>CM038147.1:592745244-593060653 GCA_021437245.1 Aegilops speltoides
CCGAAACACCGTCTTGGCGATATCATCTGGGTGCATGCGCACCTGGTGGTAGCCCGATCGGAGATTGAGCTTGGTGAAGAACCGTGCCCCATGTAGCTCGTCCAGGAGCTCATCAACCACCGGGATAGGAAACTTGTCCTTAAGAGTTAGGGCATTGAGGGCGCGGTAGTTGATGAAGAAGCGCCACGTGCCGTCCGACTTGCGGACGAGGACCGGCGCAGAGAATGGTGATGTGGAGATCCGGATGATGCCCAAGGCGAGCATGAGCGCGCACTGCCGCTCCAGCTTGTCCTTCTGCAGCTGAGGATACCGGTAGGGCCGTACTGCCACCGGCGCCGAGCCCGACAGAAGATGAATACGGTGGTCGTAGACCCGGGACGGCAGAGGGTCGCTGTGCTGCTGCAGGAGGTGATCCAAAGAGGATGCTCGGCCTCGGAGGTTGCCGTGGCCAGCTGGAGCTGGGGCGTCGCTGGCGAGGCGCCGCCAACGCCCTCCCACCGGACGCGGCGGCCGAGACACCAGAAGGTCATCGTCAGGGCGTCGAAGTCCCATAGGATGGGGCCGAGAGTTCGCAAAAATTCGACGTCAAGGATGAAGTCGAAGCAGCCCAAGTCGATGCCGGCGCACGTGATGGTGAAGTGCTCGTCGCCGATAGTGACGGGCACGTCCCATGCGAGCCCATGGCGTCGGAGGCGGTCGCCGTTAGCCACGGTGACCCGAAGTTGCTCCCCGCCTGTCGGGTGAAGCGCTAAGCGCCGCATGGTAGCCTCAGGCAGGAATTTATGCGTGGAGCCCGTATCTAGGAGGGCTACCAGGCGCTTGCCGTGAATCATCGCCGGTAATAGCATAGTCCGCTTGTCGCGGATGCCGGCCAGCGCATGGAGCGAGACGACGAGTGCCGTCGCCCGAGCAGGCGCAGGCGCGGGCTCCGCCGCGACGGAGTCGCCGAGCCAGTCGACGGGTGTGTCTTCCTCGACATAGTCGGCCGTCTCCAAGTAGAAGAGGCGTGGGCAGACATGGCCCGGCGCGTAGGGCGCATTGCAGTTAAAGCAAAGCCCCATGCTTCGGCGATCGAGCTGGTCCGCCTGAGAGAGCTGACGAAAAGGCTGAGTCGCGGCCGGAGTGGCCGGAGGCGCAGTTGCTGTCGGGGCTGTCGGGTGGGCTGCCGGCCCCCTCGAGTCGGTGTCGCCTGCTGCAAGGCCTGGGCGGGACGCTCGAAGGCCCGAGCATAGTACATGGCCGTCTGGAGGTCCTGGGGCCCTCGCAGCTCGACGTCCACCCGGATGTGGTCTGGAAGGTCGCTGACGAAGAGCGCGGCCCGCTGTAGTGCTGTCACACCCGGCGCGTGACACGCCGGGGCCTGGAAGCGGTCGGCGAAGTCCTGCGCCATGGAGGTGAAGGGTAGGCGGCCCAACTCCGCCAGGCGGCTCCCGTGGATCGGTGGCCTACAACGAAGGAGGCACAGCTCGCGAAAGCGCTCCCACGGGGGCATGCCACCCTCGTCCTGCTCGAGGGCGTAGTACCATGTCTGGGCCGCTTTGCGGAGGTGGTAAGAGGCGAGCCAGGTGCGATCCGACGTGAGTGTGTGTTGCCCGCGAAAGAATTGCTCGCACTGGTTGAGGCAGTTGAGGGGGTCCTCCGTGCCGTCATAAGTGGCAAAGTCAATCTTGGCGAACCGTGCCGGCGTCTGGGTCGGAGTGCCATGGCTGACTGACTCGGCGGTGCGGAGCAGCGAGGACGGCACCCGGTCGATGGTGGGGCGGCCGGCGTAGGGGCCCGCGGAGCCGGATGGGCCACCGTACTGCAGCGTGGGTACCGGCGGTTCCCCGGCCTCCGTGTAGATAGGCGGTGGTGACGTCCCGGTCATCCAGGCCGGAATCGGGGACGGCGTCGGCGGAAAACGGACGTCTTCATGTCGGAGGCCTCCGGTCGCGGTACTGGGGCCGAGCTAAGCGGCGAGCCGCGGCGTGAGGCTTTTTGCTGTCTGGCGCGGGCGGCGCGGCGGCGGCGCCGCCACCGCGCCATCGTGGCACGATGGCGGGCGGCGGTGGGCCCCGGCGAAGCGCCGGGTACCGAGTACCGTGGTAGGTAGGGCGGTACGGCGAAGAGGCGGATGGCGGCGAGGTAGCGGCGTTCAGACGGACCGGCAGAACATCCGGATGCCCTGGACGGCGGTGACGAGATCGTTGAGGACGTTGGTCATCTCTGCCGGGGAGTAGACCATAGGCGCGGTGGAGGGTGGTGGCAGCGTACACGTGGAGGGGGACGGCGGTGACGAGATCGTTGATGACGTTGGTCATCTCCGCCGGGGAGTAGACCAGAGGCGCGGTGGAGGGTGGTGGCGGCGTACACGTGGAGGGGGATGGCGACTGGCCGGTGGAGGTGTCGGCGGTGGAGCCCAATGGCGCGGTGGGGAGGGCCAGCGGCACGGTCGAGAGGATCGGCGGCGGCGCGGTGATGGTGGGCAGCGGTGGGATTGGTGGTGGTGCAGACATGGTCGAAACCGAGCTACCTGATACCAAAGTGGTAGGAGCTAGGGTTCTACCCGTTCTAGGGCGTGTAGCCTGTAGGGGAAAGAGGGAGGAGGGTGAGGGCGAGTGCGCAGTGGCCGGCGGCTGGGCGCTGTCCTTGCGGCTGGTGCGGCGGCGGCGGACACAGGAGGCGGCTAGGGCTTAGGGTTTCCGGCTCCTCAGGGAGCCGAGCAATAGAATAGTCTTATTGCTTAATTCTCAAAAGAGTCTTACAACTTGTTTATATAACCATGATGTGAAATAAAACTAAGATAACTTGTGGGCTAAGCCCCTAACTAAGCCTGTCCGGTGGGCCTCCTACGGGTATAAGTAGGGCTGGGCATATAACCCGAAAACCGATCTACCTAACCGAAATAACCGGCACCGAAGCCGAATGCACCGAAACCGAAAACTTCGGTGCTATGACCGGTTTGCATCTCCAGATAACCGAAACTAGTCCGGTGAATTCGGGTTTATCTCTCGGGAAACCGAACTGACCGAAAACCGAGTAAAACAAGGCCCGGCCACATGCCTGCGCTCGATTTCCTCAGCCCCTTCCTTAATTGGCGCTAGTACCGTGCAGCCGCAGCCGCATTCCGCATCCTGCGCATGCACATTGGAATAAAGTAATGCTTCATCCTATTTACCTCGTGAAGAGGGTCAATCAACTAGTACTCCCGCTGTAGTTTAGGCACTGTACCTTTCTAGGATAAATTATTAAATATACGATCGGTGCTATTCGGTCAGAACCGACGACCGAACCAAAATCTCGGTGCGTAGAATCCTCGGTTAGCTAGCTTCCCATTGACCGATCGGTCCGTATTTTCACAGAACCGAAATTTTACTTAGACCGAAGCACCGACCCGATCGGTTCGGGGGAACCGAACGCCCAGGCCTGGGTATAAGTCTGCCCGGTCATAACAATTAGCCACTTCCGTGTCTGACCAGCCTGAAGCTCCTACAATAGTAAATGCTGACGATTCCAAATTGCTATTTCAGATTCAGAAAAAGGTATGGAATCCAGTCATGTAAATTTCGCACTGCAACTTCTTAGTTGTTCTAATGTCTCTTTTTGATTGCAAAGATTGATGATCTACGTGCCAATTATTCTGGATCGACAGTATCCCTTGCTGATATCTGCCTAAAGCCACTGAGTACAGACTGTGCTACCCAAAGTGTTTTGAAGGTGATAATTCTGTAGTGTCTAGTCTGTACTCTATATGAAACTGACTTGTTCTCTCTAGAATCTATATAATCCTTATCTATCATTATATTCTGTTCCCTATGTGTACTTCTGAGCAAGTATATTACAATGGTGGTATCTGTTGCTGTGTTTCCAGATGGATCCTATATTCCTATGATGATTTAGGTATAGATCATGCTAGGTAAATATCTACAGTTGAAATCCATTTTCCTTTTTTGTTGCAACGCAGAAACTATTGATGAATTCATACTGAAAAATGAATATTCTGATACTGGGGTTTGTCAGCTAGTTGTATCTAAACACTAAAGAATATCTGCTGTTTTGCATCATTGCAGTTCTGAAGAGACATGTTTGAGCACTTTTCAATCACCTATTGACATATTAGGTGGTTCTCCAGGTAGCAATTTTACCGAGGTAAAATGCTATACTTTTTTTAGCCAAAACTATATCTTACTGATTATCCCACTTTTCTTACTAACTTTCTATTGCTTTGCAGGCTTCCGCATTTGTCATAACATATCCAAAGAACAACAAGGTTGAGACAACAGGACAGGAGAATGGAAAGGCTATGGCTTGGGAAAGGGCATACATTAATCTTGTCAAGGTTTTTTGAACTCTCACCCAATTTCTGAGCTTATGTGCTCAACAAGCAGTTTACAGTAGAAGTTTACTGTCAATCGATTCCTTTTCTATATAAGTTTGAACCCAAGTTCTAGCATTTGCTTTTAAGCAGTCCCATGACATATTTCAATACTTTGACACAACCCTCCTTAAAGAACGAAAGAATAAACCTTATTTGAGGATAGTAAAGTAAACTATGCAGAGAAATTTGCTCCAATGAAGAACACGGTAGATAAGATTGACTATGCACGGCCCTACATTCTGAGAAAATACGTTGATGGCAAACAACTTTGATAATGTGGATTAAGAGTGTTCAGATTCATATTCTCAGGATATTAAGTAGGAGCATTATTGTTTCCATTCTTTTCTCCTTCTGTAATATAGTGAGCTGACTCATTGGGCATGTTGAAGTCCCAGATGCCTAAATCTAGCAAAAGGTCATTTCATGACTGCTAATGCCATTTGCATGCACAGTATAGTGATTAATATTGCACGAAGCTAATCCTTTCCTGTTTGGATTAAAAGCCTATAGTACTTACTTTCTAGCTAGAGTTGCCTACAGTGTTTTTGTAGCTTTTGGTTTAACTTCACAAGAAGGTGCATACTCTAGCGATTTTATATATTTCACTTGAGCCAAGAATCACATCTGATGACTTGTAGAGTTGTTTGCAGGAAGAAATACTACCAATGGTATTAGCACAGAACCTTACATTATCCTTTTCATCCGAGAGCTCTACCAAAAATGAATTAAACAGAGAGTACAGCTGACGCAATTACAATAGCGGTAAATATATGCAAAAATCCTTTCCATTGTGTAAGATATCCTGTTTGCCTACATATTGTGATATTTATTTGTGCCATTTGATTGATACAGATAAGCTATATTGTGATGTTCGTGTACATATCATTCACACTTGGAGACGCCCCTCTCGTTTGTGGTCATTATTTGTCTCATCAAAGGTATGAATATGATAATCAATGATGGGAAAATATTTCCATTTTCCACTCTTGCGTCTAAAAAATACTACCTCTGTTTCTAGATATAAGACATTTTGGTAGTTTTAATCGAACTTCCAAAACATCTTATATTTAGGAGCAGAGGGTGTACTTTATGTGAGTCAGTGGCAAGTTCATATGTTTGAAATTCAGGAGTGGTATATACAAAGTTGTCCCATGATTAATTGTTTTGGTATACGCGGAGTATCTTGTTCCTTATGATTGCATATTTATGAGTTATCTAAAGGTCAGTTCTCATTTATTCATGTTTACTGACCATACATTTAGTAAATATAAACAGTGCAGTAGTCGGCAGTACTGCTGTTGTTCCTTATGATTGCTAGTGTTTGTTATGGTTCAGCTTTTGCTGCTGGGGTATCCTGTGCATGATCGTGGTGCTCACGGCCCTCTTCTTGTACTCGCGGTGCTCATTGCCATCTTTGGCATCCTGTGCCATTTCCTGGTTGGAGCCTCTCACATCGGGCGCTATTGACTTTGTACGCCCGGGGGCTCTAATTGCTATGGCAATGTTCATGATCCAGACAATTGAATCCTTTGATTCTCGTATTGGAATGTTGCGGCGTCATTTGGAAATGATCATTATTGACAAGCACAAGGACACCATGAGAAAATGCTTCTGGTATTCCAGATGCCTACGGTAGGAATCCCACAATGAAACCTATCTCGAGGAACAAAGCATGACAAGTTTACTGTTGTGATTGGTCGTGCTGATTTCACCCAGTTTTGGTGCTGTGACAAGCTCACTGCATGACAAGCCAACCGAAGCAGATCCTCCGACGCAATGCACCCCTATCGCGGGGCCACTGACATGTGGGCCCGGGTCCACATGTCATTGTGCCAACGTGCTGTCAGGGGAGCCGCGGCCGGACACCACCATGAGCAAATCATTGGTTGGCAGAGATAGTTTTCAATTTTTTTTCCCATGTTAAACAATTGCTTATTGTCCAATTAGTCTACAAGTGTGGTAGGCACGTGTTGCTTCGCTCCATCCTCTTCAGCTTGATTCCTGTTGTTTTTTTTTTTTCACCTTGGCAAGCATAAACATGATTTCTGTTTTGAAGCAGGATTCCAACACCAAATTATGTGGGCTGGAGCAAGAAAGGAACGAAGCATGATCGGTCTTTGATAATAAGGATTATAACACGACCCCATACATTGTGTGTTGAAGGATAGTAGTAGTTGTGTATTTCATCAATCAATCAATCAATCAATCAATCAAAGTAACTAATATCTGAATATGATGTGTGTGGGTGTGGTGTTTTGGCTCTAGGGCACAAATGCTCTCCATATCCTGGGCGTCCAGTTGCACATGGGGATCTGAGCTAGTGCCTCTTTATGATCATATATATACTTTTTTGTTTTAAAATTCAGCTGTATCTGTTGGAAGGTATATCCAGGTATGCGTACTTAGCGTTCAGCAACCAGCCGTCAGGTGGAGCGCCGTCCATCTAGCGTTGATTTCGTATGCACTGTGGTACAGGTTTGTACGGGAGCCCACGCGCTAATGCTAGTACGGCATGCAACACGACCCAAAGTAGTACGGCGGGCTAATGCTAGTACTGCATGGAACCAAACTTGCTTGTAGTAAACGATGCCAAAGATGGCAATGAGCACCGCAAATCTTTTGAAAAAAATAAGGTTCATATGAGACGCATTGGAGTGAGTGAGCAGGCCACCATCCATCCATATTCCATACGTACTAGCGACTCGTAGAAGCTAACTCTTGCCAGCCTGGGAAAAGAGATCAATGTCTGAATCAAGGACGATGGGGATCAATTTGAGTTACAACTTTCAGGCGACACTTGTCGGTCCCCTGAACCTGAAAGATGCGCATCTTTCAGGGGACACTTGCCAGGCCTAGAACTGTTCATTCCTCGTGTTACGTATAACTTTTTCTTTTTTTCTTTTTTCGGAAGCTAAAAGAACTGGGGCGTCCTAGAACTTATCAGGGATGTGATGGTTTAGTCCTATAACTTGCAAAATGAACATACCCAGTCTTACAACTTGCTCCCCGTGTGCAACTTTGGTCCTGGGCAATCACAGAGCGACAAGTGGGCTGCGCATATTTGCGAAATCCCCCTGCCTTTCCTTTCCTTGACCTCTGTTTCCCCGTGGCCCTCGATCGCCCCCCGACGTCCACGGAGCACCACCATGGCGGCCATGTCGACAGCACCGGGTTCCGCGGCGGCCCGCAGCCCCCGCCGCTCTCCAACACACTCTCCGCCGCGCTCAAGCACGCGTACGCGCACCACCGCCGCATCAAAGGCAGCGCCGTCGAGCCCGCTGGCGGAGACGACCACCCCGCACCTCGTGCTCGCATCCTCGACGACCGTCCGTGGCGCGCATCATGCGCGAGGCTTCTTTCTCCAGCACCGCAGTCAAGGCAGCCATGCTCCGGTCCCTCTCCGACCTCGCAGCCCCTGACTCCGGCGTCTACGTCAGCGCCACCAGGTCGCTGCAGCACCGGCAGGCGCCGGTCAACCGGGACGAGGAGGTGGCCAAGGTGGTGGACGCACTGAAGCGAAACCCGGTGCTCGTCGGCGACACAGCGGACATGGACGCCGTCGTGCAGGAGGTCGTCGCGATGATCCAGCGCCAGCGCCTCGGCAGTGCACGGGTCAACGAATTGGGCAACCTGGCCGACATGGATAGGTCAGAGCTGGTCGCCAAGATCAGGGAGCTCGGCGAAGCAATCACATCTGAGCTACTGGCACCGGCGATGGTGTCACAGACCGCCGGTGTCGTGGTCAACCTTGGGAACCTCCAATGGCTCGTCGAGGAAAGATGCGCGGTCGCCTTCGGCGAGCCGCAGGAAACGAGAAGGGAGGTGGTGCTCGACACGGCGCGCGTGCTGGAGCACTCCGGCGGGGAAGGCGAGCGGCGCCGCGTCTGGGTCATCGGCACGGCGACCTGCGCCACGTACCTCAAGTGCCAGGTGTATCACCCAGCGCTGGACAGCGAATGGGACATCCAGGCCGAGACCACCGCAGCCGCCGTCGCTCGGGCTCTCGCCGAGGTTGTAGATAAATCTTTGTTGATTTTGTCACGAATCCCACATGAGTGTGTGATTTTTTTATTAGTATTTTTTTTGGCAAGCCATGAGTGTGTGATTAACTGTCATGTTCATGTCACAGTGCTGGAGTCAATCGAGGCATCCTTAGCAGCTCTGTGGAGGTATTGTCGTCGGCGATGACCGGTGCAACGACGCACAGGCCGGCGCCGGGCATGTGCAACGCCTGCGTGGACGGCTACGAGCGGGAGCGCGCCGACATGCAGTGTGCTGATGCGGCGAGCTCCCTCAACCCCACCGAGAAGACCATGGCGCGGTGGCTGCAGATCGGGATGCGCAGCCCATCGTTGGTTTTCAGGACAAGGCGCGGGACGCAGATGAGCTGTGGCGCCGGTGGCTGGACCGGTGCGCGCAGCTGCACTCCCATGGCCGGCCGTCGGCGGTTACTTGCTCTGAGTGGAACGGCGCAAGTGTTATCGGGCAGCATGTAGGCGGCGCTGCCGGTCAGGCCATCGGCGCCGGCTAAAGGCACGGTGGTGGACACCGACCTCGCTCTGGGAACACCGGTATCTTCCGTGACGCCAGCATCGACATCAGCATCAGCATGGGACACGGACGAAAAGGTGCTCGCTAAACGGCTCACGGAGGCGGTGGCTGATACGATCGGGAAGGCCAGGCTCGGAGGCGGCAAACGGCGACGAGTAGGGCCAAAGGCCGACACGTGGGTCCGCTTTGCCGGCGCCGACATGGTCGGGAAGAGGAGGATGACTGAGGCGCTCTCCGTGGCGATGTTTGGCGCCGGCTCCGCCACTGTGCGCCTCGGTTGTGCAACAACCGGCGACGTCGACGGCGGGGAAGAATCCGTCGTGTCGTGCCGCGGAAGGACAGCGCTGAGACCGTACGTGCCAACCAGTTCCGTGTCGTGGTGCTCGATGACCTCGACCACGCCAACGACATCGTGCACAGTGCCATCGTGCAGGCCGTCGTGTCCGGCCGGCTCACGGACTCGCACGGCCGAGACGTCGCCCTCGGCAGCGCCATCTTCATCGTCGTGTCAAGCTGGTCGTCGTCCGCGCCGGGTCAACCCGCCGACTCGCCATGGAACCTGGAGCTTCGTGTCCGGCGGCACACGACGCCGAAGCGCAGGCCGGAGCAGGAGCTCGACAGATACCGGCGCGTGAAACCACGCAAGCCGCTCCCGCTTGACCTGAACTTGTCCATGTGCGATGATCACATCGACGACGACGGCGAGGACAGCGGCGGCGAGGGATCACGTAACTCGTCCAGCGACCTGACGGTGGAGCACGAGCAGGAGTGCGCGCAACCGGCTTCCGCCGCCATGCGCTCGGCACAGTCCAATGTGCACGAGCTCATCCGAGCCGTCGACGGGACAGTGGTGTTCAGATCAGTCGACTTCGGCCCTCTCAAACGGAGCGTCTCCGACGTGGTATCGGCCAAGTTCGGCGACGCCGCCGGCACTGGCGGGTGCTCCGTGCACGTGGACGCCGGCGTGCTGGACAGGCTGGCCGGAGCCGCGTGGACGGCGGCCGCCACGGCCACGTCGTTGGAGTCGTGGGCGGACGAGGTGCTGTGCCCTAGCATACGGCAGCTGAAGCGTAGCTTGAGCAGCAGCGACGTCGACGGTGCAACGACGGTGAGCTTGTCGGCCGTGGAAGGCATCGGCCGTCGAAGAATGGACAGCGATGTACTATTCCTGACGTCGGTGACGGTCGCCGTCGACGGAAATTGGCGCGCGCAGTCCGGCGAGCACCGTGTTTTTTTTGGTTTGGTCGGTGTACATTAGTGCTTTGTAAATGCTCAGCATCCGAGATTAATTAGGCACGGGATTAGAAATTGTATGTTCACATTTCCGGTTTTATTTCAACTACATCGGCGCCAAAATGCTAAACTTACATAGGAAACCCTAGTGATTAGAGTTAGAAAAACATGGTTAAGGGGGAAGTTTTCTCCCTCAACTTTTCGATATTAGGTAGATTTTTTTTTTTTGAACCGGGCTTCACCCCTTTCCATTACTAAGAACGGAAATACAACCAGTTCAAATGACAGGAAGAGGGAAAGAGGGTAGAGCGAGTTCAAGCATTGCCAGGAAACCCACCACATCCGTCCGACATCGTGACGGATGCTATGGGGCGAAAACCTGGCAACACTACTATTAAGTCAATTACATTCGAACAAACCACACACCATATCATCCTGAAACTAGCAGAGTCTAGACAAAAGTAACAGACGGCGTGGGAAGAAGATCGCCTCCAGCTCCAGAAGCTCGCCTCTGCCGAAGCTACAACTTGGCAGGTTACGCCTGGATCGTTTGTTTGGCCGGATCACACAGTCTCATCAACTTCACGTCGCTCCTGATCATCTCTGCACCAGCGCGAAGTTCCCCAGCCGCTTCCCCTTCCTGTAAACCTGTCCAGTATAAAAGAAACGAGCAAAGGGAGAAAACAATCTCAAAAGAAGTTTTGATCTGTTTTTTCTCAAAAGTAGCACGGTTACGCGCCAACCAAATGGCCCAACAGGTAGCAGCTAGACCCACAGTGTAAAAGATCTCTTTGCCAGGGAGGAATTTACTGCACCAGACAAAATATTGCCAATAGTTATTAGGTAGATGGAGAAGAGGTGGCTTAAGTGTAAACGTAGGTCGACTGAAATTTCTTTTTGGGTCAGCCAACTTTACGAGGATGAACCTGAAGCATTAGATAAAAAACAAACTGTCCCGCGTCTTCATTACAAGGAAAGACAGGGGGATTTTGCAAATATGCACGCGCTGACTGGCTTGGGCCCAAGTAGTCCAGTTGTCACGTTGGGTGCAAGTTGTAGGACCGGGTAAAGTCATTTTACAATGGGTCCTAGAACTTGCTCAGTACTCCGCGAAGTGGATGGGGATGGCCGACCAAGTCCAACCCCGCGCCAGCGCCGTCGGCGTCGATGATGCGGGCGGAGGCGGCGCCCCGTCCTCCTGCTCACTGCCGAACCCCACGGCACCGGCCGACCGACATGTTCTCCCTGGCTCCGGTCCCCCGCAGCGCGCCGACACCGCTCCGCATGTTCCTCTCCTCCCACCGCCGTAGCCTCCGCCATGCTGGCCGCTGCGCGCGTCTACCTCCTCACCCGCCACAGCCGCGGCAAGCCCCAGCAAGAACCCGAAGCGTATAAGAATCCGGTGTTTCCTAAGCCTTCACAGGCCAAGCCCGTGCTCCACGTTGACGTACGTGCAGGACACCTGGGACTTAACCGCCACCATCTCCAGCACCAGCTCGCCGGAGCTCCGGTCCATGACGCCCCTGCCACGGCAGTTCCAGCCGCAGTCGGGGATGAGCCCGTTCTCGAAGACGGACCAGGGGACAACCGGGCGCCGGTTGGTGCCCCAACGCCAGCCGCCGAGCGAAGGCACCTGCACCTCCAATGGCGCCCCCTCTGTTGTCGCGAGCAGGCAGCGGCTGCCGAGGCGGCTCTCGGTCTCGGAGCACCCCGCGCCCACGGTGATAAGGGCCTCGGCGGGGGCAGTCCACCCGGAGGAGTCGCCGCAGTTGGAGGAGAAGCTGAAATCGCTGCACTAGGACAAGTTCCGCGCCAGCCGGCCGACGGTGTGGGACCGGCTCAAGGCGAGGTCTACGGTATGGCCTGGCCGCTCCGACAGCCCTTGCTGCCACCGTCCGTAGATGCACGCTAAGTGTTTGTTGAAATGCCGCGTAGAGAGAAGATGAGGAAGGAGGCAGGTGATGCTTACCTGCGGGCCACACTTGTCATAACGGTCAACTTAACTGTCAAAATAAATGATGTTGACTTTCTTGCCACATCAGCCCTGATGAATGGGTCCTACTTTTCTAAAGTACGGTTTTGAACAAAAATGATACTCCCTCCGTAAACTAATATAAGAGCGTTTAGATCACTACTTACTTTAGTGATCTAAACACTCTTATATTAGTTTACAGAGGGAGTACTAGTTTTTAGGGTGCGACGACCCCAAAACTGATAGTTTTTTGTCGGTTACTCGCTAAGCGAGGAGCTAAAGAAGAAAGAAAGAGAGCTCTGAAACGGAAAAAGGAAACAGAAATATTCTTGAGCGGCACAATATCAGTGCTCAACGCGGCACCTCCGAGTATTGCCATGGCCTTCGGTCCAGCCCTGGTGGGTCAGCGGCTCCGGTACAGTGGCCCAGCGCGCAAGGCGGCTTTCCACGGCAAGAAATCGAGCTACACGGGGAGGCTGCGGCCGTCGTGGACACCCATCGATGAGCTTCTCCCCGACCAAGTACAGGTACAACAGCGTGCACGCGAAGCCGAAGGTGATGAACTGGTGGATGAGCATGGAGACCGGCGAGCCCCTCTCTCCCGATTCTCTTGCCCTCTGTTGTATGTCGCGGGTGTTGGAGGAGATGCTGGTGCCGAGCAACCCAACCCATGGCAACACCGTCGATGGGGTTGAGGACCGAGCCGCAGCTGTACATGACTTATACATGTTCCTATAACTATGAGATTATGCAACTCCCATTTACCGGAGGAACACTTTGTGTGCTACCAAACGTCACAACGTAACTGGGTGATTATAATGGTGCTCTACAGGTGTCTCCGAAGGTACTTGTTGAGTTGGCGTATTTCGAGATTAGGATTTGTCACTCCGAATGTCGGAGAGGTATCTCTGGGCCCTCTCGGTAATACACATCACTTAAGCCTTGCAAGCATTTCAACTAATGAGTCAGTTGTGAGATGATGTATTACGAAACGAGTAAAGAGACTTGCCGGTAACGAGATTGAACTAGGTATTGGATACCGACGATCGAATCTCGGGCAAGTAACATACCGATGACAAAGGGAACAACGTATGTTGTTGTGCGGTTTGACCGATAAAGATCTTCGTAGAATATGTAGGAACCAATATGGGCATCCAGGTACCGCTATTGGTTATTGACCGGAGACGTGTCTCGGTCATGTCTACATTGTTCTCGAACCGTAGGGTCCGCACGCTTAAGGTTTCGATGATGATTATATTATGAGTTTATGAGTTTTGATGTACCGAAGGAGTTCGGAGTCCCGGATGAGATCGGGGACATGACGAGGAGTCTCGAAATGGTCGAGACGTAAAGATCGATATATTGGACGACTATATTCGGAGTTTGGAAAGGTTCCGAGTCATTCGGTATTTATCGAGTACCTGAGAGTTACGGAATTCGCCGGGAGAAGTATTGGGCCTTATTGGGCCTGCGGAAAGAGAGAGGGGCTGCCTAGGGCAGGCTGCGCGCCCCCCCAAGGCCTAGTCCGAATTGGACTAGGGGGAGGGGCCGCACCTTGATTGCATCAGAGATATTCAAGTCCAGTCTGTTCGATGTTTTGCTATTTGTTTCACTCGGACACTCAAGAAGCCAGAATCGATCGAGGCGATTGACGGAGGATCTAACAGCTCACGTACTCTCCTGAAAAGTGTGCTCGAGACGTTGAGTCGGGTTGAAATCAGCTTCAATCCTTCTTCACTCGGACCTCGATCCATTCGGGGGCTAATGACGATGACATGTACCTAAGGTAGGGTCCTAGGCCTGACCTAGATGCCCTACCCAAGGACACTGCGCAAGAGGCCAAGACCTAGAATGATTGAAAGAAGATACCGACTGAAATCATCATTGAGCGCAACTCACCCGACAGAAGATCCACTCGGATATCTCACTTCCGTTCGACCGTCATTATTCACTCAGAGCACAAGATCACTCGCAGGACAGAAGGACTAGAGCCACCCCAGGATGGCAACGGTCAGACATTCAATCCATTGCCATAAATATCATTAAACACAGAGGTTACGAGTAATGTTCGTACCTTTATTCTCTCATTGAAACCTTGCGTAACTAGACTACGAGGTGTCGGCGTACTCTATATAAGCCACCCCTCCCCTTTTGCACAAGGGTTTGCACCCCTGTAACTCAACACTCCAATCAAACAGAGCTCCCGCAACACCGAGACGTAGGGCTTTTATCTCCTCCGAGAGGGGCCTGAACTCGTAAATCCGAGTGTACAACCTCACCGTAGCTAGACTCTGCCCTCTCCTATGTACCCCCTACCTCTACTGTCAGATCCGTTCCCACGACAGGATACCCGATGGTGCCGTAGATATCCAGGGCTATCGCCAGTTGGCCACGCCTTTGTCTTCTCCCACAACTAGAAGCTTGATTAATCCTACATGCTGGCGATCGGTGTCACACCCACGTCCATCCGGCAGCCCAGTCCGTGGCATGGCTATTTGTTGACGTATAATGTGTTGCCTAGTCACTTCCATCAGATCGGTCTTTTGGTTGCATTGGCTAGAGCATGCACTTCTACATGATATCGGAGCCAAGAGGTCTTCAGTTCAAGACCCGGCTAGCACAATTAAATTGCAGCCCACTTTTCGTCCACGTTTAGGGCTGAGGGAGCCACACGTGAGGGTGAGTGTTGAGGTATAATGTGTTGCCTAGTCTCTTCGATCAGATCGGTCTTTTGGTTGCATTGGCTAGAGTATGCATTTCTACACTGTTCAGGCGATGCAGTGCAGCAGATGTGGATGAACTTTTTTTACCTGACACACCCGTCGCGGCTCGGGCCCCACCAGGTATGTCCGCCGAGCGCGCACACACACACACACCAGACGCGCCCTGGCCGTCGCTTATTGCCCAACATGGAGGAATGAAATTGCAGAATATGAATCTCAGTAAGCTTATCTCACGTGTTTTATTATCAACGGGGGTGTGATGCTAGTGTATTGATTAAACACACAACATGTCAAATATTCGAATTTTGCAATAGCATGCAACCCCCAGTGGCTGTATTTTTATTTTGAGCTGAAAGTGTGGTTAACATTGGAACGACCTGCATTACTTACTCGTATATTGTCCTTTCAAATAAAAATTGACTTAAAGCGAAAACATACTCAATGGCCTGTAGGACATGCAGCTAAGTGCGCCAGGCCTGCTATGTGTCATCTTGTTGATTGCAGAGCATGCTACCCCCCAGTGGTTGTGTTTTTTTTTTAAGCTGAAAGTGTGGTTTAGGGTTGCTCGTATTTTTTTTAAGCCCCCCAGATAGTGCATGTGTCTGTTGGCTGCCGTTGCCGAGACGCACGAGGGAATGGATTGCTTGAGAAACAAATACGTGCAGTAGTTGCCATTGCCCGGTGGGAGAAGGATAAGAGTGCCACCACCGTTGTGCGCTCACGGAAACGTGGCGCACACACGAGGCGATGGACGCGATCGTTAATATCAGCCGGCTGAACTGAATAGTCTACCCAATATTAACGTGGTTTCCACCCGGAGATGTACTTGGAACCGCTCCTAATGGCTGGCTATATAGCAAGCCAAGGCCTCCGACTCAAACACACAACACCCATGGCTACACGGAAACGCCGAAGAAACAGCGTATGTGCGAAGACGCCGGCGACAGAGATCACGGCACCATTGACGCTCCCAGCCGATCTCCTGCTTGAGATCCTAGCGCGCATCGACCTTTTCACCCTCGTCCACTGTGCTGCCACCGGAAAGCACCTCTGCCGTGAAACCCTAAGCCCGTCATTCCTTCGCCGCGTCACCCAACACATGGCTCCCTCCATCCTCACCTACCTCTCCACCTATCACAAAAGGCCCCTAACTCTGACTCTGGTCAACCCAGTCACCGCCGCCGCTGCGTCTTTTTGCCGTGACCACCTCTCGCCCTTCATGCCACGCGGCACGGCCAGCCTCCTCAGCCAATACAGTCCAGTTGCATTCCGTGGCGGCCTCGTCGTCCTCCGCCAATTACGTGTCAATATGTGACACAGGTACAAGCACCGTTTGGACATGTGCGTGTACAATCCCATGACAGGCCAGACCACCTTCCTCTCAAAATCACCCCACCTTCCACGAGTAAATCATGCTCACCGCTACAGATGGCATCGACTGCTCCTTCATGCTGCTTTTCATGGATCGCAACTTGTGTAAGAGAATCAAAGTACACAGCGTCACATCATCCTCTAGTACCTGGTGGCCTCCCGTTACTTACGACAGGCACCGTGACTCCTTGTGGTGGTTAGTCCGTGACTACATCCAACCTGCAATACTGCACAGTGGTGTTCTCCACTGGCTAGCGGACCATGCATGGCAAACAAATCGTCACCTATGATGTGAGGACCAGAATGTCGGGACGGGTGAAGCTCCCACCTACCAACTGCAATGAAAAGCAGCTCCACTTGGCAACGTCGTCAGACGGGAACGTATTGAAATTGATCACTATAGATGGGTTCATGATATCCATGTGGCTACACCTCCCCACAATAGTAGCAAGTGGTGGTGGTGCTAGTGGTTGGGTGCTGGAAGGTGTGATCGATGTAGAGGAGAAGCTGTGGCAGTTGTACCCGGACCTTCCTGTTGCAGATGGCTCTGATGTACTAGTTGTGCTCAATGGATCTGGAAAGAGGAACCAAGGCGTGGTTGAATTGCAGGTGCGTAATTGAGCTTGCGCGTTTGTTGATATGGAGATAAGGAGATGCATCGACAAAGTATGCCTCCTGCTCCCCGTTGTTTGAGATCGACCTGCCATATCACCTACTCCTTCCGTCCAAGAAAACTTGTCCCAAGCTTGTATCTAGCACCAAGATAGTCTAGATACATCCATTTGAGGGACAACTTTTTTTCAGACGGAGGGAGTACAAACCATGAATGTTTTCCCGTAACTAGCAAGCCAGCCAAGTAGGTAGGCTGTGTTACGAATGTATTTACCACCTTGATCGAGTGGTGCTAGATTAGTCCATGTTTGATTTTATTTTGTCTTATCACACGAGCACACGAGTACATGGTCTACTGAGTAATAAAGTCCACCCGACATCGGATGCATTCTATATACAACATAGGACAAAGATGGATATTTTATATCTAAGTGTATGCATGTCTCCTGCAATCAAGAAAGACCGATCATACTGAAGCCGTCCGATTTGGGTCCTTGTGTGTGATCATGTACCTGATTACGTTCTCCAGAAAAAGTCGCCTTGGTGATTATACAATATTAATGGATGGATCTGCAGTCGGAGACCACATACACTTTCAATGGTTCCTAGAGCTAGATAGCTACTTATAGCAATGCATCTAACTCAAATGCATACGACCCATGGCGCCACATAAACCCTAGCGAAAGAACATATATCTGACGGTATCGGAGATTTCGATGACTCTCCCAAGTGATCTCCTAATTGGGATCATAGTACACACTGACCTTTTCACGCTCGTCAACTACGCTGCCATATGCAAGAAGGCGGCCTCTGCATGCTCGCCTACCGCTCCACCTATCACAATTGGCGCCCGGCAATAGTCCACCAATGGAAGACACGTTGAGCTGCAAAGGCATGCACCATTAAGGACATACTCCCTCCGTTCGGAATTACTTGTCTCGGAAATGGATGTATCTAGAACTAAAATACGTTCAGATACATCCATTTCTGCGACAAGTAATTTCGAACGGAGGGAGTATTTCTTTTCGACAGGCTCAGCCGAGCTGCATCCGATGAGCGGCCCCGGTGAGCTGCGATGGTGAGCCGGCAAGTAGCGTCATCGAGCTTCAAGCGCGATGCCACAGATGTTAGAGAGCAAGCATCGGGATGAAGAAGAGGACGTGCGCGGAGGGCGCAGCTGGCCAGATCGTTCAGTCACAAGCATGTACTCCCTCCGTTCCTAAATAATTGTCTTTCTAGACATTTCAAATGACTACTACATACGGATGTATGTAGACATATTTTAGAGTGTAGATTCACTCATTTTGTTTCGTATGTAGTCACTTGTTGAAATGCCTAGAAAGACAAGTATTTAGGAACGGAGGGAGTATTCATGTACATCGTGTGGCTGCGACCTTCCTTTGTCGGACTCCCCCAGCCGCCCGCAGCCTTCGTCTTCCACTCATGGCCCCAAGCACCACTGTCTGCCACCCCTCCCTCTGCATTTGAGCCACCGTCAGGCCTTTTGTTTGTCTTTGCTGCTCGCCCGCCATATTTTTCTCTCTGTACCCGTGTCCCAAGCAAGCTTTGAAAGACTTCAAGCAAGCTTCCTCTTCTTACAAAGAGAACACTGACCATTTCCCTGGTAGCTCCCATAGGTGTTTGCAATTGGGCCAACAGAAGCCGATTGGTGAGTGAGTGACCAGCGTAAGATCAAGATGGGTTTCACTCACTGCAGACTAGGGAGAATAGAATGGTGAAAAGCCATTAAGGATAATGCCACAAATCAGGACATTGAATGAGACATTAAGAACCAAGCCTAGTACTCACGAGTGAGCACCATGCAGCTCAAGAACTTCTTCCGGCTTTTGTATAGTAGAACTTGGACCAGTTCAAAACTGCATCCACCAGTCTGAATCAGCCATAACTGGCATTAACTCTACTCATAGTTGTTGAGGCTGGACAGCAACAATGCGCTGCATAAATTCACCGACACGGCAAATATGCACACTACACAGCTCCCTTCACTTGTGATGAACTTTCAGGACAGCTTCAACCAACAAGTAAGCAACAGAATAACACAAACAGCATGCACAAAGTGACACAGGATTTAACATGGAAAAACCTCCTCAACTTGAGGAGTAAAAAAACCGCGGCTGTGGACCGACCGGTCCACACAACTTCACTATGAGAATGATGAGTACAAAGTCTTCTCTAGAACCTCTAGAGAGATTTACAACACACTCTCCATGTTGCCAGCCGGCAACAACAACAACAACCACAAAAAGTAAGATTTCAGCAAAGCAGAGTTTACACAGCTTTTGTACCCTCCAGTGTTTTGCAAACTGCTCTTAAACCGCTGAACCAAACAGCACCAAATTTGGCAGACAAGTAGACACACGAGTTCCTGAGATCCTCTCCAAATTTCAGCTCAATCGGACATCGTTTGCCTACCTAAACTGTTCGTCTCCCAAAACTACTCTGTTCTGAAACTGCAGCAGTCAGAGCTGACAAAACCACTCTCAAATCTGATGCTCCACTGAACCAATCCTCAAACCAGCTAACCAAATCGAAGTACTCAAAGTAAGGAACGAGCTCACCAAGTTTGGGGTCGATCCAAGCACGTTTGAGCCTCCAATCACCAGCTTGAACACTGTCTAGTCAGATGCAGCAAATCTGGACAGAACCTCTGCTTCTTCTTCTTCCTCTCTCTCAGGTTGTGTTTTTCTTGTGTGCACTCTCTCTCACTCTCACGAATGGCAGCCACCCCAACCAGGGGTGGAGTGGCTAGGGTTTTCTTCTTGCTTCACTTCCCTTGGAAGCGCTCTCAACCGTTGGATGCAGCGAAGATCAACGGCTGACATGTGTTGGACTTATGGGCTGATGTTGGGCTGCCAACACACCTCCATGTGGAGGGACTTATCCCAACAAACTCCCCCTCCCGACATCATGGAGGGTCTCACTGGCTTCCAGCAGCCATGCCAGTGAGCCGGCGGCATACTTCGAGCTTCTTCCTTGTCACCATTTTAGTCAACATATCAGCCCCATTGTCATCGGTATGGACCTTCTCAAGTTGCATTTTCTTGTAATACAACACATTTCGAATCCAATGATAACGGACTTCTATAAGCTTAGACCTTGAATGAAAACTTGCATTCTTACTCAAGTGGATAGCACTTTGGTTGTCACAAAACAACACATACTTGTCTTGCTTAAAACCAAGCTCACAAGCCAACTGTTTCAGCCACAATAGCTCTTTGCTCGCCTCTGTTACCGCAATGAATTCAGCTTCAGTTATATTCAGTGCCACACACTTTTGTAGCCTGCTTTGCCATGACACCGCTCCCCCTGCATAGGTAACCAAGTAACCTGAGGTAGACTTTCTTCGGTCAACATCTCCAGCCATGTCAGAATCTGAAAAAACAATCAGCTTTGCCTCACAGTCACCGAAGCAAAGTTTCAGATTTGTGCTGCCCCAAAGATATCTCAAAATCCACTTCACGGCTTCCCAATGAGGTCTTCCTGGATTGGACATAAATCTGCTCACAGTACTAACCGCGTGAGCAATGTCAGGCCTTGTACACACCATAGCATACATCAAACTCCCAACCGCTGAAGCATAAGGAACATGATGCATTTCCTTTTTCTGCTCATCAGTGGTAGGACATTGCTTTCTGCTCAACTTGAAATGGGCTGCTAGTGGACAACTCACAACTTTAGCATTTTCCATCCTGAACTTCTGAAGTACATTCTCAATATACTTCTCTTGAGACAAGTATAACTTGTTGCAATTTCTGTCTTGCTCAATTCTCATTCCGAGAATGTTCTTTGCTGGACCTAAGTATTTCATAGCAAAACATTTGCTCAACTCCTTTTTCAACTAAGAAATCCTAGAGACATTCTTGCCAACAATCAAGATATCATCAACATAGAGCAATAATATGATGAAATCATCACCTGAGAACCTCTGAATAAACACACAATGGTCTGATCTACACTTCTTGTAGCCTTGCTTCTCCATGACAGTTTCAAACTTCATGTACCATTGTGTTGGTGCTTGTTTCAGGCCATAGAGACTTTTCTTCAGCTTGCACACATAGTCTTCTTTGCCTTTCACAAGAAACCCCTCAGGTTGCTCCATGTATATTTCTTCCACCAACTAACCATGAAGGAATGCAGTCTTCACATCCATTTGCTCAACCTCCAAGTTGAGACTTGCTGCCATGTCAAGGATTACTCTTATGGATGTCATCTTCACAACCGGAGAAAAGATCTCATCATAGTCAATGCCTTTTCTCTGGCCGAATCCTTTTACAACTAGCCTGGCTTTGTACCTTGGATGTGATGTGTGCTCTTCTTGCTTGATTCTGTAGACCCACTTGTTCTTCAAAATTTTCTTGCCCTTGGGCAACTTCACCAACTCATAAGTATGATTCTTATGCAAGGAATCCATCTCTTCTTGCATAGCATTTTTCCACTCCTTCTTGTGCTCATCTTCCATTGCATCTGCAAAGCATTCAGGTTCTGAACCGTCAGATAATAACACCACGTATTGATCTGAGGGATACCTGCTGGAAGGAATTCGACCCCTGTTGGATCTTCTGAGTGGAGCAGCTGGTGGACTTTCTGGTGCTGGTGCTTCCTGCTGATCCGGATCATCAACTTCAGTATCATACTCTTGTTGCTGCTGCTGCTGGGGAGCATCTTCTTCACCTGCACCACCATGTACATCATCTTGTACATCTTCTGCATCTGCTTCAACTTGCACAGGAGCTGGAGCTGCAGGAACTGGGTCAGAATCAATCATGTCTTGGTGCTGCTGAGGAGGAACCTGCCCCTTTGTCTTCACAATATCCTCAATTGTTTGGTCTTCAACAAACATAACATCACGGCTTCTCACAACTTTCCTTGCTATAGGGTCAAATAGCTTGTAGCCAAACTCATCACCACCATAACCAAGAAAGATACACTGTCATGTCTTCGAATCAAGCTTTCACCTTTCATCTTCAGGAATATGAACAAAGGCCTTGCACCCAAAAACCTTCAGGTGGTCATATGAGACGTCCTTGTCACACCAAACCCTGTTAGGAACATCTCCCTGTAAAGGATAACTTGGTGAGTGATTAATAAGATAAACTGCAGTCATCAAAGCCTCACCCCAGAAGTGTTTGCGTAGCTTTGCACTTGACAACAAGCATCTAAGTCTCTCCACAATTGTCCTATTCATCCTCTCAGCAAGACCATTCAGCTGTGGTGTCTTCGAGGGAGTAAATTGATGCCTAATGCCTTGCTGCTTGCAATATGCATGAAATGGCCCAATGTACTCTCCTCCATTATCAGTGCGAATGCACTTTATCTTCTTCTCAGTTTCTCTCACAACCGAGGCTTGGAATTGCTTGAATACACCTAGTACTTGATCTTTGGTCCTCAAAGTGAAGGCCCAAACTTTCCTGGAAAAGTCATCAATAAAAGTCACAAAGTACTTAGCACCACCAAGAGATCTTACCGACATTTTGCAAACATCAGAATGTATCAAGTCCAGCTTCTCGGGCATCCTGTTGGGAGGTAGAGTCTTTAAGGCAACTCGGTGTTGCTTCCCTGCTAGACAATCTGAACATTTCTTGATGTGAACTCCTTTCACACCCTTCAACAATTTTTTCTTCACTAGCACTGTCATCCCCTTCTCACTCATGTGCCCAAATTCACCGACACGGCAAATATGCACACTACACAACCCCCTTCACTTGTGATGAACTTTGAGGATAGCTTCAACCAACAAGTAAGCAACAGAATAACACAAACAACATGCACAAGTGACCCAGGATTTAACGTGGAAAAACCTCCTCAACTTGAGGAGTAAAAAAACCGCGGCTGTGGACCGACCGGTCCACACAACTTCACTATGAGAATGATGAGTACAAAGTCTTCTCTAGAACCTCTAGAGAGATTTACAACACACTCTCCATGTTGCCAGCCGGCAACAGCAACAACAACCACAAAAAGTAAGATTTCAGCAAAGCAGAGTTTACACAGCTTTTGTACCCTCCAGTGTTTTGCAAACTGCTCTTAAACCACTGAACCAAACAACACCAAATTTGGCAGACAAGTAGACACACGAGTTCCTGAGATCCTCTCCAAATTTCAGCTCAATTGGACATTGTTTGCCTACCCAAACTGTTCGTCTCCCAAAACTACTCTGTTCTGAAACTGCAGCAGTCAGAGCTGACAAAACCACTCTCAAATCTGATGCTCCACTGACCCAATCCTCAAACCAGCTAGCCAAATCGAAGTACTCAAAGTAAGGAACGAGCTCACCAAGTTTGGGGTCGATCCAAGCACGTTTGAGCCTCCAATCACCAGCTTGAACACTGTCTAGTCAGATGCAGCAAATCTGGACAGAACCTCTGCTTCTTCTTCTTCCTCTCTCTCAGGTTGTGTTTTTCTTGTGTGCACTCTCTCTCACTCTCACGAATGGCAGCCACCCCAGCCAGGGGTGGAGTGTCTAGGGTTTTCTTCTTGCTTCACTTCCCTTGGAAGCGCTCTCAACCGTTGGATGCAGCGAAGATCAACGACTGACATGTGTTGAACTTATGGGCTGATGTTGGGCTGCCAACACACCTCCATGTGGAGGGACTTAGCCCAACAATAGTGTGGATCAAAGTGAAGTGTGGAACAGAGCAATAAGAGTGACGCACTCACAGATCAATCACTATTTAGATAAGATTTCATGTAAGCAGTCGAGCAGAAGTCAATCCTTGGCACAAGTGACATCGCGATTAAGAGTTGACTGATCAGGTAAAAAACTGCACTATTTTGTTATCAACACCAATGCAAACATAAAAGACAATTCGATATGCCAGTATAAAGATTAGGAGGTTTCTGAAGTCCTAAGAGATGCTGCTCTGGATTGGGTTTTTCTTTTTGCCAATAGGCAGTCAAAGACAGTTTTGGCTCAACCTTAAGGACAACCTAACAAAGGTAATTTATGTGTAGTGTTCACGGGTTAAGGATAGCTATCAAGCAACCGAATAATCTTTGTTCATTCTGAAGCTTTGGAACCGTCAGTCAATCCATAGTCCTACTTTTTTTACATAAACACCAAACAATTACACAACCACCTTCAATACATATCCAATTGGGGAACATATTGCATGAACCTTTTGTTGATAGCCTCAGGTCTGAACATATGAAGTTGCATCCACTGGGTAGTACCATTCTCATGTGGATGACCGATGGATGATCTAGAAGCTAAAGTAACATCTTAACCAATGTGTATCATTGTTGAAAATTTTGGTCAATTCATCAACTTACTCTGAAGTTCCTGAGTATGTTAGTGCAATTGCATAATTTTTATTGCAACAACTTAGATAAAACCTGCAACACGAGGGCTCTCATAAGAACACATCTTGATTCCTTTTTAGAGAGAAGAAGAATATTTTGAATATATTAAACAAAAATATTGTGAGTTAGCCATCTAATCCTCAAGAGCGCATCTCAGGATTTAGAGGCTAGCTGTCAGGGGTTGAGCCAGAGGAGTACCTTACCTCAAAAGTATACGAAACAGATAAAAAGTTGGAGTCAGATTTTTGGTATGTCAAAACTAATTTGTTTTTCGCCTTTGGATTATTGTGAACGAATCTCATAGCTATGTTGCTGCCATGTCATCTTCTGCAGTCGTTCGCGCTGCGCGACCAATTAAGCAAATGCACAACATTTCTTCCAGGCTCCTCGCTCTCACCCACTCATTTTCTCATCAACTCCACAAGCGCGAGCGGTTCCTTATCCATCCACTACACCGGCAAGATCCCACTCTCCACTATACAGTGATTCTGGCCGAAGTGCGGCAGTGCAGCTGGTAAATAACTATAACCATACTGCACAATATTAAGTAATACTAACTATGTGATGAAACTGTAGGTAGGTATGAACAGGGAGGGGAAATCCACATTTCATCAAGGTCTGATTGAATAACTTTAGAATATTCATAATTGATGAAACACCAAACTTTACAACTTCCTTGCCTTAGGTACATAAAATTATCTAAACAAAAGAAACTTATGGAAGGATCCAAACCGGTGGGGGCCAATTCAATCTTGAAGAATCGGGAGCCAGTATATTCGTGAAACTACTATCTTCCATATGGAAGATAAAAACCTGCCGAAGGCCCTTGTGAACCAGAGCCCGTCTATCTGAAAATCTCTTGGAGAAGGTATTATCATTCAAGTCATCCGTATGGTAGATGCTATTGGGTATTAATGTGGGGAAGTCCTTCGCCGGAACTAAAAATGAAGTGTTGAAACCCGTGAACAGCGTGTGATCTTTGAGATTGCGTACTTTGGTGAGCTTTTGGTTGAGAAAATCAGTTTTGTAGAAAAGAAAGTAGGCTGTTACACGCTCTTTCTCTTCCTTATCCTCCATGGTACGCTCCCCATCCACCTTCTCTTCCACCGGCACATCTGCATTGCCCATCTCCTCGACTAACACGTCCGGGTTCTCCACCACCTCCTCCCCATCGTCATCCTCCTTCCCTTCCACTGACACATCTGCATTCTCCACCTCCTCATTGTCCTCTTCTGTTTCAGTCTCTATCTCCAAATACTCTGTAGCTGCATGGACCGGAACTCTGCAGCGGGGTTTTTATTTTTATTTTATTTTATTTTTAGCTTCTTCTTCTTCTTCTTTTTCGCTGTGTGCATCCGTAATGCCATTAGGGTATTGCGTTGTTGCAGAGGCCGGGTGTAATTGATATCTTCGCGATATTAATATATTTCCCTTATGAAAAAAAATAATCTCCAAATACTCGATCACCACTTCTACCTCTTCATCTAATTCTGTTTCCTTCTCGTCCTCGTCCATCTCTATCTCTGCCATCATCATCTCTGACTCTTCCACACCCTCATCGACATCATCACCATTGTCATGCACCACCTCCTCGTCAGCCTCAAGATATCGGTCCCTCCTCCATATCTAGAAAAAATCGCCCCATGGCGCTTGTACAATATACTTACTACCGGTATGGTAACTCGCCTTGTGCTTGTACACAATATTCACCCGTGCAGATGATCCATGGAGATCAATGGTATGCACATCACCACAACCTCGAAGAGCATAGAACAAACCATTGCCGCTATCATAACAAACATCAACATAGCTCTTGCATTCTTCGTTTGTATCTACCCAAGTCCACTTGGTGTCCCCAACCCTAGCATAGGAGAGCAGTTGCTTAGGCAAGTATACATGTACCACGACACAATTTTTACTGGACGGGTAGCATGACATGGCTACAATCATGTACAAGCAAAAGCGACCTTGCTCCAGTGAAAGTCCATACGGCTTTATTTTCTGATGCAGCACCGACATAAATAAGATCGCAGCCATCAAGTTTGTGGTCATCCTCGCCATAACGGAGTCGGACGTTGTGCATGGCTTCCGTTGGCGGCATGGCGACCTGAGCGCCGGTAATGGGGTTGACGAGGATGAGATGAAAGCGGTCATCTGCAGTTATGAGCCAGCCATGGGAGAAGCCTATGACGTAGCGGGAGCGAAAGGCGGGGCCTGGGATGGTGATGTGGCAGAGCTTGTCCGTGGTCAGGTGGTGCAATGAGAAAGGACTGTCCAGAACTCAATGGTGGGGCCAGTGCTAATAGGGCAACTCATGGTGATGACTCAGACAGCAGTAGTGATGTCCTCGTAGTATCAGATAGGCGGTCAACCAAAGGTGAAGCGTGGATGTTGGATTCAGCTTGCTCTTTTCATGCGACACCCAACAGGGAGTGGTTCTCTTCATACAAGTCTGGTGAGTTTGGTTTAGCCTATGAGGGCGATGACACAGGTTATCGTGTTGCTGGAGTAGGTGACATCAAAATCAAGATGTTTGACGGAGTTGAGCGGATGCTTCGAGGAGTCAGGCATGTGCCAGGGCTAAGGAGGAATCTAATTTCGCTTGGTGTTCTTCATGATGGTGGTATGGTATTCCGTTGTGATCGGGATAAAAAGACCATGAAAATCATAGAAGATGAGGTGACCGTGATGATTGGGCGAGGCGGCCGCATCTTTACAAGCTGCAAGGGAGCACTATTGCGGGTGGAGTCACGGAGACTGGAGTTGCGGGAGTAGCAGCGGGGTCTCACGGCGGCGGCGGGTGCAGGGCAGACTCGTCCGGTAGCTCTCGATAAGCTACTGAAGAAGACAACACAAGTCCGAGTACATGGAAGTTTGACGCATGGACAAATTCAAGGTGGTGGAGAATATTCGCCAAGGTGGAGTTTGTTGTGTTTGTGTCGAATATTGTACTAGTTGGGTTATGCTTGGACTTGGTGTTGTAGTGTGGGTAGGATACTTGTAGTGTCGGAGTCGGACACGTTGTACCCTTGGCCTCTTATATATGAGGAGGCACCCCACGTTGTAACCCATGATGACTAGATAGCGACAGGCTCGCAAGGGGGTGCTGGCGGCTTGTGCCGGCGCCCGGATGGCCGGTGTTGCGGTATCTCGGGGAGGAGCGCCTGTAGTCATTGCCCCGGGGAGTAGGCGAGCTCGCCGAACCTCGTTAACAAATCTCGGTGTCATCATTGTCTGTGATTGCTTGTTTCTCGGTGAATCGACCGCGTACCTCGGATTTATTCTAACATATCCCGAATAATCTTCAATGTTAAAGGCTTGAACTGAATTAGAGCAATCGGATTCAATCTGGAAGGAACTGCAACCGATCCTTGATGCTAGGTAAAAGCCATTACGAATGCCCACCGCCCCCTGGGTCGCCCTCTGTCGGTGTGAAAACCGGCGGATCTCGGGTAGGGGGTCCCAAACTGTGCATCTAAGGTCGATGGTAACAGGAGATAGGGGACACGATGTTTACCTAGGTTCGGGCTCTCTCTATGAAGGTAATACCCTACTTCCTGCTTGATTGATCTTGATGAATATGAGTATTACAAGAGTTGATCTACCAAGAGATTGTAATAGCTAAACTATAGAAGTCTAGCCTGTATGACTATGGTAATGAGTATCTCCCCTTTCCGGACTAAGTCATTATACGGGCGGGTCAGACTGGACAGAGCCTAGGGACATTTTTGGACTTTCGAGAAGAAAGTTTCAGGAGGCACATATACGCGGGTCAGACTGGAAAGAGCCCTAGGGTCTACGGAATGGTGCGCCATGTTTCCCTTAGCTTGTCTTGCCCCTGTCACCTCGGCCACATCCGATCATGGCCCTATACACCTTGCACTAAACCGGGATGACGAGGAGAAGCAAGTAAAGAGCAGAATTTTTCGCTATGAAGTGGCATGGGAAACACATCAGGGTTTGAAGGACACTATTTTATCTTCCTGGAATGCCTCTGAGGCGGGAGACAGAGTAATTGATTTGAAACGAAAGCTTCAGAATCTATCCAAGAGTCTTGGGGGCTGGGATAGAAGGACCTTCGGTTCGGTGCGGAGGTAGATGAAACTGTTGAAAGAGGAGCTTGAAAAAATCAGAAACGACCCTGCCCGTAAGGGTCCTAGTCAGGCCGAGAGGAAACTAAATGACAGGCTTGTTGAAGTCTATCACAGAGAGGAGCTGCTATGGGGTCAAAGGTCAAGCACTACTAGGAAAAGGCCTACTAATGGCGCACTGGTTTTGCCTACTAATGGCGCATTACCAGTGCGCCATTAGTAGCACGCCACTAGTATTTTTTACTAATGGCGCACCACTGGTGCGCCATTAGTTTTGCCCACAGTGCGCCACTAGTGTCTGCTATACTAATGGCGCACCACATGGTAGTGCGCCATTAGTAACAATTTTTTTAATTTTTCTTCTTCTTAATCTCCGGTCACTATTTCACCTATGAGATATCCAACACATATATACAACAAGCATCCATATAACAAGCATAGCCAACACACAAGTTCCATCATATATACATACATAGCCAACACACAAGTTCCATCATATATACATACATAGCCAACACACAAGTTCCATCATATATACATACATAGCCAACACATAGTTCCATCGTTACATATTACAAAAGTTTCATATTGTTCATCCAACACCGTTATCCATCAATTCACAAAAGTTTCACATTGATACAAAATAAAAACACAAATGGAAAAGAAGCACTCCATCCATGCAAGCTTCCGTGAATTAAATCAAATCTGCAAAATGATAAACAAGAAGTTAGAAGAAGAAAAAGAAAAAGACTAGAAGAATACTAGAAGAAGAATAAGAAGAATTTTGGAAAAGAAGAAGAATAAGAAGAAGACTATAAGCTGATTATGTAAACTTGATCATTTTGTGCTAACATAAGTTATTTTGGAGCTAACCTATAGGAAACTAAGCATATAAGCTCTAAGTTAGTATATTAGAGCCAACTTAGGTAAAATGAAGCTAACCTATGTCATTTTGGAAAAGAAGAAGAATAAGAAAAAGACTATAAGCTTATTATGTAAACTTGATCATTTTGTGCTAACATAAGTTATTTTGGAGCTAACCTATAGGAAACTAAGCATATAAGCTCTAAGTTAGCATATTAGAGCCAACTTAGGTAAAAATGAAGCTAACCTATAGGAAACTAAGCATATTAGAGATAACATAGGTAACTATATATATATATATATATATATATATATATATATCTCATTTTGGATAACTAACCTATAGGAGATCTGACATACCTGACAAAGTTCAGTTCTCATGCATTATTCTTCTCGTTCTCCTTCTCCTTCCTCTCCCTGATGCACCAAGAGCGGCGAGGCGGTGGATGCAGTGGAGGCAGTGGGATGTAGTCTTCTACAACAATTAGCGTGGTCATGTCGCCCAGCTGTGGGATCGCCGGCACCACCACCGGTGCGTGGTCATTGTCAGGCACCACCACCATCGCGATGCCACCTTCAGGCACGACCATCGCTAGGTCATCCTCAGCCACCTCCATCTCTTGCCCATGGTCAGCCACCACCATCTCTTGCCCTTGGTCAGCCACCACCAGCGCTAGGTCATCCTCAGCCTGATGCCCGTCGTCATCCTGCAGCTCCTCATCCCCACTCTGCTCCTCTTCTCCCGCACTCCAGTCCGGATCATCCTTCTTGTTGTCTATGCTGCTGCCAAAATCGCTGCTACTTGCTTCAGCCAGAATCGCTGCTTGCTTCGCTTCTGACCATAGTCGCTGCTGCTTTGGCTGTAGCTTGATGTCGCTGCTGCTGCTCCCATTACCTGTCCAAAATGCAAGAATGACCGTTAACAATCGATGTGAGACAAAGCCAAATGTAGAGGAATAAGAAGAGGCGAACGTACGCAAGCATCATCATCGGCAGCGTGAGCGCATCGACACATAGTCGTGTTGAACACCTTCACGATGAGCATGGTGGCGTCGTGCCGTGCACTCAAAGAAGGAAGTACCCCAGCCGCGAACGTAGGCACGATAGAACTTCTCCCACCCACGAGAGAAGTACATGTGGCCCTCCTTGATCACCAACTCCACATCCCACTGCCTGCGAAACCCGCTGCCGGCCTGTCGCAGCTTCACATTATTTGGCGGATCTTCACCCATCAGCATGTTCATAAAACCGTCAGGCAGCCTCTGCAGTTTGGGACAATGAGTGATGTAGCAAACAACAGATATCATAATGAGATGGGTGAAGGGGAGATCTCTCGTTTTATATACCTGCATCATGGATGATACTGAAGTCTCAAGTATGATTGAAGGAAATATGCCCTAGAGGCAATAATAAAGTTATTATTTATTTCCTTATTTCATGATAAATGTTTATCATTCATGCTAGAATTGTATTAACCGGAAACATGATACATGTGTGAATGAATAAACAAACAACATGTCACTAGTATGCCTCTACCAGACTAGCTTGTTAATCAAAGATGGTTATGTTTCCTGATCATGAACAAAGAGTTGTTATTTGATTAACGAGGTCACATCATTAGTAGAATGATCTGATTGACATGACCCATTCCATTAAGCTTAGCACACGATCGTTTAGTATGTTGCTACTGCTTTTATCCATAACTTATACATGTTCTGTAACTATGAGATTATGCAACTCCGTTTACGGAGGAACACTTTGGTGCTACCAAACGTCACAACGAATGGCGGGTGATTATAAAGGAGTACTACAGGTGTTTCCAAAGGCAGATGTTGGGTTGGCGTATTTGAGATTAGGTTTTGTCACTCCGATTGTCGGAGGGTATCTCTGAGCCCTCTCGGTAATACACATCACTGAAGCCTTGCAAGCACTACAACTAATGAGTTGGTTGTGAGATGATGTATTACGGAACGAGTAAAGAGACTTACCGTAGCGAGATTGAACTAGGTATTGGATACCGACGATCGAATCTCGGGCAAGTAAAATACCGATGACAAAGGGAATAGCGTATGTTGTTATGCGGTCGACCGACAAAGATCTTCGTAGAATATGTAGGAACCAATATGGGCATCCAGGTCCCGCTATTGGTTATTGACCGAGAATAGTTCTAGGTCATGTCTACATTGTTCTCGAACCGTAGGGTCCGCACGCTTAAGGTTTCGATGATGGTTATTATGAGTTTATGTATTTTGATGTACGAAGAAGTTCGAGTCCCGGATGTGATCACGGACATGACGAGGAGTCTCGTAATGGTCGAGACATAAAGATTGATATATTGGAAGCCTATATTTGGAGTTGAATGGTTCCGGTGAAAACAGGAATTTACGAGTACCGGAGGTTACCGAACCCCCGGTACTACATGGGCCTTAGTGGGCCTTGAGGGAGAAGAGGAGGGGCCGGCCAGGGGTGGCACGCCCTCCCCCAGTCCGAATAGGACAAGGAGGCGGCGCGCCCTTTCCCTCTTCCCCTCCCCCAATCCTACTCCAACTAGGAAGGGGAGTCCTACTCGGTGGGAGTAGGACTCCTCCAGCCGCCTCTAGGCCGGCCGCAGCTCCCCCTCCTCCTTTATATCTGAGGGCAGGGGGCACCCTAGAACACACAAGTTTGATCTACGGATCGTTCCTTAGCCGTGTCGGTGCCCCCTCCACCATATTCCACCTCGGTCATACCGTCGCGAAGCTTAGCGAAGCCCTGCGCCGTGAAACATCAAGATCGTCCTGCGCCGTCGTCTTGTGGAACTCTCCCTCGACACTCGGCTGGATCGAGTCTGAGGGACGTCATCGAGCTGTCGTGTGTCAAGAACTGGGCGCCGAATGTAACGCGCGGATCGGTCGGATCGCGAGGAGAACGTCGACTACTTCCTCTACGTTGTGATCGCTTCCTTGGGTCTCACGACGAGGGTACGTAGACAACACTCTCCCTCTCGTTGCTATACATCACCATGATCTTGAGTGTGCGTAGGAAATTTTTGAAATTACTCGTTACCCAACAAAGGCATCGAGCCTAGGTTTTTATGGTTTGATGTTTTGCACGAGTAGAACACAAGTGAGTTGTGGGCGATACAAGTCATACTACCTACCAGCATGTCATACTTTGGTTCAGCGGTATTGTGAGATGAAGCGGCCCAGACCGACATTACGCGTGCGCTTACGAGACTGGTTTCACCGCCACGAGCACTCGTTGCTTAAAGGTGACTGGTGGGTGTCTGTCTCTCACTTTAGTTGAACCGAGTGTGGCTACGCCCAGTCCTTGAGAAGGTTAAAAGCGGAGTCTATTTGACGAAATATCGTTGTGGTTTTGATGCGTGGGTGAGACTGGTTCTTGCTTAAGCCCGTAGCAGCCACGTAAAATTTGCAACAACAAAGTAGAGGACGTCTAACTTGTTTTTGCAGGGCATGTTGTGATATGGTCAAGGCGTGATGCTATATTTTATTGTATGAGATGATCATGTTTTGTAACCGAAGTTATCGGCAATGGCTGGAGCCATATGGTTGTCGCTTTATTGTATGCAATGCAATCATACTGTAATGCTTTACTTTATCACTAAGCGGTAGCGATAGTCGTAGAAGCATAAGATTGGCGAGGCGACAACGATGCTACGATGGAGATCAAGGTGTCGCGCCCGGTGGCGATGGTGATCATGGTGGTGCTGCGGAGATGAAGATCACGAAGCACAAGATGATGATGACCATATCATATCACTTATATTGATTTGCATGTGATGTTTATCCTTTATGCATCTTATCTTGCTTTGATTGACGGTAGCATTATAAGATGATCTCTCACTAAATTATCAAGAAGTGTTCTCCCGGTATGCACCGTTGCCAAAGTTAAATCGTGCCCGGACACCACGTGATGATCGGGTGTGATAAGCTCTCGTCCATCTACAACGGGTGCAAGCCAGTTTTGCACACGCAGAATACTCGGGTTATACTTGGCGAGCCTAGCATATGCAGATATGGCCTCGAACACGGAGACCGAAAGGTCGAGCATGAATCATATAGTAGATATGATCAACATAAGATGTTCACCATTGAAAACTACTCCATTTCACGTGATGATCGGTTATGGTTTAGTTGATTTGGATCACGTGATCACTTAGATGACTAGAGATGTTTTTTAAGTGGGAGTTCTTAAGTAATATGATTAATTGAACTTAAATTTATCATGAACTTAGTACCTGATAGTATCTTGCTTGTTTATGTTTGATTGTAGATAGATGGCTCGTGCTGTTGTTCCGTTGAATTTTAATGCGTTCCTTGACAGAGCAAAGCCGATGACTACTCTATAGTTCAGTGTGCCATGCTTTACGGCTTAGAACCGGGACTTCAACGACGTTTTGAACGTCATGGAGCATATGAGATGTTCCAGAGTTGAAGTTAATATTCCAACAGAATGCCCGGATTGAGAGATATGAAGTCTCCAATAAGTTCTATAGCTGCAAGATGGAGGAGAATAGTTACATTAGTGAGCACATACTCGTAATGTCCGGGTACTACAATCACTTGACACAATTGGGAGTTAATCTTCCAGATGATTGTGTCATTGACAGAATTCTTCAATCACTGCCACCAAGCTACAAAGGCTTCATGATGAACTATAATATGCAAGGGTTAGTAAATACTATACATGAGCTCTTCGCAATGCTAAAGGCTGCGGAGGTAGAAATCAAGAAGGAGCATCAAGTGTTGATGGTCAATAAGACCACTAGTTTCAAGAAGAAAGGCAAAGGGAAGAAGAAGGGAACTTCAAGAAGAACAGCAAGCAAGTTGCTGCTCAGAGAAGAAACCCAAGTCTGGACCTAAGCATGAAACTGAGTGCTTCTCTGCAAGCGACTGGTCCTTTGAAGCGGAACTGCCCCAAGTATTTGGCGGATAAGAAGGATGGCAAGGTGAACAAAGGTATATGTGATATACATGTTATTGATGTGTACCTTACTAGAGCTCGCAGAGCACTGGGTATTTTATACTGGTTCTTGCTAATATTTGCAACTCAAAGCAGGGGACTACGGATTGCGAACACGGCAAAGGACGAGGTGACGATGCGCGTGGGAAATGGTTCCAAAGTCGATGTGATCGCGGTCGGCACGCTACCTCTACATCTACCTTCGGGATTAGTGTTAGACCTAAATAATTGTTATTTGGTGCCTGCGTTGAGCATGAACATTATATCTGGATCTTGTTTGATGCGAGACGGTTATTCATTTAAATCAGAGAATAATGGTTGTTCTATTTATATGAGTAATATCTTTTATGGTCATGCACCCTTGAGGAGTGGTCTATTTTGATGAATCTCGATAGTAGTGATACACATATTCATAATGTTGAAACCAAAAGATGCAGAGTTGATAATGATAGTGCAACTTATTTGTGGCACTTGCCGTTTAGGTCATATCGGTGTAAAGCGCATGAAGAAACTCCATCTTGATGGACTTTTGGAGTCACTTGATTATGAATCACTTGGCACTTATGAACCGTGCCTCATGGGCAAGATGACTAAAACCCGTTCTCGGTACTATGGAGAGAGCAACAGATTTGTTGGAAATCATACATACGAGATGTATGTGGTCCGATGAATGTTGAGGCTCGTGGCGGATATCGTTATTTTCTCACCTTCACAGATGATTTAAGCAGATATGGGTATATCTACTTAATGAAACATAAGTCTGAAACATTTGAAAAGTTCAAAGAATTTCAGAGCGTAATGGTGTGTCGAACGTCGTGTCGTACTTTACTAGATATGGTGCGATCTATGATGTCTCTTACAGATTTACCGCTATCGTTTTGGGGTTATGCTCTAGAGGCGGCCGCATTCACACTGAATAGAACACCGTCGAAATCCGTTGAGACGACACCTTATGAACTATGGTTTAGCAAGAAACCAAAGTTGTCGTTTCTTAAAGTTTGGGGATGCGATGCTTATGTGAAAAAGCTTCAACCTGATAAGCTCGAACCCAAATCGGAGAAATGTGTCTTCATAGGATACCCAAAGGAGACAGTTGGGTACACCTTCTATCACAGATCCGAAGGCAAGACATTCGTTGCTAAGAATGGATCCTTTCTAGAGAAGGAGTTTCTCTCGAAAGAAGTGAGTGGGAGGAAAGTAGAACTTGATGAGGTAATTATACCTTCTCCCTTACTTGAAAGTAGTTCGTCGCAGAAACCGGTTTCTGAGACATCTACACCAAGTAGTGAGGAAGTTGATGATGTTGATCATGAAACTTCAGATCAAGTTACTACAGAACCACGTAGATCAACCAGAGTTAGATCCGCACCAGAGTGGTACGGTAATCCGGTTCTGGAAATCATGCTACTAGATCATGATGAACCTACGAACTATGAAGAAGCGATGGTGAGCCCAGATTCATAAAATGGCTTGAGGCCATGAAATCTGAGATGGGATCCATGTATGAAAACAAAGTATGGACTTTGGTTGACTTGCCCGAGGTAGGCAAGCAATAGAAAACAAGTGGATCTTCAAGAAGAAGACCGACGCGACGGTAATATTACTGTCTATAAAGCTCGACTTATGCGCAAAGGGTTTCGACAAGTTCAAGGGATTGACTACGATGAGACCTTCTCACCCGTAGCGATGCTTAAGTCTGTCCGAATCATGTTAGCAATTGCCGCATTTTATGATTATGAAATTTGGCAAATGGATGTAAAGACTGCATTCTGAATGGATTTACGGAAGAAGAGTTGTATATGATGCAACCGAAGGTTTTATCGATCCAAAGGAGCTAACAAAGTATGCAAGCTCCAGCGATCCATCTATGGACTGGTGCAAGCATCTCGGAGTTGGAATAAGCGCTTTGATAGTGTGATCAAAGCATTTGGGTTTGTACAGACTTTTGGAGAAGCCTGTATTTACAAGAAAGTGAGTGGGAGCTCTGTAGCATTTCGATATTATATGTAGATGACATATTGCTGATCGGAAATGATATAGAATTCTGGATAGCATAAAGGGATACTTGAATAAGAGTTTTTCAATGAAAGACCTCGGTGAAGCTGCTTACATATTAGGCATTAAGATCTATAGAGATAGATCAAGACGCTTAATTGGACTTTCACAAAGCACATACCTTGACAAAATTTTGAAGAAGTTCAAAATGGATCAAGCAAAGAAAGGGTTCTTGCTTGTGTTACAAGGTGTGAAGTTGAGTAAGACTCAATGCCCGACCACTGCAGAAGATAGAGAAAATGAAAGATGTTCCCTATGCTTCAGCCATAGGCTCTATCATGTATGCAATGCTGTGTACCAGACCTGATGTGTGCCTTGCTATAAGCCTAGCAGGGAGGTACCAAAGTAATCCAGGAGTGGATCACTGGACAGCGGTCAAGAACATCCTGAAATACCTGAAAAGGACTAAGGATATGTTTCTCGTATATGGAGGTGACAAAGAGCTCATCGTAAACGGTTACGTTGATGCAAGCTTTGACACTGATCCGGACGATTCTAAATCGCAGACCGGATACGTATTTACACTAAGCGGAGGAGCTGTCGGTTGGTGCAGTTCTAAACAAAGCGTCGTGAAGGATCTACATGTGAAGCGGAGTACATAGCAGCCGAAGCAGCTAATGAAGGAGTGCGGACGAAGGAGTTCATATCCGATCTAGGTGTCATACCTAGTGCATCGGGTCCAATGAAAATCTTCGTGACAATCTTTGGAGCAATTGCCTTAGCGAAGGAATCCAGATTTCACAAGAGGACCAAGCACATCAAGAGACGCTTCAATTCCATCCGGGACTTAGTCCGGTGGGAGACATAGAGATTTGCAAGATACATACGGATCTGAATGTCGCAGACCCGTTGACTAAGCCTCTTCCACGAGCAAAACATGATCAGCACCAAGACTCCATGGGTGTTAGAATCATTACTATGTAATCTAGATTATTGACTCTAGTGCAAGTGGAAGACTGAAGGAAATATGCCCTAGAGGCAATAATAAAGTTATTATTTATTTCCTTATTTCATGATAAATGTGTTGGGGAACGTTGCAGAAAATTAAAATTTTTCCTACGGCTTCACCAAGATCCATCTATGAGTTCATCTAAGCAACGAGTAACGGGAGAGAGATAACATCTACATACCACTTGTAGATCGCGTGCGAAGCTTGCAAGGTGATGATGGAGTCGTACTCGAGCGTGATTCAGATCACCGATGCCAAGTGCTGAGCGGACAGCACCTCCGCGTTCAACACACGTGCAGGGACGATCGGCGTCTCCTCCTTCTTGATCCAGCAAGGGGAAGGAGAGGTTGAGGAAGACAGCTCCACCGGCAAGCACGACGGCGTGATGATGGTGGAGAAGCAAGATACTCGGCGGGGCTTCGCCAAGCTCTACGGAGGAGGAGATGTGTTGGGAGGGAGGGCTGCGCCTTGGGTGTTGTGTACAGCAGCCCCCCCTCCCCCTTATATAGGCCCCACAGTGGCGGCCCCGAGATCCAATCTCCGGGGGGGCGGCGGCAAGGGGTGGAGTGCCCCCAAGCCGGTGGGCGCCCCCCCTAGGGTTTCAACCCTAGGCGCGGGGTGGGCCTGGGGGCGCACCAGCCCCTGTGGGCTGGTTCCTTCCCCTCTCGCCCATGGGGCCCTCCGGATAAGTGGCCCCACCGGTGGACCTCGGGACCCTTCCGTGGTCCCAGATTTTACCGAAACCCGAAACTTTCCCGATGGCGAAACACCACTTCCTATATATTATTCTTTACCTCCGGACCCTTCCGAACTCCTCGTGACGTCCGGGATCTCATCCGGACTCGAACAACATTCGTGGTCACATACTTGACTTCCTACAAACCCTAGCGTCATCGAACCTTATGTGTAGACCCTACGGGTTCGGAGACACGCAGACATGACCGAGACGACTCTCGGGCAATAACCAACAGCGGGTCTGGATATCCATGTTGGCTCCCACATGCTCCTCGATGATTTCATCGGTTGAACCACGATGTCGAGGATTCGATCAAACCACAGATACAATTCCTTTGTCAATCGATGCGTTACTTGCCCGAGACCCGATCGTCGGTATCCCAATACCTTGTTCAGGTCTCGTTACGGCAAGTCACTTTACTCGCATCCGTAATGCATGATCCCGTGGCCAACACCTTGGTCACATTGAGCTCATTATGATGATGCATTACCGAGTGGGCCCAGAGATACCTCTCCGTCATACGGAGTGACAAATCCCAGTCTCGATCCGTGTCAACCCAACAGATACTTTCGGAGATACCTGTAATGCACCTTTATAGTCACCCGATTCGTTGTGACATTTGATACACCCAAGGCACTCCTACGGTAACCGGGAGTTACACGATCTCATGGTCGAAGGAATAGATACTTGACATTGGCAAAGCTTCTAGCAAACGAACTATACGATCTTTTATGCTATGCTTATGATTGGGTCTTGTCCATCACATCATTCTCCTAATGATGTGATCTCGTTATCAACGACATCCAATGTCCATAGTCAGGAAACCATGACTATCTATTGATCACAACGAGCTAGTCAACTAGAGGCTCACTAGGGACTCATTGGGTCTAAGTGTTCACACGTGTATTACGATTTCGGATAATACATTTATAGCATGAACAAAAGACAATTATCATGAACATTGAAATATAATAATCCTTTTATTATTGCCTCTAGGGCATATTTCCAACAGTCTCCCACTTGCACTAGAGTCACCAATCTAGTTACATTGTGATGAATCGAACACCCATAGAGTTCGGTGTTGATCATGTTTTGCACGCGAGAGAGTTTAGTCAGCGGATCTGCGACATTCAGATCCGTGTGCACTTTGCAAATCTCTATGTCTCCATCTTGAACATTTTCACGGATGGAGTTGAAACGACGCTTGATGTGCCTTGTCTTCTTGTGAAACCTGGGCTCCTTGGCAAGGGCAATAGCTCCAGTGTTGTCACAGAAAAGTTTGATCGGCCCCGACGCATTGGGTATGACTCCTAGGTCGGTGATGAACTCCTTCACCCAAATCGCTTCATGCGCTGCCTCCGAGGCTGCCATGTATTCCGCTTCACACGTAGATCCCGCCACGACGCTCTGCTTGCAGCTGCACCAGCTTACTGCTCCACCATTCAACAAATACACGATCCGGTTTGTGACTTAGAGTCATCCAGATCTGAGTCGAAGCTAGCGTCGACGTAACCCTTTACTGACGAGCTCTTCGTCTCCTCCATAAACGAGAAACATGTCCTTTGTCCTTTCGGTACTTCAGATATTCTTGACCGCTGTCCGGTGTTCCTTGCGTTTAGGTCATATCGGTGTAAAGCGCATGAAGAAACTCCATCTTGATGGACTTTTGGAGTCACTTGATTATGAATCACTTGGCACTTGAACCGTGCCTCATGGGCAAGATGACTAAAACCCCGTTCTCCGGTACTATGGAGAGAGCAACAGATTTGTTGGAAATCATACATACAGATGTATGTGGTCCGATGAATGTTGAGGCTCGTGGCGGATATCGTTATTTTCTCACCTTCACAGATGATTTAAGCAGATATGGGTATATCTACTTAATGAAACATAAGTCTGAAACATTTGAAAAGTTCAAAGAATTTCAGAGCGTAATGGTGTGTCCGAACGTCGTAATCGTACTTTACTAGATATGGTGCGATCTATGATGTCTCTTACAGATTTACCGCTATCGTTTTGGGGTTATGCTCTAGAGACGGCCGCATTCACACTGAATAGAACACCGTCGAAATCCGTTGAGACGACACCTTATGAACTATGGTTTAGCAAGAAACCAAAGTTGTCGTTTCTTAAAGTTTGGGGATGCGATGCTTATGTGAAAAAGCTTCAACCTGATAAGCTCGAACCCAAATCGGAGAAATGTGTCTTCATAGGATACCCAAAGGAGACAGTTGGGTACACCTTCTATCACAGATCCGAAGGCAAGACATTCGTTGCTAAGAATGGATCCTTTCTAGAGAAGGAGTTTCTCTCGAAAGAAGTGAGTGGGAGGAAAGTAGAACTTGATGAGGTAATTATACCTTCTCCCTTACTTGAAAGTAGTTGTCAGCGAAACCGGTTTCGAGACATCTACACCAAGTAGTGAGGAAGTTGATGATGTTGATCATGAAACTTCGATCAAGTTACTACAGAACCACGTAGATCAACCAGAGTTAGATCCGCACTGAGTGGTACGGTAATCCGTTCTGAAATCATGCTACTAGATCATGATGAACCTACGAACTATGAAGAAGCGATGGTGAGCCCAGATTCCAAAAATGGCTTGAGGCCATGAAATCTGAGATGGGATCCATGTATGAAAACAAAGTATGGACTTTGGTTGACTTGCCCGAGGGTAGGCAAGCAATAGAAAACAAGTGGATCTTCAAGAAGAAGACCGAGCGCGGTAATATTCGTCTATAAAGCTCGACTTATCGCAAAGGGTTTTCGACAAGTTCAAGGGATTGACTACGATGAGACCTTCTCACCCGTGGCGATGCTTAAGTCTGTCGAATCATGTTAGCAATTGCCGATTTTATGATTATGAAATTTGGCAAATGGATGTAAAGACTGCATTCTGAATGGATTTCGGAAGAAGAGTTGTATATGATGCAACCGAAGGTTTTATCGATCCAAAGGGAGCTAACAAAGTATGCAAGCTCCAGCGATCCATCTATGGACTGGTGCAAGCATCTCGGAGTTGAATAAACGCGTGGATAGTGTGATCAAAGCATTTGGGTTTGTACAGACTTTTGAGAAGCCTGATTTACAAGAAAGTGAGTGGGAGCTCAGAGCATTTCGATATTATATGTAGATGACATATTGCTGATCGGAAATGATATAGAATTTCTGGATAGCATAAAGGATACTTGAATAAGAGTTTTTCAATGAAAGACCTCGGTGAAGCTGCTTACATATTAGGCATTAAGATCTATAGAGATAGATCAAGGCGCAATTGGACTTTCACAAATACACGATCCGGTTTGTGACTTAGAGTCATCCAGATCGAGTCGAAGCTAGCGTCGACGTAACCCTTTCGACATGCTCTTCGCTCCTCCATAACGAGAAACATGTCCTTTGTCCTTTCGTGACTTCAGATATTCTTGACCGCTGTCGATGTTCCTTGCAAGAATTACTGGTATCTGCAACCAAACTTACGGCAAGGTTTACATCCGGTGCGTTTTGACTGTAATATATAATAGATCTAGATGACATTTCATCTCTTCTTTATCTTTGCCGTGGTCGGTGGTAGGCTGGCTCACTTTTCTGCGCAGCAACGTAAACGGAACCTTTTGATCTTCAACTTATCAAGGTATTGCTGTGAAAGAAGATCTGGAGTCATATCTCTATAGATCTTGATGCCTAATATATAAGCAGCTTCTCCAAGGTCCTTCATTGAAAACACTTGTTCAAGTAGGCCTTAATGCTGTCCAGAGTTTCGTATCATTTCCCATCAAGAGTATGTCATCTACATATAATAGGAGAAATGCTACAGAGCTCCCACTCACTTTCTTGTAAACGCAGGCTTCTCCATAAGTCTGCAATAAACCCAAACGCTTTGATCATCTCATCAAAGCGTAATGTTCCAACTCGAGATGCTTGCACCAGTCCATAAATGGATCTTGGAGCTTGCATACTTTGTTAGCGCTTCGAGGATCGACAAAACCTTCCGGCTGCATCATATACGTTCTTCCTTAAGATGTCCATTAAGGAATGCCGTTTTGACGTCCATCGCCATATCTCATAATCATAGTATCGGCAATTGCTAACATGATTCGGACGGACTTAAGCTTCGCCACGGAGAGAATGTCTCGTCAGTAGTCAATCCCTTGAACTTGTCGATAACCCTTAGCGACAAGTCGAGCTTTATAGATGGTAACATTACCATCCGCGTCCGCCTTCTTCTTAAAATCCATTTATTTTCTATCGCTCGCCGATCATCGGGCAAGTCTGGCAAAGACCGTATTCAAAGAATTTTATCGATTTCATGGCCTCAAGCCATTTGTTGGAATCTGGGCCCGCCATTGCTTCTTCATAGTTCGAAGGTTCATTGTTGTCTAGCAACATGATTTCCATGACGAGGTTGCCGTACCACTCGTGCGGAACGTTCCTTGTGCCGTGACCTTGATTCAGTAGTAACCCGATGCGAAGTAGCAGTCATCATCAGCGTTTTCCTCTTCGGTTGGTGTGGGCATTACGGGGAGCGGTTTCTGTGCTGCACCTTTCACGTTCGAGTAGTGCCGCTTTGAGGTTCACTTTCCCTCCCCTTACTTCTAAAACTCGGCATCCGTTCTTGGCGGCAAAGATCTGCCTTGGATCTTAAAGTAGAAGGTATACCCGACGTTTCCTTAGGGTATCCTATGAATACGCATTTTCCGACTTGGGTTCGAGCTTTTCAGTTGAAGTTTCTTGACATAAGCATCGCATCCCCAAACTTTTAGAAACGACAGCTTAGGTTTCTTCCCAAACCATAATTCATACGGTGTCGTCTCAACGGATTTAGACGGTGCCCTATTTAAAGTGAATGTAGCTGTCTCTAGAGCGTATCCCCAAAATGATAGCGTAAATCGGTAAGAGACATCATAGACCGCACCATATCCAATAGAGTGCGACATTCGACGCTCGGACACACCGTTTACCGAGGTGTTCCAGGGCGTGAGTTGTGAAACGATTCCACATTTTCTTAAGTGTGAGCCAAATTCGTGACTTAAATATTCTCCTCCACGATCCGATCGAGGAACTTTATCTTTCTCACGCTGATTCTCCACCTCACTCTGAAATTCCTTGAACTTTTCAAAGGTTTTATCGATCCAAAGGGAGCTAACAAAGTATGCAAGCTCCAGCGATCCATCTATGGACTGGTGCAAGCATCTCGAGTTGGAATAAACGCTTTGATAGTGTGATCAAAGCATTTGGGTTTGTACAGACTTTTGGAGAAGCCTCATTTACAAGAAAGTGAGTGGGAGCTCAGAGCATTTCGATATTATATGTAGATGACATATTGCTGATCGGAAATGATATAGAATTTCTGGATAGCATAAAGGATACTTGAATAAGAGTTTTTCAATGAAAGACCTCGTGAAGCTGCTTACATATTAGGCATTAAGATCTATAGAGATAGATCAAGACGCTTAATTGGACTTTCACAAAGCACATACCTTGACAAAATTTTGAAGAAGTTCAAAATGGATCAAGCAAAGAAAGGGTTCTTGCCTGTGTTACAAGGTGTGAAGTTGAGTAAGACTCAATGCCCGACCACCGCAGAAGATAGAGAGAAATGAAAGATGTTCCTATGCTTCAGCCATAGGCTCTATCATGTATGCAATGCTGTGTACCGCACTGATGTGTGCCTTGCTATAAGCCTAGCAGGAGGTACCAAAGTAATCCAGAGTGGATCATCGACAGCGGTCAAGAACATCCCGAAATACCGAAAAGGACTAAGGATATGTTTCTCGATATGGAGGTGACAAAGAGCTCATCGTAAACGTTACGTTGATGCAAGCTTTGACACTGATCCGGACGATTCTAAATCGCAGACCGGATACGTATTTACACTAAACGGAGGAGCTGTCAGTTGGTGCAGTTCTAAACAAAGCGTCGTAGCAGGATCTACATGTGAAGCGGAGTACATAGCAGCTTCGGAAGCAGCTAATGAAGGAGTCTGGACGAAGGAGTTCATATCCGATCTAGGTGTCATACCTAGTGCATCGGGTCCAATGAAAATCTTCTGTGACAATACTGGAGCAATTGCCTTAGCGAAGGAATCCAGATTTCACAAGAGGACCAAGCACATCAAGAGACGCTTCAATTCCATCCGGGACTTAGTCCAGGTGGGAGACATAGAGATTTGCAAGATACATACGGATCTGAATGTCGCAGACCTGTTGACTAAGCCTCTTCCACGAGCAAAACATGATCAGCACCAAGACTCCATGGGTGTTAGAATCATTACTATGTAATCTAGATTATTGACTCTAGTGCAAGTGGAAGATCAAGGAAATATGCCCTAGAGGCAATAATAAAGTTATTATTTATTTCCTTATTTCATGATAAATGTGTTGGGGAACGCTGCGAAAAATTAAAATTTTTCCTACGGCTTCACCAAGATCCATCTATGAGTTCATCTAAGCAACGAGTAACGGAGAGAGATAACATCTACATACCACTTGTAGATCGCGTATGAAGCTTGCAAGGTGATGATGGAGTCGTACTCGAACGTGATTCAGATCACCGATGCCAAGTGCTGAACGGACAGCACCTCCGCGTTCAACACACGTGACGGACGATCGACGCCTCCTCCTTCTTGATCCAGCAAGGGGAAGGAGAGGTTGAGGAAGACAGCTCCACCGGCAAAGACGACGGCGTGATGATGGTGGAGAAGCAAGATCTCGGCTGTGGCTTCGCCAAGCTCTACGGAGGAGGAGATGTGTTGGGAGGGAGGGCTGCGCCTTGGGTGTTGTGTACAGCAGCCCCCTCCTCCCCCTTTATATAGGCCCCACAGGCTGGCCCCTGAGATCCAATCTCCGGGGGGCGGCGGCCAAGGGGTGGAGTGCCCCCAAGCCAGTGGGCCCCCACCCCTAGGGTTTCAACCCTAGGCGCGGGGTGGGCCTAGGGGCGCACCAGCCCCTGTGGGCTGGTTCCTTCCCCTCTGCCCATGGGGCCCTCCGGATAAGTGGCCCCACCGGTGGACCTCGGACCCTTCCGGTGGTCCTGCTTTTACCGAAACCCCAAACTTTCCCGATGGTCAAACACCACTTCCTATATATTATTCTTTACCTCCGACCTTCCGAACTCCTCGTGACGTCCGGATCTCATCCGGACTCAACAACATTCGTGGTCACATACTTGACTTCCTACAAACCCTAGCGCCATCGAACCTTATGTGTAGACCCTACGGGTTCGAGACACGCAGACATGACCGAGACGACTCTCGGGCAATAACCAACAGCGGGTCCGATATCCATGTTGGCTCCCACATGCTCCTCGATGATTTCATCGGTTGAACCACGATGTCGAGGATTCGATCAAACCCTCAGATACAATTCCTTTGTCAATCGGTACGTTATTTGCCCGAGACCCGATCGTCGGTATCCCAATACCTTGTTCGGTCTCGTTACGGCAAGTCACTTTACTCGCACCGTAATGCATGATCCCGTGGCCAACACCTTGGTCACATTGAGCTCATTATGATGATGCATTACCGAGTGGGCCCAGAGATACCTCTCCGCCATACGGAGTGACAAATCCCGCCTCGATCCGTGTCAACCCAACAGATACTTTCGAGATACCTGTAATGCACCTTTATAGTCACCCGATTCGCCAGACATTTGATACACCCAAGGCACTCCTACGGTAACCGGAGTTACACGATCTCATGGTCGAAGGAATAGATACTTGACATTGGCAAAGCTTCTAGCAAACGAACTATACGATCTTTTATGCTATGCTTATGATTGTCTTGTCCATCACATCATTCTCCTAATGATGTGATCTCGTTATCAACGACATCCAATGTCCATAGTCGAAAACCATGACTATCTATTGATCACAACGAGCTAGTCAACTAGAGGCTCACTAGGGACTCATTGGGTCTAAGTGTTCACACGTGTATTACGATTTCCGGATAATACATTTATAGCATGAACAAAAGACAATTATCATGAACATTGAAATATAATAATCCTTTTATTATTGCCTCTAGGGCATATTTCCAACAGTCTCCCACTTGCACTAGAGTCACCAATCTAGTTACATTGTGATGAATCGAACACCCATAGAGTTCGTGTTGATCATGTTTTGCACGCGAGAGAGGTTTAGTCAACGGATCTGCGACATTCAGATCCGTGTGCACTTTGCAAATCTCTATGTCTCCATCTTGAACATTTTCACGGATGGAGTTGAAACGACGCTTGATGTGCCTTGTCTTCTTGTGAAACCTGGCTCCTTGGCAAGGGCAATAGCTCCAGTGTTGTCACAGAAAAGTTTGATCGGCCCCGACGCATTGGGTATGACTCTAGGTCGGTGATGAACTCCTTCACCCAAATCGCTTCATGCGCTGCCTCCGAGGCTGCCATGTATTCCGCTTCACACGAGATCCCGCCACGACGCTTCGCTTGCACCGCACCAGCCATCGCTTCCACCATTCAACAAATACACGATCCGGTTTGTGACTTAGAGTCATCCAGATCTGAGTCGGCTAGCGCCGACGTAACCCTTTACGACGAGCTCTTCGCCTCCTCCATAAACGAGAAACATGTCCTTTGTCCTTTTCGGTACTTCAGATATTCTTGACCGCTGTCCAGTGTTCCTTGTCGGGTTACTTTGGTATCTTGCAACCAAACTTACGGCAAGGTTTACATCGGTCTGGTACACAGCATGGCATACATAATAGATCCTATGGCTGAAGCATAGGGATGACACTCATCTCTTCTTTATCTTTTGTCAGGTCGGTGATCGAGCTGAGCTCAGCCACACCTTGTAACATAGGCAAGAACCCTTCTTGGACTGATCCATTTTGAACCTCTTCAAAATCTTATCAAGGTATGTGCTTTGTGAAAGACCTATGAGGCGCCTCGATCTATCTCTATAGATCTTGATGCCTAATATATAAGCAGCTTCTCCAAGGTCCTTCATTGAAAACACTTGTTCAAGTAGGCCTTAATGCTGTCCAGAGTTTCGTATCATTTCCCATCAAGAGTATGTCATCTACATATAATAGGAGAAATGCTACAGAGCTCCCACTCACTTTCTTGTAAACGCAGGCTTCTCCATAAGTCTCAAGATAAACCCAAACGCTTTGATCATCTCATCAAAGCGAATGTTCCAACTCCGAGATGCTTGCACCAGTCCATAAATGGATCGCTGGAGCTTGCATACTTTGTTAGCGCTTACGAGGATCGACAAAACCTTCCGCTGCATCATATACAGCTTCTTCCTTAAGATGTCCATTAAGGAATGCCGTTTTGACGCCCATCTGCCATATCTCATAATCATAGTATGCGGCAATTGCTAACATGATTCGACGGACTTAAGCTTCGCCACGGAGAGAATGTCTCGTCAGAAGTCAATCCCTTGAACTTGTCGATAACCCTTAGCGACAAGTCGAGCTTTATAGATGGTAACATTACCATCCGCGTCCGCCTTCTTCTTAAAAATCCATTTATTTTCTATCGCCGCCGATCATCGGGCAAGTCTGTCAAAGTCCATACTTTGTTTTCATACATGGATTCTATCTCGGATTTCATGGCCTCAAGCCATTTGTTGGAATCTGGGCCCGCCATTGCTTCTTCATAGTTCAAGGTTCATTGTTGTCTAGCAACATGATTTCCATGACAGGTTGCCGCACCACTGTGCGGAACGTGTCCTCGTGGACCTTCGGGTTCAAGAGTAACTTGATCCAAGTACCTTGATCATCATCAACGCTTTCCTCTTGCTTGGTGTGGGCATTACAGAACGGTTTCTGTGCTGCACCACTTTCCCGCTCGAGAGGTAGTACTTCATCGAAGTTCCACTTTCCTCCCACTTACTTCTTTCGAGAGAAACTCTTTCTCCGAAAGCATCCGTTCTTAGCAACAAAGATCTTGCCTTCGATCTTAAGTAGAAGGTATACCCGACAGCTTCCTTAGGGTATCCTATGAATACGCATTTTTCCGACTTGGGTTCGAGCTTTTCAGTTGAAGTTTCTTGACATAAGCATCGCATCCCCAAACTTTTAGAAACGACAGCTTAGGTTTCTTCCCAAACCATAATTCATACGGTGTCGCCTCAACGGATTTAGACGGTGCCCTATTTAAAGTGAATGTAGCTGTCTCTAGAGCGATCCCCAAAATGATAGCGGTAAATCGGTAAGAGACATCATAGACCGCACCATATCCAATAGAGTGCGACACGACGCTCGACACACCGTTTACCGAGGTGTTCCAGCGGCGTGAGTTGTGAAACGATTCCACATTTTCTTAAGTGTGAGCCAAATTCGTGACTTAAATATTCTCCTCCACGATCCGATCGTAGGAACTTTATCTTTCACACGTTGATTCTCCACCTCACTCTGAAATTCCTTGAACTTTTCAAAGGTCTCAGACTTGTGTTTCATTAAGTAGACATACCCATATCTACTTAAGTCATCAGTGAGAGTGAGAACATAACGATATCCTCCATGAGCCTCAACGCCATTGGACCGCATACATCGGTATGTATGATTTCCAACAAGTTGGTTGCTCGCCCATTGTTCCGAGAACGGAGTCTTGGTCATTTTGCCCAAGAGGCAAGGTTCGCATGTGTCAAACGATTCATAATCAAGAGACTCTAAAAGTCCATCAGCATGGAGCTTCTTCATGCGCTTGACACCAATGTGACCAAGGCGGCAGTACACAAGTATGTGGGACTATCGTTATCAACTTTACATCTTTTGCATCCACACTATGAACATGTGTAATATTACGCCGAGATTCATTAAGAATAAACCATTTACCATCGGAGCATGACCATAAAACATATCTCTCATATAAATCGAACAACCATTATTCTCAGACTTAAATGAGTAGCCATCTCAGATCAAACGAGATCCAGATACAATGTTCATGCTCAAACTTGGCACTAAATAACAATTATTGAGGTTTAAAACTAATCCCGTGAGGTAAATGTAGAGGCAGCGTGCGACGGCGATCACATCGACCACGAACCATTCCCGACGCCAAGATCGTCACCTCGCCCTTCGCCAGCCTCCGCTTATTCCGCAGCTCCTGCCAGTGAGTTACATATGTGAGCAACGGCACCGTATCAAATACCGGGAGTTACTACGAGTAATGGTAAGGTACACATCAATTACATGTATATCAAATATACCTTTGGTGTTGCCGGCCTTCTTATCCGCTAAGTATTTGGGGCAGTTCCGCTTCGGTGTCTCTTTCCCTTGCAATAAAAGCACTCAGTCTCGTGCTTGGGTCCATTCTTTGACTTCTTCCCGCAACTGGCTTACCGGCGCGCAACATCTTTGCCGCCCTTCTTGAAGTTCTTCTTACCCTTGCCCTTCTTGAACTTAGTGGTCTTATTGACCATCAACACTTGATGTTCTTTCTTGATTTCAGCCTCTGCTGACTTCAAAGATCGAGAACACTTCAGAATGGTCTTTACCATCCCCGCATGTTGTAGTTCATCACAAAGCTCTTGTAGCTTGGTGGGAGCGATCGAGGATTCTGTCAATGACCGCCTCATCCGGAGGTTAATATTCAACTGGGTCATACGAGCGTGCAACCTGGATATCTTCGTGATGTGCTCACCGACGTAACTGTTCTCCTCCATCTTACAATCAGAGAACTTGTCGGAGACATCATATCTCTCGACCGGGCATGAGCTTGGAAAACTAGTTTCAGCTCTTCAACATCTCATATGCTCCGTGATGCTCAAAACGCTTTTGGAGCCCCGGTTCTAAGCTGTAGAGCATGCCGCACCGAACGAGGGAGTAATCATCAAGACGAAGTTTGCTGCGCTCATAACGCCTTGGTTCTTCGACGGAGCGGCACCTAGCGGTCCTTCTAGGACATATTGCTTCCTCGCAGCTATGAGGATGATCTCGTGTTCGGACCCAGTCCGTATAGTTGCTGCCATCATCTTTCAGCTTGGTTTTCTAGGAACGCTTGAAGTTCATGTTGACATTAGCGTTGGCCATTGATCTACAAGACATATTTGCAAAGGTTTTAGACTAAGTTCATGATAATAAAGTTCTTAATCAAAATTATGAACTCCCACTTAGATTAGACATCCTCTAGTCATCTAAGTGTTACACGATCCGAGTCGACTAGCCCGTGTCCGATCATCACGTGAGACGGACTAGTCATCATCGGTGAACATCTTCATGTTGATCGTATCTTCCATACGACTCGTGTTCGACCTTTCGGTCTCCGTGTTCGAGGCCATGTCCGCACATGCTAGGCTCGCAAGTTAACCCTAAGTGTTTTCGCTGTGTAAAACTGTCTTACACCCGCTGTATGTGAACGTAAGGATCCATCACACCCGATCATCACGTGGTGCTTAGAAACGATTTAACTGTAGCAACGGTGCACGCTAGGGAGAACACTTCTTGAAATTTTATAAGGGATCATCTTATTTACTACCGTCGTCCTAAGTAAACAAGATGTAAAAGCATAATAAACATCACATGCAATTATATAGTTGTGACATGATATGGCCAATATCATCAAGCTCCATTGATCTCCATCTTGGGGCTCCATGATCATCTTGTCACCGCTTGACACCATGATCTCCATCATCATGATCTCCATCATCGTGTCTTCATGAAGTTGTCACGCTAACGACTACTTCTACTTCTATGACTAACGCGCTTAGTAATGAAGTAAAGTAGTTTACATGGCGCTCTTCAATGACACGCAGGTCATACAAAAATAAAGACAACTCCTATGGCTCCTGCCGTTGTCATACTCATCGACATGCAAGTCGTGAATCCTATTACAAGAACATGATCTCATACATCACAATTCATCATTCATCACAACTTCGCCATATCACATCACATGATCAATCGCTGCAAAAACAAGTTAGACGCCCTCTAGTTGTTGTTTGCATCTTTTACGTGGCTGCGATTGGGTTCTAGCAAGAACGTTTTCTTACCTCGAATCACCACAACGTGATTTTGTCAACTTCTATTTACCCTTCATAAGGGCCCTGTTCATCGAATCCGCTCCAACTAAAGTGGGAGAGACAGACACCCGCCAGCCACCTTATGCAACTAGTGCATGTCACCGGTGGAACCGGTCTCACGTAAGCGTGCGTGTAAGGTTGGTCCGGCCGCTTCATCCCACAATACCGCTGAGCAAGAAAAGACTAGTAGAGGCAAGTAAGATGACAAGATCAACGCCCACAACAAATTTGTGTTCTACTCGTGCATTAGAGAACTACGCATAGACCTAGCTCATGATGCCACTGTTGGGGAACGTTGCAGAAAATTAAAATTTTTCCTACGGCTTCACCAAGATCCATCTATGAGTTCATCTAAGCAACGAGTAACGGGAGAGAGATAACATCTACATACCACTTGTAGATCGCGTGCGAAGCTTGCAAGGTGATGATGGAGTCGTACTCGAACGTGATTCAGATCACCGATGCCAAGTGCTGAACGGACAGCACCTCCGCGTTCAACACACGTACGGGACGATCGACGTCTCCTCCTTCTTGATCCAGCAAGGGGGAAGGAGAGGTTGAGGAAGACAGCTCCACCGCAAAGACGACGGGCGTGATGATGGTGGAGAAGCAAGATCTCGGCTGTGGCTTCGCCAAGCTCTACGGAGGAGGAGATGTGTTGGGAGGGAGGGCTGCGCCTTGGGTGTTGTGTACAGCAGCCCCCTCCTCCCCCTTTATATAGGCCCCACAGTGGCGGCCCTGGAGATCCAATCTCCGGGGGCGGCGGCCAAGGGGGTGGAGTGCCCCCCAAGCCGGTGGGCGCCCCACCCCTAGGGTTTCAACCCTAGGCGCAGGGGTGGGCCTAGGGGCGCACCAGCCCCTGTGGGCTGGTTCCTTCCCCTCGGCCCATGGGGCCCTCCGGATAAGTGGCCCCACCGGTGGACCCCGGACCTTCCGGTGGTCCCAGATTTTACCGAAACCCCAAACTTTCCCGATGGTCAAACACCACTTCCTATATATTATTCTTTACCTCCGGACCCTTCCGAACTCCTCGTGACGTCCGGGATCTCATCCGGACTCAACAACATTCGTGGTCACATACTTGACTTCCTACAAACCCTAGCGCCATCGAACCTTAAGTGTAGACCCTACGGGTTCGGAGACACGCAGACATGACCGAGACGACTCTCGGGCAATAACCAACAGCGGGTCCGATATCCATGTTGGCTCCTACATGCTCCTCGATGATTTCATCGGTTGAACCACGATGTCGAGGATTCGATCAAACCTCAGATACAATTCCTTTGTCAATCGATGCGTTACTTGCGAGACCCGATCGTCGGTATCCCAATACCTTGTTCGGTCTCGTTACGGCAAGTCACTTTACTCGCACGTAATGCATGATCCCGTGGCCAACACCTTGGTCACATTGAGCTCATTATGATGATGCATTACCGAGTGGGCCCAGAGATACCTCTCCGTCATACGGAGTGACAAATCCCAGTCTCGATCCGTGTCAACCCAACAGATACTTTCGAGATACCGTAATGCACCTTTATAGTCACCCGATTCGTTGCCAGACGTTTGATACACCCAAGGCACTCCTACGGTAACCGGAGTTACACGATCTCATGGTCGAAGGAATAGATACTTGACATTGGCAAAGCTTCTAGCAAACGAACTATACGATCTTTTATGCTATGCTTATGATTGTCTTTGTCCATCACATCATTCTCCTAATGATGTGATCTCGTTATCAACGACATCCAATGTCCATAGTCGAAACCATGACTATCTATTGATCACAACGAGCTAGTCAACTAGAGGCTCACTAGGGACTCATTGGGTCTAAGTGTTCACACGTGTATTACGATTTCCGGATAATACATTTATAGCATGAACAAAAGACAATTATCATGAACATTGAAATATAATAATCCTTTTATTATTGCCTCTAGGGCATATTTCCAACAAAATGTTTATCATTCATGCTAGAATTGTATTAACCGGAAACATGATACATGTGTGAATGAATAAACAAACAACATGTCACTAGTATGCCTCTACTAGACTAGCTTGTTAATCAAAGATGGTTATGTTTCCTGATCATGAACAAAGAGTTGTTATTTGATTAACGAGGTCACATCATTAGTAGAATGATCTGATTGACATGACCCATTCCATTAAGCTTAGCACACGATCGCTTAGTATGTTGCTACTGCTTTTATCCATAACTTATACATGTTCCTGTAACTATGAGATTATGCAACTCCGTTACCGGAGGAACACTTTGGTGCTACCAAACGTCACAACGAATCGGGTGATTATAAAGGAGTACTACAGGTGTTTCCAAAGGCAGATGTTGGGTTGGCGATTTCGAGATTAGGTTTTGTCACTCCGATTGTCGGAGAGGTATCTCTGAGCCCTCTCGCAATACACATCATCAAGCCTTGCAAGCACTACAACTAATGAGTTGGTTGTGAGATGATGTATTACGGAACGAGTAAAGAGACTTACCGTAACGAGATTGAACTAGGTATTGATACCGACGATCGAATCTCGCAAAGTAACATACCGATGACAAAGGAACAACGATGTTGTTATGCGGTCGACCAACAAAGATCTTCGAGAATATGTAGGAACCAATATGGGCATCCAGGTCCCGCTATTGGTTATTGACCGAGAATAGTTCTAGGTCATGTCTACATTGTTCTCGAACCGTAGGGTCCGCACGCTTAAGGTTTCGATGATGCTTATTATGAGTTTATGTATTTTGATGTACCGAAGAAGTTCGAGTCCCGGATGTGATCACGGACATGACGAGGAGTCTCGAAATGGTCGAGACATAAAGATTGATATATTGGAAGCCTATATTTGGAGTTCGGAATGGTTCCGGTGAAAACAGAATTTACCGAGTACCGGAGGTTACCGAACCCCCGGTACTACATGGGCCTTAGTGGGCCTCGAGGGAGAAGAGGAGGGGCCGGCCAGGGTGGCACGCCGCCTCTCCCCCAGTCCGAATAGGACAGGAGGGGGGCGGCCCCCTTTCCTCTTCCCCTCCCCAATCCTACTCCAACTAGGAAGGGGGAGTCCTACTCCTGGGAGTAGGACTCCTCCCGCGCCCCTCTAGGCCGGCCGCACCTCCCCCTCCCTCCTTTATATACGGGGCAGGGGCACCCTAGAACACACAAGTTTGATCTACGGATCGTTCCTTAGCCGTGTGCGGTGCCCCCTCCACCATATTCCACCTCGGTCATACCGTCATGCAGCTTAGGCGAAGCCCTGCGCCGGTGAAACATCAAGATCGCCACCACGCCATCGTCTTGACGGAACTCTCCTCGACACTCGGCTGGATCAGAGTACGAGGGCGCCATCGAGCTGTACGTGTGTCAAGAACTCGGGCGCCGAGTAACGGCGCCGGATCGGTCGGATCGCGAGGAGAACGTCGACTACTTCCTCTACGCTGATCGCTTCGCTTGGGTCTCACGAGGGCGTGACAACACTCTCCCCTCTCGTTGCTATACATCACCATGATCTTGAGTGTGCGTAGGAAATTTTTTGAAATTACTACGTTACCCAACAATGATAGTGAAGAAGTCGGAAGCATCCAACTCATACTGCGGTGTCGCAGAGCGGCGGTGGCTGCTTCCCGCAATCTCTGATAAGCAGCAGAAGAGACCAATTAGTACCCTTACAACAAATCATAAAACATGCATGATAACAAGCATTAGTCGCAAGTACCCCATATGTCCTATTTTTAGCAAAGTCATGCTAAAATTCACGGAAAATTTCAGCATTACCTTTGCTGAAAATAGGACATATGGAGTGCCCGAATTTGCCGGAACGGAAGTTAATCGACATTCCGGTAAACTCAAGGGCCTCTTCTGAACAAACCATCATGCATCATTTTCTAACCAAGGCATAGCTCAGGAAAACCACTTGCTTTGACCAGAACTAGCTGATTACCCCAAATCTCATGGTAAAATTAGCAAGGCAGAGCATTTCTCTTACATGACCATAGCAAGAATGACAAACTCCCCTAATTATTTTGCCTGCCACTAGGATGAGCACTTAATATGGATTGATTGTGCTTTCATTTTAAATTTGCAGGTAAGAACAATGAACTTATAGAAACCCCTTAATATGAATATTATACCGATGATAAAAGAAGTGAGACAAGAAGTGTCTGCAGCCTTGAGTAGATTCCCGGGACCTAAAGGTTGCTCACCCTGCTCATATCAAATATTATGTTGTATTAGCAACAAGTAGATGTAAACTAACCTATAGCTGGAAACTAAACATATAAATGGTTGAAATACATAATTCTAGCTGTAAACTAACCTATAGCTGGAAGAAACTAACTAGAAAAAGTGAAACATGGGAGGAACCTGTCACGCTTTTAAAGAAGCTGATTTTTTTGAGGGTAAGAAGCTGAATTGGTCATTCTCCATAGAAATCATACCAATTCTAGCTAGGGAGCTGCTAATTCATCTTCACCAACCAAATTCAGTGAATTAAGCACATAATCCAGCTTAAGCTAGCTATCACTACCAATTGTCTGCTACTTCAGTTTTAAGCAAGCATCACTATGGTACTCCAAATCATTAAGTCAAGCTACTACAATGCAAGCTAGTTCTATCGCATCAATGGCCATGTAATGCTTCGGGGCCTGAGTTGATATGTTTATATGCAAATTGACCATAAAGCGTTGATCGCACATTGGTCCACATGTCATTAACACTAAATCTAATAACCACTAATTAGCCTAACCACCTAAGCCAATTATCCCAAACTATAGCTAACTAACCTAAGGGCCGGCCTGTATGCGGCAGCAACACCAACGTAACTACTACAAGCGACAACAATTAGCAGAAAAAAGTAACGGCAGTAGCTTAGCATCAGCATCAGCGGCGGCGGGGGTGGAATTTGGCCTTCAACCATTAACAGATGAACCACACATTTGTCTCAGCTCATGCATTTTAGTATTGTTTGCAAATGACAGCCTCTCCAGAAACAGAAAAAAACATCAACAACACCTGTGCAAGGCCTAGCTGGGGCTTCGCCATACTAACTTTCACCAGGGCCTTGTGCTTCCTCTCAATGACCTTGTTGATGTCCATCATCAGAGTGAAGACATCATCATTGGTGATCAGATCGCTTACGCTCATGTGCCAGGTATCGAGACATGTATCAACTGCGGTGTCGATGGCTTTGGCGGCAACATCAACAGCACGCATAGCCACATGCAACTTCTTCTTTTCTTTTTCATATGCTTTGTCCTCCTCTGATGCAGCCCTCACCACAGCCTTCGCAGACGCTTCTACTTTTGGCCTCACTATGCCTATCAGGATGAAAGTAATGCATAGGAACATCAATGCCAGCCTTCCCCATGATGCAATCTTAAACTTCAACTGATCGGAAGTCAGATCTGGTGAAGGAGCAGCTGAAGCTGGGCACACCCGGGTAGCGACAGAGACTATAGCAGAAGGGATAACCGCATGAGGTGGGGCGCAGATAAGATCAGAGTCAAGCAACGGGGGCGAAGGCACCACAGGAGCTTGAGAGCCATGATGCTTGAAGCGGGGCAAGGCCACACCTGGGGTTGGGGCCGGGGCGGGAGCGGGCTGCGGCTGCGGCGGTCGGGCGGAGGTCTGGCAGCGCTCCATCTGGAGAGGGGAGGAGGCCCGAAGCCGGAGCAGAGACGACGGGGCTGCGGCGGTGCGGGGGCGCGAGGCCTCGTGTCGTCTCCGTGGGTGCTAGGACAGTGGGGAGGCGGAGGGCGCGGCGGAAGGGAAGGGAGGAAGGGAATGGGGAGGAAGGGTGAAGAGGGAGGAAGGAGGAAGGAGGAGAGGTACCGGCGGGTGCGGCCAGTCGCCGGAGGGGTTGGGGTCGGCGGCGGGCGTGGATTCCGGGGGGGGGGGGGGGTCGGGGCGGCGGCGGCAGGGGACGGAGGGGATGGAGGGGGCAGCGGCGGCGGCGTACGGTTGGGAATTAGGTCGAGTGGGGAGGAAGGAAGGGAGGGGAACAAGTGGAGTGAGGGGGAAGCTTACTAATGGCGCACCGCGTGGTAGTGCGCCATTACTAGTTAGAACTAGTAATGGCACACTTCTGTCGGATGCGCCATTAGTATGTATGCAAAAATGAAAAAAAAATTATCACTAGTGGCGCACCTTTTTTGTGGTGCGCCATTAGTGTCTTCCACACTAATGGTGCACCACCAACTGGTGCGCCATTAGTATATAGTAGTGGCGCACTACTTCCCTGGTGCGCCATTAGTGTCAATCCTATCTATAGCCCTTTTCCTAGTAGTGAAGAATAGAGTGGTTAACATAGGGTGACAGAAACACAAAGTTTTTTCATTTGAGGGCGAGTGTGAGGCGCAAGAAAAATCTCATAAAAGCGCTGATGAACTCGTTGGGTATTCAGGTGGATGATCCGAATGAGTTGAAGGTGATGGTAACGGATTTCTATCAGAATTTATATACGTCAGAGGGGGTTGCTAATATGCAATCTGTTTTGGATCATGTACCCCAAAAGGTAACTCTCGAAATGAATGCTATGCTTGTTGCGGAATATACTGAGGAGGAGGTAAAAACGGCTCTTTTCCAAATGTTTCCCACCAAATCACCGGGGCCTGACGGTGTTCCAGCTCATTTTTATCAAAGACATTGGGATGTCTGTGATGATGAGGTGACTAGAGCAGTACTCAGAATAGTGAGAGGAGAAGAGAGTCCAAAGTGCATCAACGGCACTTTTCTGGTTTTGATTCCGAAGGTCATGAGTCCGTCCTTGTTATCTCAGTTCAGACCTATAAGCTTGTGCAATGTCTTGTACAAAATTGCATCGAAGGTGGTTAGAGTGGGACTATCTCAAAGCAATTATGGAGAAACTTAGTTTTGCTCCTGTTTGGTTAAGTACAGTTATGAAGATGAAAACCTCAATTTCATTTTCAGTCCTTTTTAATGGAGAACAACTACAACAATTCAGACCTACGAGAGGTATACGACAGGGAGATCCGATTTCCCCCTATCTTTTCTTGATAGCAGCGGAGGGCCTTTCGTGCCTACTAAAATCCGTTCCTCAATCGTCAGCTTTTGTGGGAGTCCAGGTGGCACGACAGCACCAGTTGTCAACCATTTGCTCTTTGCTGATGATAGCCTGCTGCTTTTTAGGGCGGGGATTGAGGGGGCAGAAGTGGTGTCAAACCTGTTAGATGCTTATTGTAGTGCTTCGGGACAGGGTGTAAACAGTGACAAATCCTCGATATTTTTCAGTAAGGGTTGCCCTCAAGTGGTTCGTCACGCCATTAAAAACACCCTAAATGTTTATGATGAGCAGTTAACAGATAGATACGTGGCAATGCCTATGGACGTGGGACACTCAAAGAATGGGACCTTTAAATTCTTGAGGGATAGAGTATGGGAGAAGATCAAGGGGTGGGTGGAAAAGCTTCTATCGTATGCAGGAAAAGAGGTGCTAATCAAGGCAGTAGCCCAAGCCATTCCGGTTTATTCCATGTCTTGCTTCAGATTACCTAGAGGCATCTGTGAGAGTATTACATCAATGATTCGGCAATTTTGGTGGGGCAGTAAAAGGGGGAAGAGAAAGCCCTGTTGGGTTTCATGGGATGTCTGCACAAAGCCGAAGCACTTGAGAGGGCTAGGGTTCAGAGATATAGAAATTTTCAACCTAGCACTCCTGACAAGGCAAGCATGGAGGATTATCCAGGAACCGCTATCATTAAGTGCCAGAGTTCTAAAAGCAAAATACTTCCCAACATCCTCGTTTATGGAAGCTGAGCTGGGTAGCAGTCCTTCACAGATACGGAGGGCAATTCTGGATGGGAAAGGAACTCTTGCACAAGGGGTGATTAGAACAATCGGCACTGGAGAAAAAACAAGAATATGGGAAGACAACTGGCTGCCTAGATCTAGAATGATGAAGCCGATGCTTTCTTTAGTGGTTGATAAACCTGCATTGGTCTCGGAATTGATAGATAGCACTTCTGCCTCTTGGAAGGAAGTCATGGTGCGATCGGTTTTTCTCCCAGTGGATGCAGAAATTATTATGAAGATTCCAGTTTGTACAAGGAGAGTGGATGATTTTTGGGCCTGGGGGGAAGATGAGAGAGGTATTTTTTCAATACGACCGGCCTACAAGTTCCTGGCGGGAATGAAAAGGGGTAATGAAGAACTGCTGCGGTCTGTTGGGGGGCGATCAAATTTCATGGAAGATGAGAGGGCTTGGACCTCGTTGTGGAATATGAAGATACCATCAAAAATCAAGGTGTTTCTTTGGAGATTGGGCCATGAGACCATACCCACGGGAGACATGCTGCAGCACCGAAACATGTCAACTAGAAAGATATGTCCGTTTTGTACAGCCGAGGATAGTTGGAAGCATGCATTGCTAGACTGTGTAATGGCGAGGAACATATGGTCATTATGTTCTGAAGAGGTAGTGGAAGTCTTGGTAGAAAATCTGTCTATGAACGCAAAAAACTGGTTGTTTACGATCCATGAAGCTTTGTCGCACGAGGATTTAGCCGGGTTGTGGTTACGTTGTGGGAATTTTGGCGTACTCGATGAAGAGCAGCTCATGAAGACATCTTCGACAGCCCATTTGTGACAAACTCTTTTGTCAACAATTTTCTCAGAGATATTCAGATCATGGAAAAAGCTACACCAATCCGGGCAAGGAATAGTGGGGTCAGGAAAGCTGAGTGGATTCCACCACCAGAGGGCAATGTAAAGGTTAACACTGATGCGGCAGTAGCAGCAGAAGGCTCGTTTGGTGCGGCATCGGCTGTATGCTGTGATCGAGAAGACAAGTTCTTGGGAGCATCTGTTATTACTTTAAAAAAATTATCAGACGCAGCAACATTGGAGGCACTGGCGATCCGGGAGGGTCAAGCTTTGGCAGAGGATTTATGTGTTAATCGTATTCACATTGCTTCAGACTGCAAAACGGTGGTTGATGATATTGGGAAGAACTCGAAGGCAGCGTGTGGTGCTATTTTATATGAAATTATAGGTCTCTCTAGCTCGTTCAATTCTTGTAAAATAGTTCATGAGTTCAGGAGCTCAAATTTCGAGGCTCACAATCTCGCGAAGTTCACTTTAAATCTTGGGTTTGGATGCCATGTTTGGTTGGGCCAACCTGGAGATTTGGACTTCTTACCTATAAACATTTTGAATTCTGAATAAAGCTTGGCGAGATTGTCTTAAAAAAAACTTGGAAGTGATGCACATAAATTGCAAACTTTGCCAGCTTTTGGCCGTTATTTCTGGCAACTAGTTCAGATGCACGCACCTTTCACTTCTGGCCGATATTTCTCTTAGAGCAAAGGATCAAACTTCAAGTTGTTTGCACCACTGTATTCTCCACGATGACCTCTACAAAGAGAGTATAATATTGGATATATTCATTTATTTTAATTTTTTTATCAGGGCATGGGACCCACACGTCATATGGTAGCATTTCGATAAATGAAAGTTATATTTTCTCTCATCCGGTTATATTCATTTGCATGCCGATGCATCACGGCCTGAACAAATAAACTTATCTTATTGTCTATAAAAATTCGACAAACTGCAACGACAACGCTTGTGCATTGTTTTACCCAAATGATAACGCCCACACGTGTGGCATATTTACACATTGCCCATACGCCTTGACCCACCTTGATTCTGTTTGGCACGAATCCTAAAGGAATCTGAGTGCCACGTAGCGTGTTGTGCGGGTGTTAAAGCGCTCGCCCACACGACCCGAAGCGCACGGTTGCCAGTTCCCGCCCACACAGTGACATACCAGTCCACGCGTGTGTGGGTGAACTGCTTTTCGCCCACACGACGCTCGTACGGTGACAGATGGCAATTGCAGTTGCGCGTATGGGGTAACTAGGTAAACACACATGGCAACTATGATTCATTGGTAGATGGCAACTGCAGTTACGCGTACGTGGCAACCAGCTAAATACACATGTCAACTATGATTAACCATAAATGGCAACTATGGTTGGACCACACGTGACAACTAGGTAACACACGTGGCAACTATTTGTTTGGCCACATGTGGAAAGTAGTTAATCAGACACGGCAACTATGGTTTGATTGCACGCGGCAACTACCATAAATTAGACATGAGAACTATAGTTAACCAAAATATAGAGAGTTGGCATGCTTCTACAACTACATTTGCCATCATGGATGGCAACTAAAGCGTCATCGCAAGGGTAACTAATGTAGCTGTGTCATGACGTGTGGGTATTTTTGCTTCGTGCCACAAGTGTGGAGTGGAAGAGTAGTACTTGTTGGATGTGTGTGGCACAAAGTAGCTGCGCCCACACATGTCGGCAGGCGAATATTCGCCCACACATGGCCCGTGTGGGCTGCCTCCTGCTTATGCCACGCACGGTGTGTGGGCGGATGTCTAGTATGCCACACGTGTGGGGGTTATCAGCCTTCTTCATCCTCCTTCGACGCCGCAACCTCCACTCCACTGCAGTGTCCCAGGCGGTTGGCGCGAGCTCACCATAGCCTCATGACTCCTGCTCTATTCCCACGCATGTCCTTCCTTGCATCTCGCCTGCTTCATCCCGCCATGGTCGCGACCACGGCTACATCGTCTCCATGCTTCATGCGGCGAACAAGAAGGGGAATGCCGAGCAGCACTGGAGCTATAATGGAGCGTCACCGGCGCTACGATGCTAACCGTGACGGTTTGCCGACGAGGGGAGGGGGGCCACAACTCCGGCGACGTTGCTTGAAGCTGTTCGGAGTAAGTCGGAGCTGCAATGGAGCGTCGCCGGCGCTCCGACGGTGACCGCGGCGAGTGGTCGATGGGGGCATTGCAAATCCGGCAATGTTGGCTTGAAGCTGCAATGGAGCAACGTCGCTCCGCCGGAAGCATAGCCGGTGCTGCGTTGGAGCTCTGCCGAAGTTGCAATGGAGCTTCGATCGACGCATAGGTGCTGCGTTGGAGCTTCGTGGGAGTTGCAATGGAGCTTCGACGGACGCATCAATGCGCCATGAGAGGTGCAGTTAGGGCTGGACCAAAAGCTCGTAGCTCGCGAGCTTAATGAGCGCTCGATAGTTCGGCTCGTTAAGCTCATAGCTCGCTTCTTAATGAACAGAGCCAATCATTGATTTTAGCTTGTTAAGCTTAATGAGCTTAACGAGCGAGCTAACGAGTTTTACGAGTAGCTCGTTAAGCTCGTTAGTAACAACATAACACATATTTTCATATTACGTGACAAACTTTTTGTAGCATCTCAGCCCATTTATTTAATCTAATCGACATATGAGGCAACAAACTACTTTATTTCTATTTGTAGTCACCATATTTTATCTTGAAAACCATACCTACACATTCATCATGTATATCATAACACATTATAATCTATTAACGAGCGCTCGCGAGCGCTCATGAGCTTAACGAGCTTCAAACGAGCCGAGCTGAGCAGGGTTTTCTGCTCGTTAATCTTAACGAGCTTAACGAGCCAAGCCTTAACGAGCACGAGCTTAACGAGCCGAGCTGCTTGTTAGTCCAGCCCTAGGTGCAGTGGAGCTTTGCTTGGGGTAGCAGCGCTGCCTTGAAGCTGTGATCGAGCGGCCACCCAATGTTCTCTAAAACAATGATATGGCTGATTCGTAGCAGCCGCCATCGAGGAAAGATGAGTCTTGTCGGAGACACCGAATTATCCACGGAAAAGGCCATTGGGTAGCATGTTGGTTAACATGCATGCATTACGATCAAACATGCATGAGGCGCATCAAACGAAGTGAAATTTGGTTTCGTTTCCCAGTGAAACTCAAACTCTGCTTTGCTTATTTGCACGTGCCGTGCGATCCTACGTAGCGAGCGACTCGGATTTGGTCCTCGAGTCCGATCGTGTATCGGCTCCCGTTTTCCACACGTATTCTGTTTGGTACGTGATTGCAATATAATTGTCAGGTTTGCAGCCTTCCGGAGACAGACGTACTTGCGGCCGCCGTTCCTAGCTAGCTACTTATAGCGACGTGGACGCTCCAGCTCAACAACGGATGGCGCCGCGGAAATGCAGGCGAATCAAGAAAGTATGTGTCGCGGAAGCATGTTCACTCCCATCCGATCTCCTGCTTGAGATCATGGCGCGCACCGACTTTCGCACCATCGTTCGATGCGGTGCCGTATGCAAGCACCTTCGCCGCGACGTTCTAAGCCCGTCGTTCATCTGCCGAGTCACCCAACAAGCGGCTCCCTGCGTCCTCGCCCTTCTCTGCACATATGATGAGAAACCCCTTACTCTGGTGCACCCGGCTACGCCCGCCGCTGCGTCTTTCTGTGACAGCCAATTGTCGCCATTTATGTTGTGCAACGCTGGCAAGGACTTCCTCCACTCATACTACCCTGTGACATCACGTGGCGGCCTCATCGTCCTACGCCGCCTCGGCATCAAGATGCGACCCAAGTCCGAGCGCTCGTCTCACTTGTGTGTGTACGACCCCATGACTGGCCATCGCACCTTTCTCCCTAGACCACCAGTTATCCGGGGAGACGACTGGAATTCGCAGAATTATGTCCTACTCACTCCCGCAGACGGCATCAGCTGCTCCTTCATGTTGTTCGTCGCCGATTTCTACAAACATAGCATTAAAATACAAACCGCCACATCCTCCTCCCAAACCTGGGGCCCCATTAGTACTTATGCAAGCCACCCTGACGACTTCCCTTGGTGGTCTGTCAGTACTTATGGAGCGCCTGTTGTCCTCCATGGCAGCATCATTCACTGGCTAGCATACCACGGCGATCAAATCCTCACGTACAACATGGGCACTGGGACCCTAGGAAAGGTGAAGCTCCCGCCCACCAACGGCAATGCAAACCCAATCCACTTGGCGACCACGCCGCATGGAAACCTGCTGAAACTACTCGCCATAGAGGGGTTCATTATATCTGTGTGGCTACAACTCCCTGTAACTAAACCAGGTGGTCGTGGTGATTGGCTGCTGCAAAATGTGATTGACATCGAGGAGAAACTACGGTTATTGTGTCCACACATCCCTCTTGAAGTTGGCGTTGATCTAGTCATTAAGTTCGAGGCCTCCGGGAAGAGTAGCGGCAATGTGGTGCTGCTGCATGTACCCAAGAAAGGTTGCAATGATGTGCTTGTAGTTCTTAATTTGGAGACGAAGGAGATGCATGCGCAAGAGTGGGGCTTCCTGTCATTGGAAATCGACCTACCATCTCGTCTACAAAACATGAAAGTGTTTTCGTAGCTAGCTAGCCAAGTAAGTAGGACGGATACAAATAAATTTTAGTCTCGGTTGAAATATTGTTTAAGTATTCATGAGTCATGCAATATCATGCTTTTAAATACTACCTCTCTCTCAGTTTACAGGGCGTGCACGTACCCCTAGGTCGTCAATTTGACCAACCTAATACAAGTTATATATTATAAAAAATATACCAACATGAACTTTGGAGTTTCTACTTTCAAAAGATATAATTTTTGTGTTATGTAGTTTATATTAGGATGATAAAATTGGCAACCTAGGTATACGCGTAGGACTTGTAAACTGAAACGGAGGTAGTATACAGTGTGCATGCAGGAAAATAACCGCATTTGTTCTGTAAAAGCAAAATCAAATTAGTACAACAATGAATAGTGTTTAAGTATATTTATATTGCGCTGAAAGAGTGGTTGCCAAAGCACTTTCTCAAAAAAGGCGTTCAAGCAAAAACATACCCAACGGTATGTGGGACATGCAGGTAGTGCGCCATGCCTCCTGTGTGTGGCGTCTTATTCTTTTTTTTTTTTTTTTGCAGATATGTGTGGCGTCTTATTCGATGGGTTAAAACTAGCGTAGCGTCTGAACCCGCAAGGGATGGCCACGTGGAGTTTTATTATCGGGACGAGGCTTCATCCGTAGCATGCATACATTGGGGCGGTTACAATAGGGGTTTGAAGGGAGAGATAGGAGAGAATTACAACGAGAGAACAATGCCTAACAAAGTCATGTATCTCATGTGAGCCGACTAGGCTATGACGTGCTGCATACATAACCTAATACCCGCCCTTAATCGCAACGTTGCAAGTTGAGATTATGCTTAAACTCTTCTAACTATCTTGTGGAGCTTTTGCAAACCCATCTACAAGTAGAAGTTGCAGCCTGCTTGGAGGGTTTAAACTTTGCTATGCAATGGTCACCACTTCCTGTGGATGTCGAGATGGATTGTCTGGTTGCCGTGGACTCGATTCGGGCACCAGTGGAGGATAGGTCGCTGCATGCGATGATGATAAATGAAGTGAAGTCGCTTCTTGGTGATAGGGATTGTTCCATTGCTCATATTAGTAGGTGTCAAAATACTGTCAGTCATAGGTCGGCGACTTTTGGTCGTGTAGAAGCTAGGATGGCAGTTTGGCTAAAAATCTGGCCCTGCTAATGTACCCCAACTTTGCTTGGAGGAGCTTCTCCAGTTTGAGCAATTAAATCCCTTTAACCCCGCAAAAAAAGTAGATATTTTGAGGTAATAAATCCGATTTTCAATTCTTTATTGGCAATTCATTCTCTGACAAAATGAAAATCTATCTTAATGTGCTTTGTTCTTGCAGGAAACAGTGGACTGACGGGCAGATAAGTTGCATCAAGATAATCACACCAAAGACATGGAGGTTGAGTTTGCGGCACTCCAAGTCCCTTGAGTATAGACTGAACCCAAAGGACTTCAGCTATGGCATTAACTAGTGCTTTATATTCTGCTTCCTTACTATAGTCTAGGAGAAAGTAGCTGCTTGTTTCTTTGCACGCTATCAAATTAAATTTAGACAATAAAAAATGTAGACAATAAGGTGAATTAGTTCTTCACGTGGAGAATTGTGATGGGATATTTTTCATGATACTGTTTGGAAATTTATTCTTCACGTGGAAAATTGTAAATATCTTTCTTCCACGGGCAAATACGATGAATGCTTTTTAAATGTTCACATGCCTAATTGTTTCACATGGCAAATTTTATGCATGTTTGAAATGTTTCACACGGAAAATTACTTTTTTATGTCAAAATTATGTGAAATTTTTAACACACTGCAGACGTAGACACTCATACATACGCACATACACTCATCCCTATGAACACATGCATGATACTAGAAGAGTTGGGCGCACTTTGCTGTGCCGTTGATGTCATTGGGTTTTCACACGTTTTTTACTCAATCTATTTCAAAATTTAAGGTGTATTAGTTTTTTGAAATGTCAACATATTTAAGTTTGACCAAATTTGTGTGGATATATATCAATATCCATAATATCAAGTCGGATTTCTAGATTCATCATGAAATGAATTTCATATTTCATTTAGTTAGTATTATGGATATCGATATTTTTCGCTCTAAACTGTCAACATAATTTGAATTTTCAATATACTAATACACCTTATATTTTGAAACAGAGTGAGTATTTGGTTTGGTTAGTGGGGAAGATGATGGAGTATTTTTTTATCCATATATGCGGTGTTTTAATGGGCCTTCGATGGTGTCATTTTGTGTTGTCTGCTAATCAACTCATAATTATGTGGAGAAATTTTCCGTGTCGACGGATGCATGTACCATATTGGTCCTACAGTATCACATGTTGGTGTTTCTCTTCTCTAAGTGATGAGGGTGCGCGGGATTGGTATGGTTTTATGGGCCGGTTGCATTCAATTGATTTGAAAAAATGTTGACCAGTCAAAATCATTCACCAAATTCAATATTGAATTTCTCATTTGAAGGAGAGAGCTCCAAAATTAGAGAGCATTCTCAATCAAAAGAATTGAGCGAGACATTATTGACTCGGTCAAAATCGGTGACCCAATTTTGAATTGGTGACCTCAATTCAATGAGAGGCCTCCAATCTTAGGGAGCTTAGTGAAATAGTAGATTGACGAAGAGCTTGTTTGGTAACGCTCCAGCTCCCAGCTTCATCAACTCCACACATGGAGCAGAGCCCAAAAAGGTTGTAATACGCTCTTGCATCCCGCATTGCTTTTGGCAGTCTGGTTAGCAAGTCACATATGTATGTTAGAATAGGAAACGTAGGGATAGATGTTGATGTTTAAACCGTCGATGTATCTATCTCTTCTTCTGTTCTTCTTCTCCAAGTTGTATCGATCTCTCGTTGTAATCTGGAAGGATCCTAGCGATATTCCAAACCTTGTAGGCCACGGCAACTATTCTATAAATACACATGCGGCCCGAGCAAAGGGTTCAACGCTTCCTATCGATCTTACATGGTCATCAGAGCCCTTCCTCTCGTACGTCTAGCCTTCCTGAGATCGATCTAGTTGATCGAGAGAGAAACCTGAAACCTACCCAGAGAGACTTGCCGAGAGAAAACCATGTCAGGCACCAACGCCAGCACCGCTGCTTCCACCATCGCCGCCACCAACACCGCCCTGATTGGATCCACCATGAGCGCCCTGTCCACCCAATCTGCGCCTTCCATCTATGCATCTTCTTCCACCTCCAGCAGCGTTTCCTCTCTCGGGTCTCCTCCATCTGAGAAGCTCATGAGGACAAATTTCCTCCTCTGGAAGGCCATCGTACTACCCCAAATCAAGGGAGCACAGATGGAACACTTCCTTGACGCCGCAAGCCCGACGCCTCCTCCTACCATCACCATCACCAAAGAAGGGAAGGAGGAGCAGGTCTTCAACTATGCCCGGTCGATCTGGTACGCCCAGCAGCAACAGGTACAAGCATACCTTATGGGGTCTCTTTCACGAGAGGTTCTTGCACAGGTCGCTACTCTTCAGACGCCGGCAGAGGTGTGGAGTGCCATCCACGCCTCCTTCGCTGCCCAGACGCAAGCGCAAATCGTCAACACCCGCATCGCCCTCGCCAATCTTCACAAAGGAGGTATGGGCATGCCCGAGTACCTGGCGAAGATCAAGGCCTTCGCCGATGAGATCGCCTGCACCGGCGATCCCCTCTCTGAAGGAGAGATAACCTTCTATGTGCTCAAAGGGCTGGACATCGAGTATAACCCACTGATCTCAGCCCTGGCTGCACGCATCGAACCGGTGATCGTCCAGGAGCTCTACAACCAGCTGCTAAGCTTTGAAGCTCGCATGAATCTTCTACAAGGTAATAATGTCCGCCAGTCATCAGTTAATTCTCTCACACGTGGTCGCGGCACTGGAGGCCGAGGCCGTGGTCACCGCGGTCACCAGCCAGGACGCGGACGCGGCAACAAAGAATAACGGCGGGGCGGGCGCGCAACAACACAGCTCACGCCCTCCGCGCCTCCTACTCCAACACCAGGCCACGGTGCCAGCTTTGCAAGAAGCCAGGGCACGAAGTGAAGGACTGCTGGCATCGATACGATGAAGATTTCGTGCCCGAGGAGCGCCACGTTGCTGCAGCCATCAGGGAGCAAGAAGAAGCTGGGGACACCGTCTGGTATGCTGACTCCAGAGCCACAGATCACGTCACCAGTGAGCTGGAGAAGCTTGCAAACCGGGAAAGATACTATGGCAATGAGCAAATAAACACCGCCGCAAGTGGAGGAGGTATGGACATATGTCACATTGGTCAATCTTCCATTAATTTCCCTAATTCTAAACGTAATCTTCTCCTAAAAGATGTTCTTCATGTCCCTCAAGCCAACAAAAACCTTGCTTCCATGTCTTGTTTGTCAGCTGATAATAATGTCTTTTTTGAAACTCATCCCAAGTATTTTTTTCATTAAGGACCGGGCAACGAGGGAGCTCCTCCATCACGGTAGATGCGTCGGTGGTCTATATCCTATCACATCAAGAGCCTTTAGCCGCAAGCATCATCGTCAAGTCTACTCCGTCGTCAAACCATCCTTAGAGAGGTGGCATCAAAGATTAGGTCATCCTTTTTTAAAAATAGTCGATCAAGTAGTGAATAAAGGCAATCTTCAATTGTCCAGTAGTGAGAATAAAGAGTCTGTTTGTGATGCTTGCCAATGTGCCAAGAGTCATCAACTCCCCTATCCTAAGTCAAATAGTGTGTCTCATGCTCCGTTGGATCTAATATTCAGTGATGTATGGGGTCATGCCAAAGATTCTTTTGGAAGAAAAAAATATTATGTTAGCTTCATTGATGATTATAGTAAGTTTACATGGATATACTTGCTAAGTTCAAATCCGAAGTCTTCTCTGTCTTCCAAGAATTCCAAAAACTTGTTGAGCGTCAATTTGACAAGAAAATTATTGCAGTCCAGAGTGACTGGGGAGGAGAGTATGAGAAACTCAACTCTTTCTTTTGGAGCATAGGTATTGAGCATCATGTTTCGTGTCCTCATGCACACCAACAGAACGGTTCTGCCGAACGCAAACACCGTCATATCGTTGAAGTAGGCCTTTCCCTACTTGCTCATGCATCTATGCCTCTAAAGTATTGGGATGAAGCATTTATTGCTGCCACTTATCTTCTCAATCGTTTGCCTAGTAAGGTGATTGGAAACACAACTCCCTTAGAAAGATTGTTTCATCAAAAGCCAGATTATAATTCTCTCAAAGTTTTTGGATGTGCATGTTATCCTAACCTACGCCCATATAATCGCCACAAACTTGAGTTCCGCTCCACTCAATGTGTCTTTCTTGGCTATAGCAATCTTCATAAGGGTTACAAGTGTCTAGAAATCTCAACTGGACGCATCTACATCTCTAGGGATGTGTTCTTTGATGAAACCATTTTTCCTTTTGCCAAACTTCATCCAAATGCCGGAGCCCTCCTTCGAGCAGAAATTTCTCTTCTTTCGGATCCTTTGTTACGTACTGATCACGGGGGAGAATTAATAGAACATGATCATGTGACTAGTCCAAAAGAAAATTCAGATACTAATGGGAAAAATGCAGTTTTTGGCTATGATTTTATGTGTGCAGAAGAGGACGAAAGTGGCGCTGGATCCGATGTTGATCCTGTGCAGAACTGAAGCGCCAGGGAAGGTGCGTGATCCCAGGTTGATAACTGCGCGCGATCCGAGGCTGCCAGTCCGGTCGTCCGACGCGCAGCGGCGTTCCCCGCGTCTCCCGTAGCGCCACATGGCGGGGCCAGCCCACCCGCCGGTCCAGTGGCCGACCAGGATTCGGGCGTGGACCCAGACAGCGCGGGGTGCAGCCCATCCACGCGCATCGCACGGGAACCGGCGCGTCCCGTGGCCGACAGCCCGACCGATGCGGGGCCCAGTGCCATGCGTAGCCCTGCCGCGGCGCCTGACGCGAGGCGAATCTCACCGGATCCGGTGCCTTCCTTGGATCTGGAGCGCTGTGGCGCGGCAGTCCAGGACGATCTGCCTGGATCTTCTGCGGCTGGCTCTGGAGATGAGGAAACTGCAATAGCCCATACACGTGTATCATCCGAGATACCTCAGCGCCACACTAGATCAAAATCAGGACTATCCAAACCCAAGGTATACAAGGACGGTACAGTAAGGTATGATCCTCGCAAGTTTGCTTTTCTCACTAGTTCGGGTGAACCCATTCATTTAGCCGAAGCTCTTGCTCACAAAGAATGGAAAGGGGCTATGGACAATGAATATCAAGCACTTATGAAAAATAAAACATGGCATCTTGTACCACCAAGAGAGGGAAAGAATTTGATTGATTGCAAATGGGTTTATAAGATTAAAAGAAAGTCTGATGGCAGTATAGATAGATACAAGGCCAGATTGGTTGCAAAGGGTTTTAAGCAAAGGTTTGGAATTGATTATGAGGATACCTATAGCCCTGTTGTTAAGGCAGCTACTATTCGACTTGTCTTGTCTATTGCTATTTCCAGAGGGTGGAGTTTGCATCAGCTAGACATTCAGAACGCGTTTCTTCATGGTGTTCTTGAGGAAGAAGTGTTCATGCGGCAACCACCAGGGTATGAGAACAAAAGCACACCTCATTTTGTCTGCAAGTTGGACAAAGCTTTGTATGGTTTGAAACAGGCCCCAAGAGCCTGGTATTCCAGGTTGAGTACTCAGTTACAACAACTTGGGTTTATTCCAAGCAAGGCAGATACCTCATTTTTCTTTTATCATAAAGGCAACATCTCTATGTTTGTTCTTGTCTATGTTGATGATATAATTGTTGCTAGTTCCAGTTCAGAAGCTACTACCTCCCTTCTTCGTGATCTTAATGTGGAGTTTGCACTCAAGGATTTGGGGAATCTTCATTACTTTCTTGGTATAGAGGTAAGACAGATCAAGGATGGAATACTTATTACACAAGAAAAATACACCACATATATCCTAAGAAGGGTAGGACCGGAACACTGCAAACCGGTTAGTACACCACTCTCCACTTCTGAGAAACTTACAGTTGAAGGGGGTGAATTACTTGGACCGAATGATGCAACAAACTATAGGAGTGTTGTTGGTGCTCTACAATACTTAACATTGACTAGACCTGATATTTCATATTCTGTCAACAAAGTATGTCAGTTTTTACATGCACCAAGTACAATTCACTGGACTGCAGTAAAGAGAATTCTGAGGTATCTAAAGTTCACAATGGGACTTGGAATCAAGATTGTCAAGTCACCGTCCATGCTGGTCAAGGTCCACAGGTGGTTTTGCTGTGTTTCTGGGATCAAATCTTGTGTCATGGAGTGCTAGGAAACAGGCTATTGTGTCAAGATCAAGCACTGAAGCAGAATACAAAGCTCTTGCTAATGCAACCGCTGAAATCATGTGGATCCAGACTCTTCTATACGAGCTGGGAATCAAGTCTCCACAGGCTGCAAGGTTATGGTGTGATAACATTGGTGCTACTTATCTCTCTGCAAATCCGGTGTTCCATGCACGTACAAAACACATAGAGGTTGACTTCCACTTTGTGAGAGAAAGAGTAGTACGGAAGCTACTTGACATCAAATTTATTCCCACAGGAGATCAACTGGCTGATGGCTTCACTAAACCACTTACCACGAGGAGACTAAATGAGTTCAAGTACAATCTAAACCTAGAGAAACTTTCATAGGTTTGGATTGAGGGAGGGTGTTAGAATAGGAAACGCAGGGATAGATGTTGATGTTTAAACCGTCGCTGTATCTATCTCTTCTTCTGTTCTTCTTCTCCAAGTTGTATCGATCTCTCGTTGTAATCTGGAAGGATCCTAGCGATATTCCAAACCTTGTAAGCCACAGCAACTATTCTATAAATACACATGCGGCCCGAGCAAAGGGTTCAACGCTTCCTATCGATCTTACAATGTAATGGTTCAGGGCGTAGCTTTTGCGTAGACAATTATGAGCTACAGGCTAGCTAGCTGGCAAGGGAAATATTTTCATGGCTTGCATCCGTGAGGACAAGTCGACTTCGAACAAAAATATAGGATACCATTCTTGCTTGTGCACATCCTTCGTGTCCATGTCGTGATATGACCGTGTGATGTGAACTGAGGACCCGATCTTTCGATGAGAGAGAGATAACTACGATTTTTGGATGGGGCTTCACCCTCACGATCCAGCTACCAACCGTACAGGAAAAACCATACACGACTGATATCCATGGCAATCGCTGAACCAACTCCACTGTGTTATCGACCGAGCCAACGGCCCGATCGACCTATCCATGAAGTATTTTTCCTGCAAGCAAATCGAAGAACATGCAAGAAAATAATAGCCAAACAATCTGAAATTGCGGATATGCTAGATGAAATAATCTCACAAGATGGGGTTCCGGTAAAATATCTTGACGGTCGCACTAGCCGCTACGAGCGAAGACAAATAAAAGTAGCTAAAGCTAAACTTCTTTAAACAAAACCCCGGTCTAAACCCTAACAAATGCTAACTATTTATTAGCAGACGGCGACGGTGCAGACGAATTCTACGATGTATTTCGGCCGGACTGCTCTTGGAAAGTATCCACGAGTCGGACGGCAAGGCCGAAGCTGGAGGCCTTTTTTTGGAAGTTGACCCATGACTTGACGCAGCCCAAAGTCCTAGGCCCATGTGGCCGATACTGATCAATGGATTCGAAACCAAAGTCCTTTTATCCACGTGACATCAATGATGGAGTTTCCTATTTGACGCATTTTGCGTCAAGTTGTCGGGGCGCTGCACATGTATCGACCATGACGGGCCGGCCCAGTTGAAAGCGCCACATGCTTTATAACGATCTCGGTTTTAGGAACGTTCTCGATGGTTCTAGCCGGTTTTTCTGGTTCTGGGAACCTTCTAGCAGGTTCCTGAACCAGATTTTTATTTTTATTTTCTGTTTCTTTTTCTTTTCTTTTTTCATGTTTTAGTTTTCTTTAGCCTCCTTTTTCGTTTTTCTTTTTCATTTTTTCCTTTTTTCTGATTCTTGTTTTCTTTTCTTTTCTTCCATTTTTATTTTATTTCAGTTTCCTTTTTTCTTTTTTGCAATGTACAGAAAACCAAAAAAGTTTAGAACTTCAAATATTTGTTTGCTTCTTATACAAGAAATGTTCCAAAAATTTAGATACAGAATCTCTAATTTTCAAATGTCCGCATTTTTAGAAAATCAGAAAATGTTCCCACTATCAAAATTTGTTCACAATTATTTAAAATGCTCATGTTTTGACACTTTGTTTGTAAATTCAAAAAAAGTTCTCACTGTCAAGATTTTGTTCACAAATTTAATAAATGTTCATGTTGCCGAACAATTTTTAAAAAATTTCCCACTTTCAAATTTTGTTCACAAGGAAACACGAACATATTTTGTAAATTCAAAAACTGTTCAGAATTATAAAAATGTTCCAGTTTTCCAAATTTGTTCACAAATTCAGAAAAATGTTCGTACTTTGGAAAAGTATCATATCTTTGAAAAGGGTTGTCGTTTTCAATTGTTGTTCGTGATTTTTGGAAAATGTTTGTATCTTTTTTTAAAATTCTTCATAATTTCGAAAAAATGTTCCCACTTTCAAATTTTGTTCACAAGGAAACACGAAAGTATTTCGTAAATTGAAAAAAGTTCGGAATTATAAAAATGCTCCAATTTTCCTAAAAAATTCACAAATTCAGAAAAATGTTTGTGCTTTGGAAAAGTATCATATCTTTGAAAAGTGTTGTTGTTTTCAATTTTTGTTCCCGATTTTCAGAAAATGTTTGTATCTTTTTTAAAATTCTTTATTATTTCAAAAAATGTTCCCACTTTCAAATTTTGTTCACAAGGAAACACGAACATATTTCGTAAATTAGAAAATGTTCAGAATTATAAAAATGTTTCAGTTTTCCAAATTTGTTTACAAATCCAGAAAAATGTTCGTACTTTGGAAAAGTATCAAATCTTTAAAAAGTGTTGTCGTTTTCAATTTTTGTTCCCGATTTTCAGAAAATGTTTGTATCTTTTTTAAAATTCTTCATAATTTCAAAAAATGTTCTCATTTTTTATTTTGTTCCTTTTTTTCAATTTTTTTAGAATCCCAAAGAATATTCTCATTGTTAGAAAATGTTCAAGGGTTTAAATTATTTCACAATTTTGAAAATGTATGTGTTTCAAAATATATTTACCTTTTTCAAAAAGAAATCAAGTTTGAAATTTCAGAAAAGGTTTCGACCTTGTTGTTGCTTATAGTCCGTATAGGACAAGCTCCCATTCATACGTAGACATCCAGGAGTTATAGTAGGCAAACGACCTTGTTCACTTACAGGAGATACTTGGTTCGATCCCTCACCAACACTCTAGTTTTAGGGAATTTTTTGCGAAAGTTCATTTTTTCCACTGTCCTTGATTTCTTTAATCATTGTGTTGCAAACATAGCACATCAGGTATCCTAGCGCAGCGGCTAGCACAGCTCCTGCAGCTGATGACGTAGTCCGTAGTCAGGTGTTCGAATCCTCAGCTCGCTCAGATTTTTAGCATTTATTCACCTCACGGCAAGAAAATAGGCCGGCCCAGATGGATGAGATGGATCGGATGGATCGTTGGGCATGCATGCAAGGGTTGCTCCATCTGATTTTTAGAAACAGTAGTCCCTTGCTTCATTTATTATTTTATTCCTGAGTTCAAGTAAATCACAACATGAGTGTAATATCATGTTTGTGTTATTTAAATAATATGTCAAAATGAACGAAACTACCTAGTTAATAATTTGTCGTGTAATATTTGTAGACATTTTTATGATAGCTATGTCCACATCATCCTTCCTCCCTTGAAAACAAAGTTGTCCTCCGCTTTCATCTATCAGAAATACATTATAGAGCAAAGCAAAAATAGATGCAACATATATATTCTGTTTCAGAGGCCTTAGCTCATGAGGGCATGAGAAATTTGTAATAGCACCATTATGAATATCATGATCAATTTTATCCCATACAGAGTCTATATATGAATTATAGGGATGCTAACAAACTATCTGAGCATGCGGTATGTCCAGTTTAGAAGTTGGAACACTCAACTGAAAAATTTCAGAATCGATAGCAAGCATATTATGCGTAGTATGATCCGTTGATTTAGCTTTCCCATCAATTATTATTTTATCGGGAGTCATGGGAAGCTAGTTAATGGTTTTTTCCTTCAAACACGAGAGTATACGAATTTGTCCTGCCATGATGGGTGACACTGTTATCATATTGCCAAGGTCGACCTAACAATAAAGAACAAGCTTGCATAGGAACGACATCGCAGTCAACATAATCATGATACGTACCAAGTCTAAAATGCACTCTCACACGACGTGTTACCTTCAACTTACCATAGTTGTTGCACCATTGTTGGATGTAATATGGATGGGGGTGTCTCATAGTGGTCAGACAAAGCTTCTCTACCATCTCTATACTCGCCAAATTGTTGCAGCTTCCACCATCTATGATCACACGAACGGAATGCCCTTTGACAACGAACTTAGTTTGAAAAAGATTATGACATTGAGGCATCTCCGCATGCCCCACCTGGGCACTAAGTACTCGCATAGTTACAAGGCTTGGGTACTGATCGACCATGTTAGCATTAATATGTATCTCCTCCGTGTCATGCTCCTTAGTGTCACCTGCATTATTAGTGGCAATCGTAGCACGTGTATCTTCATCTAAATCACTAGAAGAGGAGTACTCACCATCTTCCCGCACAATGAATGTTCGTTTATTTGGGCAGTCCTTCATCAAGTGCCCGCCATCTTTGCATATATGACACCTCATGTCCCTTGTACGCCCAGATGAAGTGGAGGGTGCTTGAGAGATTGCTCTCGAAGCTGCAGAGGATTGTGGATTTGATATTGAAATTGTTGGGAGTGCACCATAGTTCGAGACATGTGGTGTTGACTTGGTAGTGGTTGGAGCGGTTGGAGAGTGTGTCCATGATGAGTGACGACCTGCAGAAAAGTTACCTCTTCCCTTGTTGTGTCGTCCCTGTACTTCCCTTTCAGCTTTACAAGCAAAATGAAACAAACGAGTAATAGAATTGTACACCTTATAGTCAAATATATCCTGCATATCACAATTCAAGCCACCTAATATTCTTGCCATCATAGCATCGTCGGTTTCAACTAATCCACATCGCATTAAGCCAGTTTGCAATTCTTCATAATAACCCTCTACAGAACTACTATCTTGTTTTAAATGTAGCAATTCATTTAGTTTATCACGAGCATAATATGAAGGAACATAACATTGTTGCATAGCTCGTTTTAAAGCATCCCAAGTAGTAGGTATATTGTTCTCATTAACACGACAATACTCACTCCACCAAATAGAAGCAAAGCTTGCAAATTCACTAGTGGCTGCCCTAACTCTTTGGTTCTCAGGAATATCATGACATGCAAATTTTTGTTCAATTGAAAGTTCCCAATCAAGATAAACATCTGGATTATATTTACCATTAAAAGAAGGCATAGTAAATTTAATTTTCGCACGGGAGTTGTCATAATCTCGAACATCATACCTGTGTGGACCTCGTGCCGTACCTTGACGGTTGAAACGTAGTTGTCGATGAGCACGGCCATTGTGGTGGTTGACCATTTGGTCGTCTTTGGTGTCACCAGAATAATCCTCATAGTTGTCCCCATGTTCCTTGGTGACGCGGGGAGGAATTTGGCCGTGCTGGTTTATGGTGGTGGCATCAGTGGCAGTAGCTGGTTGTTGTGGATGACCCATGGGCACACGCCGATCTCGCGAAATAGCGGCAACACCAGCGGAGTTGCGAGGATCAACGTTGTTGTTGACGCGGGGTGCATCCTGCAACGCGTCCAGACGTGACAAGATGTCCTGTAGATGTGTGTTGGCACCACGCTGGGCATCCTCGATGGCCTTGAGCCTCTCTTCAGCCACAATCTGAGCACCCTCAAGTTGGGCGAGACGCTCGCTGGTGACTTTCACATCCGCGGTGAGGCCCGCAAGTGTGGGTTGATCCTGTGCCATTGTTAGCGAAAGAGAAAAACACACAGTGTATAATCCATATCAACTAGTAGGACGTGGTGGAGAAAAACCGCTCACACTCAAGCTTAGTATCAAATTCTTACTTGTTCTTACAAATGCAACAGGTGGTGATCGCCGCATTGGTGTTGACTTCAAACTATCGATGAAGATTGGATGGAGCGATAACCAGGAATCAGTAGAGTCCGAACATGTACTTATTGGTAGGAAAAAGTGTAGCTTGGCAAAGGCTTCTGAACTCACAATATTAGTGCCACAATTTAGCAAAAAGCAATGCAAGTTGAATAATTGCTCAAACTCCTAACTAGTGCTGGCAGTCGACTAGTAAGAGACATTACAATCCAAGCCCAGATACTGAATAAAATGAGCGAAAATCGATGAAATATGATAGCTCTAATTAGCTAGATAAAATTGAGGTATAATCGCAGTGTACACCAAAGCTCGAAAATAGATGATAAATGAAGCGGCCCTCAAGTAGCAGCAAAAGTAATGTCCCAAAATTATATGATTTGTTTTTTTCACTTTCCTTTTCTTTCTTTTGTTTATCTCTTTTTTTCTGGTCTCTTTTTTTTGCTCTTTTTTTTTTCTCCTTGCTCCTTTTTTTTACAAGCCGGTTACTAGCAAAAGAAGTAAAAAAAAATGCTTCAAAACAGGCTGTGTGCTACTAGTACTTGAGAAGAGATGGAAAAGCAATATAGTCATGTACACAGGGTAGAGCTAAAGAACTGTGTTGACCAAGTGCTACGGAAGCTAGACAGGAAACAAGGTTAGGAGAGCTATATCTATATGAAAAGGCGCCAGTTGTTGTGATTAGGAAGTACGTATTGTACTAGTAAGATTGGCTGGGGGAGAAGGTTTGTCACGGCACGCGAGGAGGCAGACAGAGATGGCTGGATGGCAGGATGTCTGGCGTCCTGCGTCTGATGAAAGCGGCGCCGAGGGCACAAAAGATGTGCTTGCATGTCTGGAATCACGGAAAGCACGCGGTGCACAAGGTCGTTGGGCATGGATGCAAGGGTTGCTCCATCTGATTTTAAAACACAGTAGTCCCTTGCTTCGTTTATTATTTTATTCCTGAGTTCAAGTAAATCACAGCACGAGTGTAATATCATATTTCTCTTATTTAAATAATATGTCCAAATGAACGAAAGTACCTGGTTAATAATTTGTCGTGTAATATTTGTAGACATTTTTATGATAGCTATGTCCACATCACCGTGGCAGCACCACACGGCTCCTCCCTCCCAAGTACTCAAACTCAACTCTCATATGAGCACGAGAGACATGGGGATGTAGTGAAAGTAGCTTCTCCTCCACATTGATCACGACCCCCCTTGTCCAACCATCCGACATGTGTAACCACAGAGATATCATGAGCCTTTTAACGGTGAGTACCAGCAGTATCCCATCTGGCAATGTACCTAGACGTCGATTTCGTTCTCCAATGTTGATGGCCGGGGGCTTCATCGTGCCCATACATTCCATGTGGACGTCATATGTGAGGATTATTTCACTCTTCCGGAGTAGCCAATGGATGATGCGGTCATGGAGGACATAGGCTTCATGTGGGTCACAAAGTTCCCCGAACGGGATAGAGAAGTAATAGGTCTCTAGTTGGTGCCACTGCCTTCCGATGATTTGGCAATGTGCACTATGATACTGCATCCACCGCTTTCATAGGGGCCCAAATCAAGGTCCAACATCATGAATGGGAAGCCAGTGCCGTCCTTAGTGGTGAGAAGAACAAACATGTAATAACATCTTGAGAAGAAGCCTTGTGCATGCGAGAGAGACAGGTGTGGTCACCGTTCATGGGATTGTACACGCACAATTCTGAGTTGCACTTAGACAGCTTGCTTCTATTAGTGTTGTGACAACGCAGGATGGTGAGGCTGCCACGCGACGTTGCTGGTTGGTTGCGGCAAAGAAGGTCAATGCCACGACACAACAGGTAAGGTGCAAGGTTATTTCTGATGAAGCATGACGCCGACGTTGTGGCAGGATCGACCACAGAGACCAGCGGATGCAGATTGTGGTTCCTATTGCGCTTGGGTAGGCAACAAAAGGAGGCATGACGCCTCCTGGTTGAGTGACTTGGCCGATGAAGGAGTGACCGAGGATATCACGGCAAAGAAGATTATATGTGGCGGTGCATTGCAGGAGAGTGGCCGTTTCCGATCGCACAACAATCTCAAGGAGATCCACCGGCAGTGTCCACTCAATCGCTGCCGGAGACACCCTATTGTGCAGTCAGCGCTTCCGTGGCTCCATTGTGGGTGCGTGCAGGTTTGTTGGCCACTTCTAGGGTATAAGCAGCAGATTAGTTATGAGAGATGGAGTCATTTACGATCGGAACTATGACAGTATGTTTTTTTGCCATAGAACTATGTACCTACGTTGTTGATGCTGCCAAGAATCAGGGCCGGCATAGATGGGGGCAGCAAGATACCACGACGAACGCTACTATACAGGGGATTGCCCTGCCACGACTTGGTGGGCGTGGTTCGCGAGGAGGGAACCCTGCTCTTGTCTCCGTTCCACCTTCCTCTCTGTTCACCATTCTCCATGATTGCATCGGCACTTCTTACTAACCGACTGTCCGAACCAATCACACATACAAACATTCCGTCGGTCTTAAATAGTGATCTAAATTCTCTTATATTTCTTTACGGGAGGAGTAAATGACTAAATGAATGGTACATGCCACCCAATATCCAGGCAAGCCTATTTTCAGGCAAGATGGATATTCATAATTCTGTCAGCAATAAAATGACATCCCCTTTGCCAAGTCAACATGCTCGCACATTAGCATCCCGAACTCACAAGCAAACAACAGGGATCACACTATTCAAATTTATAGATGGCAATCACAAGTCTCAGCATTAGTTTCATAAAATTCGCAACATTTTCTTTTTCATGTATATTTTGCAGATGGACTAATAACCAACTCTGAGTTTCTTCTATTTCTCGAATGAATGCCCGGCTTGTTCTAATTTATTCCCAAGCAAGCTAGCGGCTGCCGTATGCTGCAATGTTTGTTCTGCTACCACGCAGTGTCGAAATGTCTGTTCCCTTAGTTTGCTTGCTGTAGGGTGAGAAATCAAGGTGCCCGGTGGGTGTGTCATCCCTGCTGCTATACGTGCCCTCTCCAGGAAAGCCGCACTTCTCGCTCCTGTCCTCCGATTCACTGCAATATATCTCTCTCCTGGTTAATGGCTCATTTTGCCCCCTTTCCATTTGCGAGCCAAGCAGAAATTCCGGCAACGAATCGACTGCATGCACATTTGTGCTGCTCACCAGCCAATCGATCAAAAAATCTCTATCGGTGCTACAAAGCCAGCCCCATGTGCAGTGGCATGCACCATGTGCGCTTAACATGAACAAATAGTCGTCCATCGATCCATGTGATTTTTAATTACGACCTCGATCTGTTCCAAATGTCTTCTCATTGTTACATACAAGTTGATGCCACTAAACAATGTGTCGATGTCTGTAGCATGTTAAGACCTAAATGTGATTAGTTGGGTGATCCTCCTTTTCCAAAAAACTAGTTGGGCGACCTTGATCCATCCCCAAGTCTTAGCATAGCTTCTCCCGCAAAAAAATGTCTTAGCATAGCTAGGAGTCGGTAGGCCTTGTTTCACAGTTAATTAATGATCTTCCTGTTGTCGAGCTGGCCGATAGCTCAGTGTCGGTGTCAAAACCGGCGGATCTCGGGTAGGGGGTCCCGAACTGTGCGTCTAGGCGGATGGTAACAGGAGACGAGGGACACGATGTTTTACCCAGGTTCGGGCCCTCTAGATGGAGGTAAAACCCTACGTCCTGCTTGATTAATATTGATGATATGGGTAATACAAGAGTGGATCTACCACGAGATCAAGGAGGCTAAACCCTAAAGCTAGCCTATGGTATGATTGTTGCAATGTATGTTGTGTCCTACGGACTAAAGCCCTCCGGTTTATATAGACACTGGAGGAGGCTAGGGTTACACAGAGTCGGTTACAATGGTAGGAGTGTTGGGGAACGTAGCAGAAATTCAAAAATTTTCCTACGTGTCACCAAGATCTATCTATGGAGAGACCAGCAACGAGTAGAAAGAGAGTGCATCTACGTACCCTTGTAGATCGCTGAGCGGAAGCGTTCAAGTGAACGGGGTTGATGGAGTCGTACTCGTCGTGATTCAAATCACCGATGATCAAGTGCCGAACGGACGGCACCTCCGCGTTCAACACACGTACAGCCGGTGGCGTCTCCCCGCCTTGATCCAGCAAGGAGAGAGGAGAGGTTGAGGAAGACTCCTCCAGCAGCAGCACAACGGCGTGGTGGTGATGGAGGAGTGTGGCAATCCAGCAGGCTTCGCTAAGCACCACGGGAGAGGAGGAGTACTTGGGAGAGAGGAGAGGCTGCAACCAAAGGCGAGACCGAATCACGTGTATTCTGTGTTCTTTGGGCAGCCCCTAGGCCTCACTATTTATAGGGAGAGGAGGGCTGCGCCCCTTTAGGGTTTCCCACCCCAGGGGCGGCCAGCCCCCTGATCCCATCTGGTGGCGGCGAGGGGGAGAGAGGGGAGGCGCACCTGGGTGGGCCTTAGGGCCCATCTGCCTAGGGTTTGCCCCTTCCCCACTTCCCACGCCTTGGGCCTTGGTGGGGGCGCCCCAGCCCACCTAGGGGCTGGTCCCTCCCACACTTGGCCCACGCAGCCTTCTCGGGCAGGTGGCCCCACTTGGTGGACCCCGGGACCCTCCGGTGGTCCCAGACGCTACCGATAAACCCCAAACTTTTCCTGACCAAAACAGACTTCCCATATATAAATCTTTACCTCCGGACCATTCCGAACTCCTCGTGACGTCCGGGATCTCATCCGGACTCAACAACATTCGGTAACCACATACAAGCTTCCTTTATAACCCTAGCGCCATCGAACCTTATGTGTAGACCCTACGGGTTCGGGAGACATGCGAGACATGACCGAGACGTTCTCCGATCAATAACCAACAGCGGATCTGGATACCCATGTTGGCTCCCACATGTTCCACGATGATCTCATCGGATGAACCACGATGTCAAGGACTCAATCGATCCGTATACAATTCCCTTTGTCTAGCGGTATTTTACTTGCCCGAGATTCGATCGTCGGTATACCGATACCTTGTTCAATCTCGTTACGCAAGTTTCTTTACTCGTTCCGCAACACATCATCCCGTGATCAACCCCTTAATCACATTGTGCACATTATGATGATGTCCTACCGAGTGGGCCCAGAGATACCTCTCCGCTTGCACGGAGTGACAAATCCAGCCTCGATCCGTGTCAACCCAATGACACTTTCGGAGATACCTGTAGTGCACCTTTATAGTCACCCGATTCGTTGTGACATTTGATACACCCAAAGCACTCCTACGGTATCCGGGAGTTACACGATCTCATGGTCTAAGGAAGAGATACTTGACATTGGAAAAGCTCTAGCAAACGAACTACACGATCTTTGTGCTATGCTTAGGATTGTCTTGTCCATCACATCATTCTCCTAATGATGTGATCCCGTTATCAACGACATCCAATGTCCATAGCCAGGAAACCATGACTATCTGTTGATCACAACGAGCTAGTCAACTAGAGGCTCACTAGGGACATATTGTGGTCTATGTATTCACACGTGTATTACGATTTCCGGATAATACAGTTATAGCATGAATAAAAGACAATTATCATGAACATGGAAATATAATAATACTTTTATTATTGCCTCTAGGGCATATTTCCAACAGTCTCCCACTTGCACTAGAGTCAATAATCTAGTTCACATCGCCATGTGATTTAACATTGACAGGTCACATCGTCATGTGACCAACATCATCAAATGAGTTCTGGGGTTTGATCAAGTTTTGCTTGTGAGAGAGGTTTTAGTCAACGGGTCTGAACCTTTCAGATCCGTGTGTGCTTTGCAAATTTCTAGGTCATATTGTAAATGCTGCTTCCACGCTCCACTTGGAGCTATTCCAAATGGTTGCTCCACTATACGTATCCGGTTTGCTACTCAGAGTCACTCGGATAGGTGTTAAAGCTTGCATCGACGTAACCCTTTACGCCGAACTCTTTATCACCTCCATAATCGAGAAACATGTCCTTATTTACTCCAAGGACAATTTTGACCGCTGTCCAATGATCCATTCCTGGATCACTCTAGTACCCCTTGACTGACTCATGGCAAGGCACATTTCCTGTGCGGTACACAGCATAGCATACTATAGAGCCTACGTCTGAAGCATAGGGGACGACCTTCGTCCTTTCTCTCTCTTCTGCCGTGGTCGAGCTTTAAGTCTTAACTTCGTACCTTACTACTCAGACAAGAACTCCTTCTTTGACTGATCCATCTTGAACACCTTCAAGATCATGTCAAGGTATGTGCTCATTTGAAAGTACTATTGAGCGTTTTTGATCTATCCTCATAGATCTTGATGCTCAATGTTCAAGTAGCTTAAGCCAGGTTTTCTATTGAAAAACACCTTTCAAATAACCCTATATGCTTTCCAGAAATTCTACATCATTTCTGATCAACAATATGTCAACAACACATACTCATCAGAAATTCTATAGTGCTCCCACTCACTTCTTTGGAAATACAAGTTTCTCATAAACTTTTGTATAAACCCAAAAATCTTTGATCATCTTATCAAAGTACATATTCCAACTCCGAGATGCTTACTCCAGTCCTTAGAAGGATTGCTGGAGCTAGCATACCTTTTAGCATCCTTAGGATCGACAAAACTTTCGGATTGTATCACATACAACCTTTCCTTACGAAGACTGGTAACGAAACTCGTTTTGACATCCATCTGCCAGATTTCATAAATGCAGCTAATGCTAACATGATTCCGACGGACTTAAGCATCGCTACGGATGAGAAAATCTCATCGTAGTCAACTCCTTGAACTTGTGAAAAACTCTTCGCCACAAGTCGAGCTTCATAGACGGTGACATTACCGTCCACGTCCGTCTTCTTCTTAAAGATCCATTTATCTGAATGGCTTGCCGATCATCGGGCAAGTCCACCAAAGTCCATGTTTTGTTCTGATACATGGATCCTATCTCGGATTTCATGGCTTCTAACCATTTGTCGGAATTTGGGCCCACCATTGCTTCTCCATAGCTCGTAGGTTCATCGTTGCCTAGCAACATGTCTTTCAAGACAGGATTACTGTACCACTCTGAAGTAGTACACATCCTTGTCACCCTACGGTATACGGTAGTGACTTGATCCGAAGTTTCATGATCACTATCATAAGCTTCTACTTCAATTGGTGTAGGTGCCATAGGAACAACTTCCTGTGCCCTGCTACACACTAGTTGTAGTAATGGTTCAATGACCATATCAAGTCTCCACCATCCTCCCACTCAACTTTTCGAGACAAACTTTTCCTCGAGAAAGGACCCGATTCAAGAAACAATCCTTTATTGTTTTCGGATCTGAATTAGGAGGTATACCCAACTGTTTTGGGTGTCCTATGAAGATGCATTTTATCCGCTTTGGGTTCGAGCTTATCAACCTGAAACTTTTTCACATAAGCGTCGCAGCCCCAAACATTTAAGAAATGACAGCTTAGGTTTCTCTAAACCATAGTTCATACGGTGTCATCCCAACGGAATTACGTGGTGTCGTATTTAAAGTGAATGTGGTTGTCTCTAATGCCTAACCCATGAACGATAGTGGTAATTCGACAAGAGACATCATGGTACGCACCATATCAATAGGGTGCAACTATGATGTTCGGACACATCATCACACTATGGTGTTCCAGGCGGTATTAATTTGTGAAACAATTTCCACAATGTCTTAATTGCGTGCCAAAGCTCGTAACTCAGATACTCATCTCTATGATCATATCATAGACTTTTTATCCTCTTGTCACGATGATCTTCAACTTCACTCTGAAATTACTTGAACCATTCAATAATTTAGACTTGTGTTTCATCAAGTAAATATACTCAATATCTACTCGAATCATCTGTGAAGTAAGAACATAACGATATTCACTGCATGCCTCAGCACTCATTGGACTGCACACATCAAAATGCGTTACTTCCAACAAGTTGCTATCTTGTTCCGTCTTACTGAAACCGAGGTTTTTCAGTCATCTTGCCCATGTGGTATGATTTGCATATCTCAAGTGATTCAAAATCAAGTGAGTCCAAACGATCCATCTGCATGGAGTTTCTTCATGCATATAAACCAATAGACATGGTTCGCATGTCTCAAACTTTTCAAAACGAGTGAGTCCAAAGATCCATCAACATGGAGCTTCTTCATGCGTTTTGCACCAATATGACCTACATGGCAGTGCCACAAGTAAGTGGTACTATCATTACTATCTTATATCCTTTTGGCATGAAAATGTGTATCACTACGATCGAGATTCAATAAACCATTCATTTCAGGTGCAAGACCATTGAAGGTATTATTCAAATAAACAGAGTAACCATTATTCTCCTTAAATGAATAACCGTATTGCGATAGACATAATCCAATCATGTCTATGCTCAACGCAAACACCAAATCTCGATGGTAGAGGGAGCGTGCGATGCTTGATCACATCAACCTTGGAAACACTTCCAACACATATCGTCAGCTCACCTTTAGCTAGTCTCCGCTTATTCCGTAGCTTTTATTTCGAGTTACTAACACTTAGCAACCGAACCGGTATCTAATACCCTGGTGCCACTAGGAGTACTAGTAAAGTACACATTAACATAATGTATATCCAATATACTTCTATCGACCTTGCCAGCCTTCTCATCTACCAAGTATCTAGGGTAATTCTGCTCCAGTGGTGGTTCCCTTTACTACAGAAGCACTTAGTCTCGGGTTTGGGTTCAACCTTGGGTTTCTTCACTGGAGCAGCAGCTGATTTGCCGTTTCATGAAGTATCCCTTCTTGCCCTTGCCCTTCTTGAAACTAGTGGTTTCACCAACCATCAACAATTGATGCTTCTTCTTGATTTCTACTTTCGCGGTGTCAAACATCGTGAATACCTCAAGGATCATCATATCCATCCCTGATATGTTATAGTTCATCACGAAGCTCTAGCAGCTTGGTGGTAATGACTTTGGAGAAACATCACTATCTCATCTGGAAGATCAAATCCCACTCGATTCAAGTGATTGTTGCATTCAGACAATCTGAGCACAAGCTCAACGATTGAGCATTTCTACCTTAGTTTGTAGGCTAAGAAAATCGTCGGAGGTCTCATACCTCTTGACGTGGGCACGAGCCTGAAATCTCAATTTCAGCCCTCGTAACATCTCATATGTTCCGCGACGTTTCGAAAAACATCTTTGGTGCCTTAATTCTAAACCGTTTAACTGAACTATCACGTAGTTATCAAAACATGTATGTCCGATGTTCGCAACATCCACAAACGACGTTTGGGGTTCAGCACACTGAGCGGTGCATTAAGGACATAAGCTTTCTACTGTCCGCATAATCGCTACTGTCAACTTTCAACTATATTTTCTCTAGGAACATATCTAAACAGTGGAACTAAAGCGCGAGCTTTACATAATTTGCAAAGATCTTTTGACTATGTTCGGGATAATTAAGTTCATCTTATGAACTCCCACTCGAGATAGACATCCCTCTGGTCATCTAAGTGATTACATGATCCAAGTCAACTAGCCCGTGTCCGATCATCACGTGAGACGGACTAGTCATCATCGGTGAACATCTTCATGTTGATCGTATCCACTATACGACTCATGCTCGACCTTTCGGTCTCCGTGTTCCGAGGCCATGTCTGCACATGCTAGGCTCGTCAAGTTAACCCCAAGTGTTTTCGCTGTGTAAAACTGTCTTACACCCGTTGTATGTGAACGTAAGAATCCATCACACCCGATCATCACGTGGTGCTTAGAAGCGACGAACTGTAGCAACGGTGCACAGTTAGGGGAGAACACTTCTTGAAATTTTGTAAGGGATCATCTTATTTACTACCGTCGTCCTAAGTAAACAAGATGCATAAACATAATAAACATCACATGCAATTATATAGTTGTGACATGATATGGCCAATATCATATAGCTCCATTGATCTCCATCTTCGGGGCTCCATGATCATCTTGTCACCGGCATGACACCATGATCTCCATCATCATGATCTCCATCATCGTGTCTTCATGAAGTTGTCTCGCCAACTATTACTTCTACTACTATGGCTACCGGTTAGCAATAAAGTAAAGTAATTACATGGCGTTGTTCAATGACTCGCAGGTCATACAATAAATTAAGACAACTCCTATGGCTCCTGCCGGTTGTCATACTCATCGACATGCAAGTCGTGATTCCTATTACAAGAACATGATCAATCTCATACATCCCATATCATTCATCACATTCTTTTGGCCATATCACATCACATAGCATACTCGCAAAAACAAGTTAGACGTCCTCTAATTGTTGTTTGCATGTTTTACGTGGCTGCTATGGGTTTCTAGCAAGAACGTTTCTTACCTCGCAAAACCACAACGTGATATGCCAATTGCTATTTACCCTTCATAAGGACCCTTTTCATCGAATCCGTTCCGACTAAAGTGGGAGAGACGGCACCGCTAGCCACCTTATGCACGGCGTGCATGTCAATCGGTGGAACCTGTCTCACGTGAAAGTACGTGTAAGGTCGGTCCGGCCGCTTCATCCCACAATACCGTCGAAACAAGATTGGACTAGTAACGGTAAGCATATTGAACAAAATCAACGCCCACAACTACTTTGTGTTCTACTCGTGCAAGGAATCTACGCAATAGACCTAGCTCATGATGCCATCGTTGGGGAACGAGCGAAATTCAAAAATTTTCCTCGTGTCACCAAGATCTATCTATGGAGAGACCAGCAACGAGTAGAAAGAGAGTGCATCTACGCACCCTTGTAGATCGCTGAGCGGAAGCGTTCAAGTGAACGGGGTTGATGGAGTCGTGCTCGCCGTGATTCAAATCACCGATGATCAAGTGCGAACGGACGGCACCTCCGCGCTCAACACACGTACAGCCGGTGGCGTCTCCCCGCCTTGATCCAGCAAGGAGAGAGGGAGAGGTTGAGGAAGACTCCTCCAGCAGCAGCACAACGGCGTGGTGGTGATGGAGGAGTGTGGCAATCCAGCAGGGCTTCGCTAAGCACCACGGGAGAGGAGGAGTACTTGGGAGAGAGGAGAGGCTGCAACCAAAGGCAGAGACCGAATCACGTGTATTCTGTGTGTTCTTTGGGCAGCCCCTAGGCCTCACTATTTATAGGGGAGAGGAGGGCTGCGCCCCCTTTAGGGTTTCCCACCCCAAGGGGCGGCGGCCAGCCCCTCAGATCCCATCTGGTGGCGGCCAGAGGGGGAGAGAGGGGAGGCGCACCTGGGTGGGCCTTAGGGCCCATCTGCCTAGGGTTTGCCCCTTCCCCACTTCCCACGCTTGGGCCTTGGTGGGGCGCCCAGCCCACCTAGGGGCTGGTCCCTCCCACACTTGGCCCACGCAGCCTTCAGGGCAGGTGGCCCCACTTGGTGGACCCGGGACCTCCGGTGGTCCCAGACGTTACCGATAAACCCCAAACTTTTCCGGTGACCAAAACAGACTTCCCATATATAAATCTTTACCTCCGGACCATTCCGAACTCCTCGTGACGTCCGGGATCTCATCCGGACTCGAACAACATTCGGTAACCACATACAAGCTTCCTTTATAACCCTAGCGTCATCGAACCTTAAGTGTAGACCCTACGGGTTCGGGAGACATGCGAGACATGACCGAGACGTTCTCCGATCAATAACCAACAGCGGATCTGGATACCCATGTTGGCTCCCACATGTTCCACGATGATCTCATCGGATGAACCACGATGTCAAGGACTCAATCGATCCCGTATACAATTCCCTTTGTCTAGCGGTATTTTACTTGCCCGAGATTCGATCGTCGGTATACCGATACCTTGTTCAATCTCGCTACGGCAAGTTTCTTTACTCGTTCCGCAACACATCATCCCGTGATCAACCCCTTAATCACATTGTGCACATTATGATGATGTCCTACCGAGTGGGCCCAGAGATACCTCTCCGCTTGCACGGAGTGACAAATCCATCTCGATCCGTGTCAACCCAATGACACTTTCGGAGATACCTGTAGTGCACCTTTATAGTCACCCAGTTACGTTGTGACATTTGATACACCCAAAGCACTCCTACGGTATCCGGGAGTTACACGATCTCATGGTCTAAGGAAGAGATACTTGACATTGGAAAAGCTCTAGCAAACGAACTACACGATCTTTGTGCTATGCTTAGGATTGTCTTGTCCATCACATCATTCTCCTAATGATGTGATCCCGTTATCAACGACATCCAATGTCCATAGCCAGGAAACCATGACTATCTGTTGATCACAACGAGCTAGTCAACTAGAGGCTCACTAGGGACATATTGTGGTCTATGTATTCACACGTGTATTACGATTTCCGGATAATACAGTTATAGCATGAATAAAAGACAATTATCATGAACATGGAAATATAATAATACTTTTATTATTGCCTCTAGGGCATATTTCCAACAAGGAGATCTACATATCCGTATCGCCAAGCTTGCCTTCCACGCCAAGGAAAGTCCCATCCGGACATGGGACGGAGTCTTCAATCTTGTATCTTCGTAGTCTTGGAGTCCGGCGGACGATGATAGTCCGGCTGTCCGGACACCCCCTGGTCCAGGACTCCCTCACTCAGCTTGACAATAGCTCAGCTCGACACATGGTCTGGAATGCCCGTTGTTCGAACAAAGGTGAGGCCGCCCGTGACTATGCAGCTCGATTTATGGAGTACACGTGCACTGATGCTCATGGATGGAATGCCGCAGTGGATGAATCCTCTCTCAATTGGTCCATCCATGTGCTCTCTCCAATAACAACATCCTGGTTGGATTCAACCCCTCTCATCCGTCGCCACGCACGCTCAGCATAGCAGTTCTCTTGAGGGCTAACAGTTCTCTCTTCCTTTTCAGTAGCAGGAATTTCAACTATGGACCGAATGCATATGCAGAATATGTTGTTCACGGGCAACATCAACTGAGTTCTGCAGCTGGAAGATGTACAATGTCACCAACCAAGTTGATGTAACTATCTTAGCCTCTCGCAACCAAGACACAATCTGGAGGCCATCGGTCAGACAAAGGTGAGTGAGGCATCGCCGCCCCGTTTTACTCTAGCCTAGCTGCTGTTAACTATGCTGGTTCAATTGTAAATTATGCCATGATGTCTTCTGTCCCTGGTACTTATTTTACCTGTAGCCTCTGATTTAGCTCCTACGCTATCACTCCCTCCGTTCCTTTATATAAGGTATATTAGTTTTTTGATAAAATTCAAGAATGTAACGTGCATTTCTTCTAATTCCTCATAATTTCCTTGTTAGCCCTCCAAAAAAAAGGAAAGTATATCTCCCCCGATTGTCTGTATCTCTCCTCGTAGCAAAAGATGAAAAGTACCTCTCAATCGATTGCATGTACCTCTTACTTTCCTGTACTTACTGATTTACTTGACACTAATCATTAAATTTGCCAAGGGTAATTTTGTCCTAACTTGTCTATAGTTATGTGCGTTGGTCACCGTGCTAAAAATAATACACCTTATATAAAGGAATGGAGGGAGTATTTACTAGTAGCTGCTACCGTTAGTTAGGACTTAGGAACTCGTCTAGCTAAAACAAGATATCCTACCCTTCCAAAGCAATTTAGAAAAAGTCCACTTGACCCTTCTTAATTCAGAAACCAGGCAGTCAACTCTCCCGGCCTTTAGAACCATGTCAAGTGCCCTAACATGCTCCATCCCGGAACAATGCCATTGGTCGGCTCTGGTACAAAGACGAGAGAGATCTTGTAGTAGTTAGCTTCTTGATGTGGACCACCAATGCGGCCAAAATTGTGACGTTAAAGTGAGGGTGAATTGAATAGAAATGCGGTTTTTTGGTGCCAGGGAAAGCGACGACAGAAGTATGGCGAGGGGCCGGCGATGATCCCGGCTCGCCAGTAGCAGCGCTCCTGTGGGCCTGATAGCTGATAGCTTATTCTGGTTTGGATCACAATTAATAATCGCGGTCCCGTATTTTACATCGATCAGATATTTTACATAAAGCCATTGTTATTTTGCATATAAGCCCTCTTCTTCCTCCGTCTAGGTCTTTCGGCGATGGATATCGTTCCCAACTGCTCGATATGTTCCGCCACTTGCTCAGGTTTTCAACAACAATCATGGTGATCTAGAGAAGGAACTTGATTCAGGTCATGAGATGGAGGTCCTTGGGGCTGGCATTGTAGATTTCAATTATTCCATGCTAATGGTGAAATACACTTTTGCATATTATTTTTACTACTTGACGGTCCAAAAATAGTGATTGGTAAACGCAGTGGAATGTACTTCAATTGTCAGATTTTTTCTGGCCGCTGGCCAAGACTAGAAAATTTTGGTTCATATAAATACTTGCTTTCCTTTTTATTTCATATCATACACAATGGAACACTCCACAATGCATAGTGTTAAAACCATATGAATTAAGAATGAAAACAAACACACATGTAAAGTTGTGAACATAAACACACTCAATATGATACACGCTAGCTATTTTGTGACGAAATGTTGAAGCTCTTTATTCATGTGGGCTTGTCAAGTAGGTGTGTTAGGAGTATCACATCTAGAAGTACTCTCTCCTTACCGTATCTGCACAGTGAATGGAAAAAAGAGACATTATAAACATGCTTCCAGAATGCAATATATATCCTGAAATCTATGAAGAAATATAATGCCAGTCAAATTTGGACGCGGCAGCAAGCCAGTAACCCAGACTAGGCATGCAAGAGGAACTTACAAGAAGGGCGCAGCAGGTCCAGCGCCGCGCGTCTACCCTGGGCTGCGATCCTTGATCGTACAATCTCAGCCTGAAGGGCTATTTCAGCTTCATGAGCGCTGCTGTTGTTGCTGGCGGTCGCTGCACACGAGACGTGTAAGTCGACATTGCACGTTCTGCAACGGTAGTACGATGCCCGCCCCGCGCCTTTGTCGCACGGGGCACAGCAGCCATCGGCGACGACCAGTGTGAGGTCGTGCACCGGGTACGTGTGCCGCGCGCTGCGCACAACCTGGGGCAGCCGCCTGCAGGTCGGGTGCATGTCAAACCCACATGGTGGGCAGCGGTAGAGGAAGGATCCTGGAACACAATGCCCCAAGCAGACGTCACACAAGTAAACCTGGCAATGGTTCTACAACTGAACCAAACCTAAACCATAACCAATCACTGTGGGGTTTGAACTAGAACTAAACCACACCTCAAATCATGGCGCATAACCAAAATCAAACCAAACCATATGCTCTGTCCACCTAAACCAAAACCAAACCACTGTCCAATCTATGGGTTCAAACCAGTTCTTAGTGTTGGGTTGAAACCAAATCAAACTACTGTTGTGTACTCCCGCCTCGGATAGTAGCAGCTGGTCAGAAAGGTGGACGGCGCAGGTCCTGGGCGTGTGATGGCGAGAGTGCACGTACAAGCTCTCGTATGTTTGACTATTTTTTTAACACAATGTTTGACTCGTTTCAGCAGTCGGCTTTTTCGTTCCTACACTCGTATACATACGTACATGACGTCATGCATGACACGCAACCGAGAAAATGGATGGATGGATCGAATTGAGTACTAGTCAGCTAGCTTCCCAACATGGATTGCACCAAGTTCGTGAGCAGATCAAACGTTTTTGCCAGTTGCACGGATGACGAAACCAATCCCAGAACCGGTTATGAACCATGATTAATAATTGTCAGCGACCAAACCATTTAGACCCACACCCAGCCATACCCAACTTGTTCCTACGCAAACTAAAACCAAACTAAACTAGTAACAGCCTGAGCCCATCACAACCCAAACCAATCAAGGCCAGAGCAGAAAACCAAACTGTTAGCCCCAGTTAATCAAAAACCATTGCCAGATTTACACACAAGAGGGCCGCGTCTTGGCGGGTCTGGATGAGCACGAGTGGGTGCGCTTCATGCTGAGGGGAGGAGAACGTCTGCGAGTAGCCGACACAAGAGTCGTGGATGGCAAAGTCGCAGCCTGCGCCGGATAAGTCTTCGCAGCACATGTCGCAGCGGAACGGCCCAGTGTAGTGCCGTCTCACGAGCTCATGCCCTGGATATGGATGGGAGAAGTGGCTAATAACGGTGTCCTCCTGCCGCCGCTGGGCCATCTCTCCGTTGTCTGGCTCGTGTGCTTTGTGTATTTATGTGTTTGCATCCGCATGGATATTTATAGCTCTCCAGGATGCAAAATATAGTGAAGCTGAGGTCCTTTGTCAAGTAGTACAATAGTTGTTTTTTTAGTTGAAATAAAATGTGTACTTTATCTACTCAATTATAGGTTGTGCCAGCCAGACATTCTTGCCCGAAGTAGTTGCCTAGCATCATTGAATCAGTCCACTATTCGTTCATGTTTTTATGAAATTGCAAGTCAAGTGGATGAAAGCTAGTCGTGCATAGAGCATCCTTCTAAATAAATCAATAACTGTTAATGTTTTTTTTTCTGAAATTGCAAGTCAATTGGTTGAAAGCCTAATCGTGCATAGAGCATCGCTCTTAATAAAGCAACACCCGTTAAAGTTCTTTTATGAAATTGCAAGTCAAGTGGATGAAAGCTAGTCGTGCATAGAGCATCCTTCTAAATAAATCAATAACTGTTAATGTTTTTTTTCTGAAATTGCAAGTCAATTGGTTGAAAGCCTAATCGTGCATAGAGCATCGCTCTTAATAAAGCAACACCCGTTAAAGTTTTTTTATCCAATTGCAAGCAAATGGATGAAAGCCTAGTCGTGCATAGAGCATCGTTCTTAATAAATAAATAACTAACCCCTCATCAGCACTTGGTGGTAACGCAGGAAGGAGAGGCTAGGAGACACCGACTGACACAATATAAAATTAATGTAGGCATGTAGCTGTATACTATATATGGCACAATCATTTTGGCACCAAATATACTTACATTCTATGTGTTGCCAAAGACTCAACCCACGTCCTAATTTGCCCTTGGATCCTTTCTAATACCACAAGATTTGACCGGGTCCAGCATCCGAATCAAAATGTAAGACTGTCGACATGATTTTACATTGTCTCTACCCTCCGTGCAGCCTCTAAACACACCCATACGCCTCCTCCACAAGACAGTCACACGCTCATAAGTGGCTCATTTGATTTCTTTCCAAATTTTATATGCAAGATGATTTCAATCCTTCATTGATTACCTCAAAAAAAAAACTTCCCTAGCTACTTTTCTCCTTCCTCTTTCTACAACCACCATTGTTTCATGGCCATCTTCAATTCGTCCCAGAGCTTAAGGAAGTGTTTCCTTAGCTGCTCGCGACAGAGCCTATATGGGTGAGCTTGACGTCACTACTGAAACCGCCACCGATATATACGGATGTCAAGTTGTCATACGGATGAGATTTCATACAAATTACATATTTTAGAATCTAGATTCAGTTATTTTGCTCCGTATGTAGTTCATATTTGAATCTCTAAAAAAAATGAAAAGAAAAGAAATACTAGCTTGCATGCTAAGGCGGCGGCACCGGCATGAGAAGGGACGGTATTGACTACGAGGGCGTCTCCGTCGACTTGCGAGCTCAGCATGCATGTAGCTAGAGATCCATGATTTGTACATACGTGCGGGTCACTGTCCATGCATGCATGCATGCGGCAGAGCGGTATCCATTCTCCAAACGCAAGTCTTATTGGTACATATTAAAGGGGGCTTGCGGCTGGAGTCCGACGTACATATTACATCCAGCGTTGCTGGCTAGCTGGTTATATAAAGCTAGCCAAGGCCTCCCCAACTAAAAGTCTAAAAAGAACACTCAAAGTCTGAAATACACAGGATTGATGACGCCACAGAAAAGGAGACAAAACGACATATGTGCCGCGACACCTGCGCCGGAGATTGCGGCACTATTGTCGCTCCATGGTGCGAGCTACAATCAACTGTCCGTTTCTTTTGAAGTTTCAAAGTTTCAACTCCTGGTAGTAGTCATCTCTGTACTCCTCTGCTGTACTTGGAAAGGTAAAAAAGAAAACCCTGATTTCTCTTACAGGTGAATGCCAAATAAGTTGACCTGTCACAAAATACTATTACACCATACTACCGTCATCTCGCCCACTCTGCTATGCTCTTCTCCGAATTTCATTCCAAACAGTTGATGTAAGCGAATCCAGAAATAAGAGACGAAGCCTCCACCGAGCTCTCTCAGCGATTTGAAACATCCGGCCATCCATCTCGTTTTCCTGTGCGTTTCCGGCCATCGGATCTCGGGCTCGGCTCACGTGAGGCGTCGGATATTTACCAGATCGCTGTGAACCGTCGGATAAAATTCCAATGGCAACAGAATGTAAATACCGTGCCCCGCCCAGGGCATTTCGGTCATTTGCAGTAGTGGGGGTATAAAAGGGGAGCGCTCCTGTCCTGTGGAGGAGACCTAGCCGTCTCCTCCTCTCTCCCTCCCTCCCGCGGCCGCCTCCCCTCCCGCGCGCCTCCTCTCCTCCCACCCACATCGCTGCCGCCGCCACCCACCTCCCCGCGCCGTCAGCAGCCTCCTCCCCAACGACGATGAGCAGCAGCGGAGGGAGGACGATGAGCACGACGGCGGCGGCAGCGGGGAGGAGCAGCAGCAGGGCAAGGCGGCGCAGCAGCGGGGCAAGGCGTCTCCTCTCCTCCGACCACGCCACCGTGCTGCACGACAGCAAGTGGGCGCCCGCCCTCCCCGTCCGCGAGCTGGTCCCCGGTCATGGCGGCGGCTCCCGAGCCCTCCTGCTCCGAACCCGTAGGGTGCTCGAGTCTGGAGGGGCAGTAGACGGTGGTGGGCGCTTGCACCGCCGCCATCTCCTTCGTCCTGCCCGCCCGACCCCCGACGCTCACTTCCCCGGCGTCGTCCCACAACCACCGCCACCGTGCCCCCACCCTCTCCCCATTGCTGCAGGCCCCCCACCTTCTCCCAATCCCCTCACCATTCTCTCCCATGGCTAGTGGATTCACCCCTCGCAGCATCGATTCCTCCGAGCCAGCGGTCTGTAGGGCCGGACGGGAGCGGCACGGCCCCCATCAGTGCGTCTGTGGCGACGGTCCTGCGGGTCGAGGTTGACCCCCAACGGTGTTGGCGCTGCGTCAAGCCGGCGCATGCTTCTGCTCCTACCTGGCTCTTTCTCCCCTTTCCTCTTGTTCTCCATTGCTCTCTGCTCGCTCGTTCTTCCTGCTGTTCGGGTCCTAGCACGGCAAGCATTGGGGTTGGTTGCATCCGGAATCGAGGCAGCGGGTTGCGACGGTTTCGTTGCTCCGTGATGATGCCGGTTAAGGTGATTTCCCTCTTCGGATATAATTTATTTTCATTCGCTTATCGGTTTTCCCATGATTTTTGATCTCGTCCGCCTGCAGGTCACTTGTTCTTGCATCGCTACGGCTAATCTGTTGTCGAGCCTCTCGATCTGTAGGTATGTATATTTCCCCCGTTCTTGGTCATTGCTTGCTGCTTGTCCATGGATTTTTTGTTTGATTTTCCTGCAGATTGGTTCGCTCCTCAGTCGATGTATGCTTTCGCCTCATGTCCCTGCCACTGCTTCGTCCACGAATTTGCAGGTCGATCCCTCCTTCCCTCCCATCTTCCTTGTTAGGTTCTTGTTCGTACACCGGTGAGCCACTGTTTGTGGTCATGTGCAAATTGGCCAATGAGTGCCTTCTGTTCTTGTCTTGTTCCTGGTAGATTCTAGGATTATTATTCCCTTGGTGCATTCGATTTTGGTGGTTTCCTACCATTCCTTGCTCGTTATTAGTGCAGTATATGTTTATGCGTTTGGTTCCATGTCTTTGTGTGGGCATAACCTAGGGTTGTTGTTCCTTTGTGCATGGACATTGATGTTTTTGTTCTTTTCCTTGCTTTATTTGTTGTTTCTTTTCTGGCAGCCTGCTGATTCATTCTGTTTTCTGGTTTTCATCTGTCGTGTTGTTGATGCTATCAAACAAACCAAAAGCTAGGCCTTTATAAATATGGCCTCTGTCCATGTTGCATCCATTTGTTTGATTGTTAATGCTATTGTGATATATCTGTTCATTTGATCTATTCTTCGCCTGTCCTCCATGTATAGTTTCAAAAGAACAATAATACAATTGATTATAATTGCCTTTCATCTCACTTTTGTTACAATTGATTGCCTTTGGCAAGTCATTTTTTCTGTTACTGTACTTACCAATTCTTTGGAAGTTTCAAAGTTTCAACTCCTGGCAGTATTTATCTCTGTACTCCTCTACTGTAGTTGGAAAGGTACATAATAAAACCCTGGCTCCTCTTCCAGGTTAATGCCAAATAAGTTGACCTGTCACAAAATACTATTATACCATACTGCCGTCATCTCGCCCACTCTGCTATGCTCTTCTCTGAATTTCATTCCTCACAGCTGCTGTAAGCGAATCTGAATTAATGAATCATACTCGAACACCTATCATGCATAAAAAACACACATGACTCACTCAACTCTCATCATGTTTGCAACATACTCTTAATTATTTTTTCACAACATATCAAGATCTTTCACCAGGATTTGAACAGTGAGAGACCAGTTTAAACAACGAGCGCAATAACCAACTCGTCCATCACACCTGACGTGATATATTCCTTTTTCCATTCTTAAAATGCAACCCATTAAAAACGCAGTTGTTTTCCTGTTTGTTTCTTTTCCTTTTCTTATTCATGACGGTTGACCTGTTCGACCGTTGACGTTTGAATAAAAATATGAAAAAACAAAAAATTCATAATAATCGTAAAATTTTGTGAATTTGAAACTGTTCATGGTTTTTTCAAAAATAGTTCACAAATTTTGAAAAAAGTTCATTGATTTTTAAAGAAGTTCACAAATTTGAAAAAAAAGTTCCTCAACTTGGAAAAAGTTCATCAATTTTGAAAAACTGTTCACCGATTTTGAAAATAGTTCATTTTTTTGTGGAAAAAACTTCATGGATTTTGAAAACAAACATGAATTTTTTTTATCAAATTTGAAAAATGTCTATCAAATTTGTAAAGAATGTTCATCAAATTTGAAAACAATTCATAGAATTTGAAAAAAAAGTTAATCAAGTTGAAAAAGTTCATTAAAAAAAGTTCATCGAATTTGAAAAAAAGTTCATCTAATTTTGTAAAAAGTTCACAAACCTGAAAAATGTTAATTTATTTGGAATAAAATGTTCACAAACTTGAGTAAAAGTTTATGGAATTGGGAAAAAACATAGGTTTTTTTTTAAAAAAAGTACATGAATTTGACAGGAACCCGCAGATTTTTAGGAAAAAGAAAATTGAGAAAGAAATAATAGGGAATAGAATCTTCTGGAGAAGAAACCACACGAACTATGGAAACAAATAAAAGAAATAAAAAAACATGTATTTCACTAACATGTTGGACAGCCTACTGGTTGGTGCTCTATCCTTTGAGCACAGAGGTTTCAGGATCCAATGCCATTTTTTGTGAGTTTAACGAGCTACAATAGTACATGGGCTGGCCGAGGTAATAGCGCCTTCAGCGCCGGTTAACAGAACGGACGTTAACGAGTGCTGAAGGCACCGAATAGGAAACGCATGCGTGCACATTAACGGGTCCTGAAAACGCCGAATAGCTAGCAAACGCCTGCGCGGAGGACGCAGCTGGCCAAATTGTGCGGTCACGAAAATAATTTAGAAGTTTACATCTTATTTTCCTCTCAGAATACCGATCTAACTAGACGCACTAGACGCACTAAACCAAGTAGCCCGGCCATTATCCAGAAGAAATCTTATATGCACGCAAATATCTATGTACGTGCCTAATGGAAAGAAAAATGCTGAGTATTACGTGCGTATGTACTCCCTCTGTTCGGAAATACTTGTCATTGAAATGGATGTATCCAGATGTATTTTAGTTCTACATACATCCATTTTGATGACAAGTAATTTCGAACGGAGGGAGTAACATACAACCACTAGTAGACTTCTAGTCAGCTCGCCAATTACGATGCATATGCTCTACTGAGGTAGACGTGACGTCATGCATGGTGGCATGCGATGCATGACGATTCCTGTCGCAGTCGACGGCGTAACCTGCTCACCTCAAGTCAAAGGTGAGGCCCTAGCTCGATACCTTCCCTTCTCATATGGCGACTACTAGGCGCTGGCCGGCCGGCACAAAATTTTGACCGGTAGTGCGTTAGCCATCAAATTAATCTTTTCAACCGTCAGATCTAGCCAAAGCTCATTCCATCACCAGTCCGGGTCGTGTCATCAAAACAAAAACAAGGGAAGGGAGCTGCGTGCTGCGCCCGCGACGATGTAGAGAGATATAAGACCGAGCATGTATGTGTTTTGGGTGGGTGGGTGGTGCAGAAAGAAAAATGGGTGGACGCATGCGTGAATACATAAGATAGAACATTGGGAAACGCTCCCAGACGGTGCACCGCCGAAGCTTCGGCCGGTCGCACGCCTCATCACGCGCCCAGCGTGAGCGTAGTGGGCCGCGCCTTCTTTTTTTTTGGGCCCATGTAACCATCCTTCCTCCTCCCCCGATCCAATCTCCCCTTTTTCACCTCAATGCCGCGAGCTCACCCTCCGTTCGCCGCTGGCCAAGCTGCGTGCCTCCACCGCCGCCTCCCAGCGCTCCGTCCCCACCCCCACCCCACCCCGCTCCTCCGCCGACAACGATGCTGCGTTTTTGTTGCAACCGGTCTTTGAGGAAGCTAGCACCGACGCTTGATTTTGTTGCAACCAGGACGACGGCGAGCGTCGCCGGCGGTGATGGCGCCTGACTTTTTTTGCTACAACCAGATGTTTTTCAAGTGTAAAATGTTGCAACCGGCGAAAACAAAAGCTGGAACGGCCATTCAAGTTTGCTGGAAGCGTTTTTCAATTTTGCTTCAACCGCCTACCGGAGCTCTTGACACCCTCGCCGATGACGTCGTAAAATGTTACAACCGATTTTGCTGGAAGCGTTTGTCAATTTTGCTTCAACCAACCCCCGCAGCTCTGATTTTGTTGCAACCGACAACCTGCAAAGCTTCCATCGGTGAGTTTTTTTGCTTCAATGGCGACAGATGGAAGTGGCGACCAGAGATACGGCGCCGATGCGAGCGGCATGCACCTGGCGGCGAGGGTCGGCGAGGGCGCCTGGGCGCGCACCTGGTGTTGCAACCATGGGGGCGGCGAGGTGCAACCGCTGTTGGCCGGTGCTACATAGGCGTGATGTGGAAGCGGCGACCCGCCATGGCGAGGAGCTGCAAGGAACACGACGGACGGCGATGAGGGATGCGAACGGCGGCGAAGAGGTTGCAAGCGCAGCGCGGGAAGGCTAGTGGTGCGGCTCGCGTGCGGGGGCGGCGCTCTCCTTCCTTCTCCTTTTCCCCCCGCGCCGGAGGTTGCCGATGGGTGCTGGAGAAGACGGGATCTCGCGCAGATCCGACGGCCCAGGCTCGCGCATCGGACGGCTGGGCCTGGACCGGCCGAACCGTTTGGGCCGGCGCACCGGCGCCTAGCGTCGCCCTAGAACATTAGCGATGTCTGGGCCCAACAAAGCGTGTTGCACTGCAAGAGTGAGTGACCGGCGTAATGGTTTGGCAGGTTGGCCGATTTTAAATGTTTTCTTCCGGAAAAAAACCTAGCAGGGCGGGCCCGGTATGGGAAAGGAAGTTATCGAGCTTTGGCTGTCCTGCTAGTTGCAACCTGTAAGTTGCCGTTCTCAATCGATCCATAAAGGAAAATAGGAAATGATGGATAACGTGTAGAATCATATAGACTCGATCGGCAAGTACGATTTAGTGGTATTTCACCGATCATGTCGTCCAAATAAACAGCTTGCTGAAAAAACAAATGCGTGGCCAGCCAGCAAATCTCACAGCACCCTCTTCCTGTCTCTCGGCCGGAATTACTTGTCGCTCAAATAGATGTATCTACAAAAGTATACTACACAAGGCCTCAGATTTTTTGGTGCTCCCTACATTTTGTCGCTCCCTGCATTTCAAGTTATGGAGTTAGCTTGGCTGGTCACATTTTCCTAAATTTTAGTTAAAGTTTTCGGTGTGATTTATTTCAGCAGTATGATGTCTCCCTTAACTACATCAATCTCGGATGTGCTCATAGAGGTGTGCATGTAAGCATCTATAGGGATGAATGTGAGCAAACATTAGGTCAAGGAGTAAGTTAGTGACAAAAAATGGAGGGATCGGAAGTTTCTGGAAAAAAAGAAAATCAACGTGTTTTGTCGGTCCCTGCTTTTTAAGTTATTGAGTTAGCCTGGCTGGTCAGATTTTCCTAAACTTAAGTTAAAGTTTCGCTGTGAATTATTTCAGCGGTATGATGGTTCCCTTAACTACATCAATCTCGGATGTGCTCATAGGGGTGTGCATGTAAGCATCTGTAGGGAAGAATGTGTTTACTTATCAGAGCAAACATTAGTTCAAGGAGCAAGTTAGTAAAAAAATCGAGGGATTGGAAGTTTTCTTGCAAAAAAAATAGAGGTGTTTTCTGTTATTTTGTTCATGTGATGACAGGATCTGTGGATCCAGCCCATACCCTGTTTCAGACGTGTCCGGCGCATTGCCGCCTCCACAGACTTCCAGGCGCAATTGGCCATAGTTTGTTGCCGTACGTCCCTAGGATTAACCATGTCTTGCATCGTGTACGTATGGCTCGGAACTTACATTGGGTGATCTTTGGTTTCCTAGTCCAAGTCAAACAATTCGCCTTTTCCATCTTTATAATAATGTCGGAGGGCTGCACGTCGCTCGACCGCATGGAGCGCCATGGCACCACGGAAACACCAACAAAAGCAGCATACATGCGGCGCTACCCAAGATGGTGGCCAGGTCCTGCTCCCGACAGATGTCCTGCTCGAGATCGTGGCACGCTCCGATCTTTTCACCATCGTCAATTGTGCGGCTGTCTGTAAGCACCTCCGTCGTGACATCCTAAGCCCGCCGTTCATCCATCGGATCACCAAGCTAGCGGCTCCCTGTATCCTCGCTGATATCTCCACCTATGCCCAGGAACTCCTCGCCCTGGTTCACCCGGCTACACCTGTCGCCGCGTCATTCTGCCACAATCAACTCTCGCCTTTCATGGGCCGTAATGCCACTGAAAAAAATAGCGCGCTATAGCGCCGCTAATAGCACGCTATAGCATATAGAGAATTGTCTCGCTAAATAAATCAATATACAATGCCTCGCTAATAGCACGCTATAGCGCGCTATAGCACGCTAATAGCATATTTTCAGGGGCCACGCTATTTTCTGTAGCGCGCTATTTTTTTCATTGCGTAATGCTGACACAGACTTCCTCCTCCCAGGCAGCCTCGTTACATCACGACGTGGCCTCGTCGTCCTCCGCTGCCTCCGCATCCAGTCCAAGCGATGTTTTCACCTATGTGTGTACGACCCCATGACCGGTGGTCGCAGCTTCCTCTCCAGGCCACGAGATACCCAGAGGAACCATTGCTCGGTCCGGGTATATGTCCTGCTCACCGCCGCTGATGGCATCGACGACACCTTCATGCTGCTCGTTGCTGATCTCGGCAGACATAGCATTCAAGTACAGACTACAACATCTTCCTCTGGGGGTACGTGGGAAGATGTCCTTCATATGAGCCACCTTGATTTTCGATGGTTGTGCGTAAATACTCGTAACAACCCTGCCGTCCTTCACGGGGGCGTGATTCATTGGCTATCATATGAGAGCAACCAAATCTTCAGCTACAACGCAGTCAAGAGGACGACAGGACTGATGAAGCTCCCACCCAAGCTCCCACCCACCAAACGCAACGCAAACCCGCTATACTTGGCAACATCATCGGATGGGAACCTACTAAAGCTGCTTTCTATAGATGGGTTCATGATATCTATGTGGTTGCAGCTCTCTATTGTCCCGGCAGGTGCTGGTGATGCGGGTGGTGGTTGGGCACTGACAACTGTGATCGACATAGAGGATAAGCTACAGTCGCTGTACCCAGAAATCAGCGCCGATGTACTAGTTGAGTTTAAGGAATCTGGGAGTGGGAACAGGAGTGGTGACGTGGTTCTGCTAATGCTATCTATTGGATTTGGAAGGTGTGTAGTGCTTGATTTGGAGACGAAGGAGATGCATAAGCAAGAGAGGGCCTCCTTATTGTTGGAGATCGATCTACAATCTCACATACAAACAATGAAAGTTATTCCTAGCAGCTAGCCATGTGACCATTAGGTAGTAGTGCACCGCGGAACACCGTGCTTTCCTGCTACATTCTTGTGTTCATTGTCGAGTTTTGTGTGAACGTGTTTCTGTTCTTTTTATATCGACCTTGAAATTTAGATTTGTATCCATTTTTGTCAATCTGCATGTACCGAATAAACGTTGTTGCGTCCAGTAGTCTCTTGAGCTTGCTACCAGTTATTGATTGATTCCAGAAAGTTTATAAGATAAAAAATTATTCACGGATTTGAAATATGTTCATGAATTTAAAGAAAAGAAAATGCATGAGTTTTAAGAAGTTCATGTCTAAAAATTTCCATGAATTTAAGAAAATGTCAATGAACTTGATACTATTCCAGAATTAAGAAATGTTCAAGAATTCAAAAAACATGTAGGAAATGAAAATGTTCATAAAATAATATGTACACAAATTTTATAAATGTTACTGTATATTTTATTTATATTTAGGAATTGAATTTTTTCACATTTTGGTTAAATTATTCTTGAAATTAATTTTTCTAATATTAAAATTGTTCACGAATTAAAAAAATGATGAATTCATAAATTATTGATTAATATTAAAAAGTGTTCAGGAATTTTTGAAAGTGCATGAATTAAAAAATTAAAAAAATATTAATGAATTGGAAAAACGTCCATGAATTAAAAAATGGTGCTATGCCACACTTGTATCATGCGTGTGTTAGATGAATGACTGTTTGCAATTTTCTGTTGTTCAATTGCTGTAACCTCAGGAATTTGCCCACCACAATTTTCTTGTTGAAGAATTTGGAAACATAGTGGCAGTGAGTGTTGTATGTTTATGATTGGTGTTTTGGTACTGTTCAGCTAGGGCAGCTGTTAACGTTAGGAGTGTTCTGGAGAAGACAGTGTGAATAGTGTGTTTGTGATATTTCAAATGGTGGGTGTTGACTGTACCAAGGTTGTCTGGATCTGGAGGTGAATTGGGCCAACTGAAGGTTTTATCTGGTCTATTTGTTTGCAAGAATATTTTATTTCCTCTTGTTGATTCAATTCCTCATGCATTCAGCGGATCAACAGCAGATATATGAACTAGAGAAAACAAGCACATGAATCCATCACAGCAAGCTAGATGTGCCCTGCATATTAGTCACCTACAGTGCACTTCATCTTTAATCCCTGGCCTGATATATATTAGATTTACTGAACAAGAAACCAAGTTGATAAATAGCTATTCCGTGCCAAGGGAAAACATGACTTGCACAATTAGTTAGTAGCTATAGCTATACATTTTTTTTAGAACGAAGGCTCAAGAAAGAGCCCGGCTTTGAATTAACAAAGCCATCAACCGGCCAGGAGTACAAGCACAAGAACACCACACCACATCGGCCAAACGATACAAGGGGGCTGCAAGAACAGCTTACAACGCTACTCCTACAACCAGCAAACAGAAGATTAACTATGAAGAACTACTAGTTGAGGATAAGCCCCAGTACAACAAAGCACCAAAATGACTAAAAGTGCAGCCTCGAGGAGCACCAGCAAGGAATCGAACACAGGGCGGAAACCAGCAGATGAGATGACCCAACACTTGCCCTCTCTAACATCGAAAGGGATCCCTTCCCCTCGCCTAGGCTCGAAGGCGCCGCACCGTCGAATGAAGAGACGCTCACCCGAGAGCTTGAGCAAAGGTTGGTCTCGAGACTGGGCCCGCCACGGAGCACGACCACAGGACGGAGCACACACAACAGCAGCACCGCAGACACCGAAGGCGGCCAATCGTAGAGGGTAAGCCACCGGAAGAGTTGCCGAAGTGAAGGAGCTACCGAGCCACAGGGACTCGATAGACACCAGCCGCCCACCTACCAGCTGCTGCACGCAACCCCAAAGCACCAATCTTCCCTAGGCGGCGCCTCCAAGGAGGACACGACGCACCTGGCGCCGCCGCCGCCCATCCAACAGGGATTCGAGCTTTCGCCCGGGAACATTGGCCGGGGTGTGGAGAGGAGCCCACAACGGCGACTCCAGGGAGTAGAACGACGCCAAAAGGCGCCGCCGCCGCCGTGCTGGAGAAGACCAAACAGGGTTTCCCCGGGCTCGACCCACACCACCAGTTTGGGGTGCACCCCGCCGGCACCGGATCCAGCGGCCAGAGGCCCCAAATCGAACGAGCCAGCGGAGGCAGAGAGCAGAGAGGGTAGCCTGACCTTCAGATCTGGATCGGAGGGAGGATGACCTCGCCGCCCCACGGCCGCAATCCGCCTGCTCCTCGCCGCCCAAGCAGCCGAGGGAGCCGGCCCGCACCACCCGCGCACGCCGCCAGCCGGAGACGGCGCCGCCTCGCTGCCAAGGGCCGCCGCCCTGGATCCGGAGTCCTTCTCGAGAGAGAAGCGATGGAGACCTCGCCGCCACCGTCATCGGCAGCCGCACCGGCGCTGCCCGGTGCCCGCCTCGGGTGACGGCAAGGGAGGGAGGGAGGGTGGAGAGGGGCGGCGCCGGGAAACCCTAGGCGCCCTCGAGCCGCCCTGGGGAGGGCAGCGCGAGGGAGGGGAGGGGAGGGGAGGGGAGACTCAGTCCCATAGCTATACAATTAATGTGGCACAATTTTTATTTCAGCTTTCTAGATGGCACACTGGAAGTGGAAGGCGACCTACATCAACACTTGTATATGAATTCAAATCTGCACCCTGTACAACCAGAACATCAAATCCATGGTTAAAAAAATAGGGGTTTGTTGATTGTGATATTTACAAAACTTTCTTGTTTGTGCTTTTCCACGCCAATCTCACCATACAATATTGAAACAAAAACAGAACAGGAAAGTGACAGCATATGCATACAATATTGAAACAAAAACAGAACAGGAAAGTGACAGCATATGCATACACCCATCTGTTGCTGCTCTTATCGTTGCTCTTCACCTGTAAATACAGTCCGCTGGTTGCATCTTTATACACATCAGAATTCAGCCCCTCTTTTCGAGCCTATTTGCTCTATCTGTGTTGATGGCCATATTGAGTCCTTGACTACAGTTTTGCTATTCTTGATTTTTTTTTAATTTCATCCATGTTAGGATAGCCTGTACTTTTCAATTGGTGCGATGACAGTGTCTCGTTACTGAAAGAGAATGAAAGGGTTAGCAAATACGCAGGTTCAACGTACATAACCGTTGAGTGATCATATATACCTTCCCTAGTGATTACATTGCCTTCTTTCTAGTACTGTAGTCGATACTTTCTGATCCTTGGAGCATACTGATAACCTTTTTTTATCGGAGGCCTCTTGGTGCGGTCTGGATGCACAAATATCATACCTACCTGAATGCATCTCCTTATTTCTTCGCAACATGTTTCCACGAATACATACCTTGGTGATCTCTGCAACACATTTCTCCATTTCTCAAGCGTCTGGTGAATCAAAACAAACATCTAGAATGTGAGTGTGCAAAAGGCAAAATGCAACATCATGTCTGTGAAACAAAGATCCTTCATTTTGAAATGCGAGGCATTATTTCCTTACAAGTTTGATAAAGTCATCTGAAGGTGCTATAGTAACGTCTGGGTAGTCCCTGTGTCCTGTTACTACCTCCAAGATTATTACACCAAAACTGAATATATCTGACTTTGGTGCAATTTTGCCTCCAAGTATAAATTCTGGAGTCATGTAACCTCTGAATGACAACAGGAATACAATTTGGAAGTGTTAAGTGACCGTAATGAAAACAAATGTTATTTCTTATGACTAGAATGCATGGTACTTAAAACTGGCATTAACTTACAATGTTCCATCATGAGATTTAGTACAGATGGTTTGTTGTTGGTAAAGTAGTCTTGACAGACCAAAGTCTGCGATTTTTGGTGTCATACCGTCATCAAGCAATATGTTCGCCGGTTTCAGATCCATGTGGATAATAGGCTTATCAATTTCTTCATGAAGGTGGCATAAACCATAGCAAATCCCCTCAATTATATTGTACCGTGTGCTCCAATCAAGTCCAGAAGATTCATCTGCATTCGTAACCAGAAGAAGAGCAAGCATTCTGAGACAGATGTTACAAAAAAAGAATGTTGTTGTTCCCTAGATAATACTCTATGAAAGGACTACGAAATTTTACTGCATATTTCCATTTTTTGCTTGTAGACTGATACCAGAACCACACATTGATCCATCATAAAACTTAACATATGTGAGTAAAATATTGTTTTCTTAGAGCTATATGTTGAAAATTTGTCAAACTGGACAAACTATAGTTTAAAACAAAGATGGAACGAAGAAACAACCTGATATATGCTTATCAAGGCTTCCCTTTGACATATACTCCAAGCAAAGTAACATTTCTGCCATCTCAGCAAAAACGTATTTCCCATCGTATGGCAAACACTCTTTCTGTATTTCATAGCAGTGGCCTAGACATCGTACTATATTGGGGTGCTGAAGCATCGTAAGATGACAGACCTCGCTCTCAAACTGATCCTGCAGGCCTGGCTTTAAAGACGACATGATCTTCTTCATAACAATCATTTCCCCATTTTCCTGCACTCCCTGTTTGTGTTTTTGGAGCAAGTGCAGTTACAGACAGAGATAAGTATGTTTGAAACAAAAGAAACACATGCAACCTTGGGGGTGATCTTCAATAACTTATACCTTGTATACCACACCAAAACGACCATGCCCAAGTATTCGCTTGTCAGAGAAGTTATCTGTGATCTCTTTTAAGTATCGCAATGGTATATTGTATGGTCGTGGAGTCAAAGCTTGCAGTAATACGGTCTTGATCTCTTTTAATGCAATAAAGCACATAATCTCAGCACTTGATGCAATAAATGAATATTGGCATCCAAACGAAGATGATAAATTGTGCAAGACTCAGTTTACTGTATATGGTACCTTACCAGAGTTGTTTCGATTTGGAATCAATTGAGCATTTTCAGGAACCAGTTGTGTCTGCGCCTCCAAAGGGAGCAGTTTCAGAGGAATCCTCCACAAATAATCAGACTGGGTAATACAAAAGAAAATGATGTAAAGTTCTATACCAAATTACTAATAGTGACTTGCAACCAACAATTCTTGTGTGCTTAGCAGTTTAGCACGGCCAAGAAGGTGTTTCTGCGTTTAACATTTGAATTCAAAAAATGTCATCTAGGCAGCGAAACACACTGCCTCAAATAATCGATATGAAAAGAAAATCCAGATCAAAATAGTGACAATGTTCCCCAACTTTATCAAATAAACAAATATTCACCGGCGTAGTACTATCATTTTAGCAGAAGAGTTGGATGCATGGACACATGGCATAGAAACAAGAATCGGAAGATTAACTAACTGAAGACACTCGAAGTACAACACTACAAGATTCAACATGTAATTGTTGGTAACCAAGATCATGATCAGTGTTTTTCTGTATCATTCAAGGTTTTTGAGTCGCCTAGCCAAGTCGAGTCGCCATGCCTCCGACTAGTGGCTCGCTGCGATTAGTCTGCGACTCATCATGATTAATCGCCCCAAGTCGCCCCAGGTGTTAAGAGGAGGAGGAGGAGGAGGGGGAAGAGGTGCTGTTGCAGGTGGAGGAGGGGGTAGGCAGCTGCTTGGAGGATACTTCAGCTCGGAGAAGGCAGCAGCAGCTCGTAGGAGCAATGGAGGCCGCGATTCTGATCTGGGATGGGAGCAGGCATCTTGCTCCTCCTCTGTTTCGTGCTAGAGAGCTGGCCCAATAGGCCCACTATGTAACCCTAGCTTCCTAAGGGCATCTCCAGCCGTTCGGCCCCCCAGGGCGTCTAAATTCGGCATCCTGGGGGCGTGCCGGCGCTAGCTCGGCCCCTGGGGGCGCGCTAGCGTCCAGTCACGCACCCAACGCGCCGGCCCCAGGACACGGATAATTCAAACTCGGCCGTTCCCGCTCTCAAGACGCCGCAAGTCCGACGATCGGGCATAGTCTGTCGTTACAAAAAAAATAGAGCGCCGCCGCCCTCGGCGTGTTCATTCGTCACTCGGCGGGGTAGGTCCCAGGTGTTGGCGGTGTCGGCGTGTCGCGAGCTCGGCGGTGTCGGAGCTGCTTCGGTGTTGGGCTGCGCCGCGCGCGCCGACACTCGCTGGGCGGCGACGAGAGTCTTCGCTCGGCGTCCGTGCGGCCGTGGGCGTCGTCGGCATCGTGGGCGTTACCGCGGCAGCTCGTTCAGATGAGGCCGCTGGACCAGGTACCACGCCTTGAGCTTCGTCGTTGCTCGAAGCAAGTCCGCCGCACCCATCGGAAAAGCCATGTCGGTGTTCCTCTTCTTCGCGGACGTTCGTCCGGAGCAGGTCTAGCTCGATGGCGTTGTTCTTCATTAGCGCCGACCACGCGCCTCGGTCTTCTCTTCGCGTAGGGCGGCCCGGCCTGGGCGTCGGCGGCGCAGTGCTCGATGGACTCCTGCACTTTCGCGCGATCGCCGCGTCGGCGTGCTTCCCTTCTTGGCCAACTTGTGTCCGTCGGCGCCCTTCCGACGCGCCCGAGTCGGCGCGTCCGCTTGTACGTCTCCTTGGCCTTGTCGAGGGCACGCCGGACTTCCGCCCACTTCTCGCACTTGTCAATGCGCTTGTAGACGTGAAGGTGCTTGAAGTCGGCGTCTTGGTTGTCACCCCGGAACATGGCGAACATGCGCAGCAGCTGCGCGGACGGACAAACAGTTGGCGAACCGCGGGCGCAGGGGACGAAAATGCGCGGGCGAACGGCGTGCGTACCTGGTCTTCGACGCTGGCGCCACTCTCCGGGCGAGCCGCGACCTCCTCGACGATTCCGTGCCATTTGTTGCACGCCAACTGGATACGCCCCCAATGGTTCGCCATCGCCTTGGCACCGTGCTGCATGTACACGCCTTTGAAGTAGGGGTCGACGAGCTTCCGCTCGTCGAACTCGCCTTGATGCGTCCCATCGTCTCAAGCTCGTTCGCGCGGTGGTCGGGTCGAGGCGACAACTTTCCACGCTTCGGCGAGGCATTCCTCCTCCTTGGGCGTCCATTTGATGCGCGCTCGCCCGACCTCGCCGCCCGCTTCTTTTTGGCGCCCCTTCGTCGGAACAGGAGCAGGCTCCTCCTCCTCCTCCTCCTCGCGTCCTCCTCCTCGGGTTCCTGCGCGCCGTCGCCGTGACATAGCCGAAGTTCGCCTCCATGTCGCCGCTGAGGTCGACCACCTCATCTGGGTGGCGAAACCGGAGACGCGGCGGCGCGCCGATCCGGTCGCGATGATGTCGTCCATGTCGGCTCCCGTGTCGTCGGCGTCGCCGAGGTGCGAGAAGGGCAGCGGCCCGCGGTAGAGATGTGGAGTTGGCGTGGTCGCGTAGGCAGGGGGCGGCGAGTAGTTGTATGGCGGTATCGCACACCGCGAAGGCGGCGATGGCGTCTTGGCGTGGCGGGTGACCATGAGGGAAGGTCACGTTTGGGTTGAACCCGCCGTGCGCGTCGCCGTCGGCGTAGCCTGGCGACGACGAACCCCATGGAGATCCGGCGCCACCTTGCTGTCCCCAGGGCGCGTACTGGTGGGCGTGGCCAACGACGGGAGCATCGGGAGAAGAGGAGGACGCCGCCGCGCGCGCCGCGTTGTCGTGGGCCTTCTTGGCTATCCCCCGGTTCCGCCTATCGGCGGTGACCGCTTCTCGGCGCTGTACTTCCACCCTCCACTCGGCGTTCGACAGGCCCGGCGGCCGTTGGGCGCCCTCGCTTCCTCTGTTTCGGTTGGGTAGCGGCGCCCGTCGCGGCCGCCGCGGCGCGCGGCATGGTGTATTTCTTCGGCGGCATGGGCGGCGGGCTGCAGCGGGTTGGCGGGAGAAAGGGGAGAATGGCGGAGCAAGGCGAAGCGAAAGCGAGAGAAAGTGAGAAAAAGGCAGAAACGGCGGGAAAAGGCCTTGATGCGCCTCGGTCGGGTCCACGCGCTTTTTCGCTTCGCCCGCTCCCTAGCGCCCCAGGCGCTGGTTCGCCTGGGTCCGCCGGCACCAGTTTTGGCCCGAGCCGCAAAACGGCTTCGGGGCGCGATTGGGGCCTTTTTGGCGCGGGCCAATGAATCGCTGAGGAGGGCCTGTTGAAGCGCGCTGGAGATGCCCTTATAAAATCCAAACCGTCCATATGCTCTAATCTGGACCGTGCATCTGCTCTCCCATGTGCCTTTCTCCTTCATCTCTTCCGTGCTTCTCCTTGTACAGGCGGCGCACTCTCCAGCTTCGTCTCCTCCTTCCCCGCCTTGGACTCAGGCCTCCTCACCTTCCCGGTCTTCCCTCCCTTGGCCTTGCTGAAGCAAGCCGCCCTGCTTTGAGGTCCTAGTCGCCCGACTAGTCGTCGACTAATCGTCAACTAGCCTACCAGCCGCGCGACTTGCTCCTCTAGCCAAGTCGCCTGCGCAAGCCAACCTCGCTCCAACGACTTGGCGATTAGTCGGCGACTCAAAAACCTTGGTATCATTTATGTAACATAACATTAAAAGTAGTATCTTATTAACTTATACGAGTATTTTGTATGTACACCAAGTGTGAAAATGCTAAAATAGATGGGATGTGCTCCAAATGATTTGCGTGTGGACGTTTGCACACCCATGGCCCCAGTTCAAGTCCCGGCAGCACAGAAAAATTATGCTTGCTCCCAAGCATGAGAAAAATAAGGATATTTTCCAAAGAGTAGGTGAAGAAAACTTTGGTAGCTGAGGAGCAAAAAAGTCACCCAGGGTTTCACAAAAGAGGGGGCAGGGGGGACTGCCAAAGGTACTAAAAACATGATGTAGAAAATATTCTACAACAATTGGAGCTCTATTATTAGAGCATATATAAACCCTGTTTGACAAAAAGAATACCCCATAACTAATGATGTGTGCTCTGCTCCCAGAATTGGGGAAAAAGACTCAAAGATAGGTAAAATTACCTGATTGGTTGCTTGAGTATAGATTTTTTCTTCGAATCGCACAGCGACTTTTTGAAGTTCGTTCAGTTGCTCTGGCTCAGATATCATAATCGTCATCAGAGACCCTAGTCTACACGCATAAAGCAAAATATGAATAAAATTGCGTCCCGGAACAGTAGTAATAGAATGGTTTGGCTTAGGCTGCCCGTAATGGTAGTATCATAGGTAGTATCATGCATGCCAACTAAGCAATTTTGATGAGGTGGCATAGTATTAAATGAGGAAAGAGATGCTTGAGTATCATATCATGATACCGTATCATATTAAATGATGTGCTACTTTGTGTCATGCATGGCAATAAATGTAGTACTCTATGATACCAACACATGATACTTTGCATTACGGATGTAGTATCATACACTAGTATCATATGCATGATACTAGTATATGATACTCCCCATTACAACCAGCCTTAGGTGATGAAACAAACGTTGTGATAGTCCGTGCCATGGCCAATTTGTCAATAATAAACTTATACTTCCTCCGTCACGGTTTAGAAGGCATAGTTAAATTTGCGTGCGTTTCCACAATAGACAAGGTTTAGGGCGCATTGCATTTATTTCTAGTAGCTAATTAGTACTCCGGAGTACTATTTCTATATACATGCGTAGTGTGAATGCTATTTTTTAGCCCATCTCATAACCAATAGATAACCACCTAGGTCCCAGAGAATTTCCAAGCGCGCATTCTAAACCGTGACGGAGGGAGTATTAAATTGTTGAGGGTTAATGAAGCTGGATTCAAAGCAGAGCAGCTGTGGTACAGGTTGCTAGAGGGGAATTTTGACTATATAGTAGAAATCAAATAGTAGAACGCAAGTGGAGCTTGATCGACGACGGACGAATCAAAGCTACGTATATCAGATATGAGAAAAAAAAATCCTCCTCTCTATTTTTTCTTCTATATATGTGGGAAACCGAAAAGGCGGAGGAAGGGACAATCAGATCAGATGAAAGCAAAATCGAATCAATTACTCCCTCCGTCTAGGTGAGTAAGTCATCTTAGATTGTGCACCGTGACCAAGGAGGAGAGGAAAACGAGAGACATTAATGTTTATTTTGCTAATTAATAGCATTGCATGCAATGAACTAACCATTGCATGTCGTGTTTGGTAGTCTCAAGTCATTAAATGTATGCACACCCTTTGTCTCTTGTTGGTTGATAGGTGAAGAAACAAAAAACAAGGTAGAAGTTAATGCACCGCGCCTTAGTATTTTGGGATTATTGGGTTTTCGTAAGATGACTAGAAGTGACTACTACTAGTCTCTAGTCTCTAGTCACTAGTGATCCAAACACCCTCTTACACACTTAGACGAAGGGAGTAGTACATACATCTCATCGGCGACCCTGGCGCGCGCCTCGGGATGTAGCTGGGCGCGCCAATCACCTCCAGTGGCGGTGGGGGGCGGGTCAACGTCGGCCACCGGGTCGAGTTGCCGGTTGAAGTTCATTTTGGTGCGGATCGGCGATGCCCCCCGAGTTGCTTGGTCGTCTCTCCTTGACTTGGCCGCTGCTGTCAGTCTCCTTATCTAACTCTCGTCTGTCTCGCGCACTTTCCATCCCGCTTGCATCCGTCAACCTTGCATTTCCATACATGGGCGTGTGGGTCCGTCTTATCAGCATACTAGTGGAATGATCGATCTATGACAATTGGGTCTCACTTGTTAGCGGCGGCTTGGAAAATACTCCTTTCATTTTTAAATATAAGCCTTTAAGAGATTTCAATACGGACTACATATGGATATACAGTGGCGGAGCGCTCCGGTGGGCGAGGTATGGCGCCTGCCATACCTTGATTATTGGCAAAAATATTATACGTATGTATCTATCACTCGGCCGCTCTCTGTCTCCGCTCGCAGGAGCCAGGCAGCCAGCGGTGGCCTCGAGCACTCGAACGCAGCCGGCTCCAGCGCCCTCTGCCCATGACCCCACGTCCCCTCTGGTCCCACCCACCTAAAAAAAAGAAAACCAACGACCCAGCCGCGACCACGCAGTCCACGCTCCGTGTCTGCCCACTCTGTCCCTGCCCAAGACCCGAACCTAGCTAGCGCGGCGGGCCGGCGGCGGCGGCTTACCTGGCGCGAGGACCAAGCGGGCGCGGGCGGCGGAACCGCGGAAGGCTGGGGGCGGCGGCTCCAGTGGCGCAGCAAGCGACGGCAGCAGCAAGCGGCGGCTCCGACGGCGGCTTCAGCAGCAGCTCCGGCGCGACTCCAGCGGCGCGGCGGCTTCAACGGCGGCTCCAGCAGGTAATCCCCATGCCCACTCCTCTGCGGCTCTGCCCATGACCGAACTCTGAAGTCTGAACTTTGAATCTTTGATGGCAGTGGCTTTTTTGTTTTGTCAAAGTGTCAATTGTTTAGATTGCTAGAAGATGGTAATTGTTCAGACCTAATAAGATGCCCAACTGGCTCATTTTTGTCTAGATTGCTAGAAGATGGAAGGAAAGGGAAAGGGACTAGTAAATCCAAAGAAAAGAGGAAGAGGTAATATCTCATTTTTCTGAAATTTTGTAGCAATTTTGAACAGCAGCTTGAAGCCTTAAATTCAACCATGTTTTAGTGATATATTAATCTTCTCATTGCAGATTTGAAAAAGTATTTTGAAGTGCTTGGTAGTGGCAGCAGCTCACAAACAAATCCAAGCACCCGCGAAAGTGTCAATATTTCAACAAATGTCAATCATCAAGATCAAGTGACTTCCATGGAAGAAGAGCATGAAAATTTGATGCCAACCGAACAAGTGGAAGAACAAACTACAGATTCCGTCGAAGCTATAGTGGAAGAGAATGTTGAAGTTCACGGGGTTGAAGGTATAACTATTTTTAGTGAAGATTACATAAATGGTGATCCAGGCCTTCGCATTCCACTTGATAGTTTTGCCCCCAACATTAGAGATGATGTTAGATTTGCTTATATCCGAATGGGTGCAACTCAACCAACTAGTTGCACTTTCCTCCCAAATAGAGATGGAAGATGCTTCCGGCCACAATGGTATAAGGATTTCGAGTGGTTGGAATATAGTGTGGATAAGCATAAGGCATATTGCTTCTATTGTTATCTTTTTAAGCATGACCGAATGGATGATAAATTTGGGCATGATGTTTTCTCCAAATTGGGTTTTGACTGTTGGAAAAATGCGGTTGCAGCATTCCGTAAACATGTTGGTCGGCCATGTAGCATCCACAATATTTCAAAAACAGCATGTGATGATTTTAAAAATCAAAGCGCAAGTGTGAAAAGTAAAGTTACAACTTATAGCAAAGGTTCACTAGTCAAGTTTGAAACTCGTGTGGATACATCTTTGGCCATTGTAAGTTATCTAGCATTGCAAGGTGAACCATTTCGTGGACACGATGAATCCACTTCTTCTTTGAACAAGGGGAATTCTTTGGAGCTACTTGATTGGGTGAAAGAAAGAATTCCAGAAGTGAAGGTTGCATTTGATGAGCTATGCCCTAAGAATGCCCAAATGACTTCCGAAAAAATTCAAAAAATCCTTGTTTCTCATTGTGCAAATGCGGTCACCAAAGCAATCAAAGAAGAGATGGGTGATTGTCTTTTCTCCGTTCTTATTGATGAGTGCCGTGATATATCGGTGAAAGAACAAATGGCCGTGGTTATTAGGTACGTGTTTAAGCTTTTGAAGTGTCTATGTGCTTTTTGATCATTTTGTTCTATGTGGAGTGGTCAACTAACTATATGACATTTTGTAGGTACTTGAGCAAACTAGGAGAGACTATTGAGCATGTCCCGGACACAACATCTGCTTCTTTAAAGAAGGCATTGTTGGAGGTTTTTGCTAAACACGGTCTAGTTGTTGCACGACAACGAGGGCAAGGGTATGATGGGGCATCTAATATGAGAGGAGAATTCAATGGCCTTCGGAAGTTAATTCGAGATGAGAACCCATATGCTTTTATATCCATTGCTTTGCCCACCAACTGCAGTTGGTAGTTGTTGCTGTTTCGAGATGCTGCAAATGTGTTGAGGATTTTTTTGAATATGTGACCATGATATCTAATCTCAGTACGTCATCTTGCAAGAGGAAGGATAAATTGCTTGACAAGCAAAAATAGGTTCTTTTGGATAAGATTAGGGGAGGTGAGATGCCCACAGGAAGAGGCAAAAATCAAGAAACATCCTTGGTCAGACCTAGAGATACAAGATGGGGCTCTCATTACACAACCTTATCTCGCATTGAATCAATGTGGGATGCAGTCATAGAAGTTTTGGGCATTGTTGAGGATGATGTGCGTGTTCCATGTAGAGCAGGAGGTTTGGTTCATCAAATGGAGACTTTTAGCTTTGTGTTCATCCTGAAGATGATGCTAAAGATCCTTCGTATGACAAATGATTTGTCTCTTCTATTGCAAAAGAAGGATCAAAATGTTGTTCAGGTATGTGATCGATCATGTTATATGTATCTACTCTGCTTGATATATTTTGTTCATGAAAACATACATGCATCTAAAATTGTAATTGTCTCATTGCAGGCAATGTCATTGGTTACGGATGTGAGAACACGTTTGATCAATTGGAGAAATGATGGTTGGGAGCCACTCTTGGAAGATGTCAAAGCCTTTTGCACCAAAAACGACATTCCAATACCAAATATGGATGACATGTTTACAAAGTGGGGAAAATCAAGAAAAGGTGGACGAAACAATGTCACAGCTGATCATTTTTTTCGTGTGGACACCTTCTATGCTGCCATAGACTCCATCACCACAGAGTTTGATCATCGTTTCAATGAGGTATCTTCAGAGCTGCTCCAGAACTTCTCTTGTCTTGACCCAAGAAACTCCTTTTCTAGGTTCAATGTGAATAAGCTTGCTAGACTTACAGAGATTTATTGTGAGGATTTCTCAGATTATGAACGTGAACATATAGTTGATAACCTCGAGCTATTCATTATCCATATGAGAAGAATTGAAGAATTTAGAGCTTGTCATGATATTGCAATCCTAGCTAAAAAGATGGTTGAACTTGAAAGGCATGTCATGTTTCCTGCTGTTTATCGCCTCATTGAGTTGGCATTGCTACTACCGGTAGCGACGACAACAGTTGAAAGAGCCTTCTCATCAATGAAAATCATCAAGACTGAGTTGCGCAGCAAGATGTCTGATGGCTGGCTTAATGACTTGATGGTGTGTTACATTGAGCGAGCGATCTTCAAAAGTATTGATCTTGATAAAATTAAGGAAGATTTTCGAAGGAAGGTAGGGCACTGCCATTGCTCGGTCTTCTACGCCATTAAAAGCTTCATTATCGGTATGTTTTAGGTTGTTTTCCTATTGAGACATGTCTACATTTCCATTGTATTTGGTTATTCGTTCGTAGTGTGTATTGTTAGTCAGTGTTGTTACTTGTTAGTGTGTATTGACTCTTTGATTCGTATAAAAAATAAATCTTAGTGAGACTTCGCCACACCTTAAAAAAATTTCGTGGTCCGCCTCTGTGGATATATATAGACATATTGTAGAGTTTGCATTCATTCATTTTGCTCCATATATACTCCATATTGAAATCTCTAAAAATCTTATATATTTAGAAAAGGAATGGAGGGAGTACAAAAGAATGAAGTGAAATCCTACTAGACGCTCACAGGCGTGTGATCAATAGGGCCGTCCCATCTCCTGCAGTTCGCAAATAGCTAGAGGCGAACATTCTAGAAGGTTCCTGAACAGGTTTTTCCTTTTCCTTTTTTCATTTTTTGTTTCTTTTTTATTCTATTCAATTTTGTTTAATTGTAAAATTTTGAAAATTGTTCAAATGTTTGAAATTGGTTTGTGTTTCCAAAATTTCTTCATTATTTTAAAAATTGTTCAAAGTTTCCAAAGGTATTCGCATTTACTAAAAATATCTGCGGCTTTTGAAAATTGTTTGAAATTTTAGAAAACTATTCCCATTTTCAATTTTTTGTTCATCTACACAAAATTTGCCCGCGTTTTCAAAATTGTTCTTAGTTTCGAAAAAAATCTGGATATCAATTTGTTTCCATGTTATTAGTTTTTTTCACGAATTCAAAAAGAGCTCAAGTTTCCAAAATTCTCAAAAAATGTTCTATGAATTTAGAAAATAATCTTGTTTACATTTTTTGAAAATTTTATAAATCTTCAGGTTTAACAATCTTTTTGAATTTCAAGTTTCTTGGTAGAAATTCAGAAATGTTTTTAAGAAAATCTTTTGCAGTTTCAAAATATGTTCTGAAATTTGAAAAATTGTTGAGAGTTCTATAAAATTATTTGTAATTTCAAAAAAAGTGTTTGAAATTTGAAATTTTGTTTTCAGTTTCTTAGGTAAAGTTAAGTTTGCACCGCTGATTTTGGTTCTTTATATCTTTCGCTACGCATTTGTCAACAACACTTGGTAGTTGCACTGGCTAGCAAGGTGAGTGCATTAACAAGAGATTACAGTTTGAATCCCAGAGTAGAATGCAGCGAATAGGAACTCCCAACAATGGACGCTTATAAGGACGATTAAACCCAATGAATGATTTCGTTCATGGGAGAAGCCCCAGAGCCTGAACACACACACAATTGCTCCCCCACAATCCTTTTCCATGTAAAAGAAGAAGAGGAAAAGAAAGCCCAATAGCGACACAAAAGAAAAGGACAGATTTTTACTACATTTTCCATTGTCCATAATAATCACAAAATGGGCTTATATTAGTCACAACAAAAAGCAAAAATTGGGCTTTATAGTAAAAGTTTGCCAGGGCAAATAAAGTATGTTTTCTATTGTCCATAAAGAGTAATTTTGTCATGGCGAAAAATAGAAAGTAGAAAGTTTCTGTGAGCGGTTTAAATAAAATTTGTCGTGTATGTTATAGTAAAAAAATCCATGGCAGTATAGATGGTAATTTGCCATCGGAAAATGAAAATTAAATTTTGCCATGGTTGAAAAGGTATGAAAATTTTCCGTTGTGCAAAAAACTGAAATTTCCCTGCTACATGTGAGTTGCGTTGGATTTTCTCCGAAGAGGAGTGGAGATGTAGTATAGTAGAGATGAGTATTTCCCTTAGTGACAACTAGATACGTCTCCGTCTAGAATTTTTGATTGTTTCATGACAATATTTTACAAATTTTGCATACTTCTGGCAACAACTTATATGATTTTCTTGGACTAACATATTGATCCAGTGCCTAGTGTCAGTTCCTGTTTGTTGCATGTCTTTTTGTTTCGCAGAAAATCTATATCAAATGAAGTCCAAACGCGATAAAAATTTACAGAAATTTATTTTGGAATTTATATGATTTTCAGGAAAATGAATCAGCGCGAGATGATGCCCGAGGGGCCCACAAGCTCAGAGGGCGCGACCCCCTACCCTGGGCGCACCTAGCAGGCTTGTGGCCACCTCGTAGGTCGGTTGGGGGCATCCTTCTACCACAAGGAAGCTAATATCTGAATAAAAATCCGCTCAAAATTTCAGCCCAATTGGAGTTACGGATCTCCAGGAATATAAGAAACGATTTTCAGCCAGAAAATAGAAACAAGAAATAGAGAGAGATCCAATCTCGGAGGGGCTCTTGCCCTCCAGAAACCATGGAGGCCATGGACCATAGGGGAACTCTCCTCCCATCTAGGGGGGAGGCCAAGCAAGAACAAGAAGGAGGGGGCTCTCCCCCACTCTCCCGGTGGTGCCATCGTGACGACGATCTACACCAACAACTTCATCGCCGTCATCACCAACTCTCTCCCCCTATATGCAGCAGTGTAACACCTCTTCTACCCGTTGTAATCTCTACATAAACATGGTGCTTGATGCTATATATTATTACCCAATGATGTATGGCCATCCTATGATGTTTGAGTAGATTCGTTTTGTCCTATGGGTTGATTGACGATCGTGATTGGTTTGAGTTGTATATTTTATTTTGGTGCTGTCCTATGGTTCCCTCCGTGTCGCACGAGCGTGTGGGAATACCGCTGCATGTTGTTCCAGTACGTTCACAATTTGCTTATAGTGGGTTGCATGAGTGACGGAAACGCAAACCCAAGTAAGGGGGTCGTTGCGTATGGAGTAAAGAGGACTTGTTACTTAATGCTATGGTTGGGTTTTTAACTTAATGATCTTTAGTTGTTGCGGATGCTTGCTAGAGTTCCGATCATAAGTGCATATGATCCAAGTACGGAAAGTATGTTCGCTCATGCATCTCCCTCATATAAAATTGTAATAATTATTAGCGGTCTAGTTACCAATTGCCTAGGGACAAATCCTTCTCTTCTGTGACAAAATGCTTTCTACTAAACAACTAAATTTTATTATCTTGGAAATTATTCGTAGTTTTGTTCTAGCTAAGTACTACTACTTTTATTCTTGCAAGCTTATCCTATTACACCTACAAAGTAGATTTGTACTTGTTCTAGGTAAAGCAAACATTAAGTGCATGTAGAGTTGTATCGGTGGTCGATAGAACTTGAAGGGAATATTAATTCTACCATTAGCTCTTCGTTGGGTTCGATACTCTTACTTATCAAAAGAGGCTACAATTGATCCCCTATGTTTGTGGGTTATCAGAACCAAAGTTTATCGAACCAATAGAAGATTCATGCAAAGCCCCGTGAACAACACATGCACACACAAAACGAAATACTTGCACCCAACAAGGGCAAAAGGGTTGTCCCCTTGAACTTGTTACTTGCAAGGATCAAATCTTGTAGTGGTAGATAGATAAATTGCAAAATGAAATAAAAGGAAATAAATTTGCAGCAAAGGAATTTTGGTTTTATAATATGATTAATAGACCCGGGGTCATCGTTTTCACTAGAGGCTTCTGTCTCAAACACATAGCATACGGTGAGTAAACAAATTATAGTTGGTCAATCGGTAGAAAAACACATAGTTATTACGTATTCACGGCAATGATCATGTATATAGGCATCACGTTCGAGACAAGTAGACTGACTCCTGCCTATATCTACTACTATTACTCCACCAATCGACCACCATCCAGTATACATCTATGGTATTAAGTTAATAAAAACGGAGCAACACCTTAAACAAGATGACATGATGTAGACAAAGTAAACCCAGTCAATATGAATAAACCCCGTCGTTTTACCCTTAATAGCAACAATACAAATACGTGTCTTGTCCCCTTCTGCCAATATGATATAGAGCAACGCAAGATTGAACCAATTACAAAGAACCTCTCCCATTGAAGATAAATCATTCTAGTTGGCCAAACTAAACGGATAGACCAGAGAGAAATACAAAGGTATAAAAATCATGCATAATAAAGTTCAGAAAATTTTCAATTACTTTCAATGAATATTCAGTTCATAAACCCGCAATTCATCGAATCCCAGCAAACACACCGCAAAAGAAGATTACATCGGATAGAACTCCAAGAAGATCGAGGAGAAGGTTGTATTGAAGATCGAGAGAGAGAGAGAGAGAGAGAGAGAGAGAGAGAGAGAGAGAGAGAGAGAGAGAGAGAGAAGCCATCTAGCTACTAGCTATGGACTCATAGATCGATGATGAACTACTCACACATCATCGATGTCAACAATGATGATGTAGAAGCCCTCTGTGATCTATTTGCTGTCCAGTAGGCCTCAAGATGGGACCACGGAAGAACATAAACTTGCGGCGGCGGAAAAACTGTTTCGGGTGGCTCTCTATTGGTTTGATAATATTTCTGAATTTATAGAGGTGGAATTAGGTCAAGGGGTGCTATGGGGGCCAACAAGCCCAGGTGGCACACCCTGTGAGCTCGTGGCTATCCCGTAGATTTCCCGGCCTCCTTCCGAACCTTCTAGGGTCCCTTTTAGTCCAGGAAAAATCATCGTAAAGTTTCATCGCATTTTGACTTCGTTTGGTACTGATTTTCTGAAAATCCCAAAACAAGAAAATACAAAAACTCACACTGGGCACTGGGTTAATAGGTTAGTCCCAAAAATTATATAAAATAGCATATAAATGCATATAAAGCATCCAAGATTGATAATATAATTGCATGAAACAATAAAAGAAATATAGATATGTCGAAGACGTACCATGCCTATGAGGTTGTTGAAGCTACAAAAAGTGAGTTGTGATGCACTAGTAGCCTCATTCTTTCAGTATGACAATAAATCCTAGAACCCCATGACAGAAGTGCATCACAAATACTAATGTAGTTTGGACCAAACTAACAATATTGTTAAAATACTACTTACTGTAGTTTGAAACCTGCGTGCCAAATGTAATAATTCCACCACAGAACTGAAATGTGACTGGTTAGCTACATAACAAATAGTTTCAAGTAAAGAAATGGGTAAGTAAAGCCATTTCTGCTCTAAACGCCCGTCCATTTATTAGCAAAATTACTGGAGTATGAAAGATCAGGTGACATATATTTTTGCAGACGTTTCTGCGTAAACGAGAATATTTTTTTTGCAGGGAATTTTTAATAAAAGGTGGTGACAGTTCCTTTCCGTGCATCAACATACATATACTAGTACAGATGTCTGGGAGGTCTGGTCATCCATTTATTTGTTCATAAAGTACTTCCCAAGATAATTTATTTATTGATGATCACATCCACACATCCATAGATCGAGGACCCATAGTCTTAGGATCTCACTGTACCGCGAGCCCGATGTTGAACGACAATTGGTTGTAGCAGTCGAGGTTATTCCCATAGCCGATGCCGAAGATGTCACAGTAGCGCTTGTAGAACCCGATCCGATTGGCCACCTTGTCGTTCTGCCCCTTGCCGCATTCAATCCCGCCGTTGATGACATTGGTGATCACGCCGTAGCCTGGTACTCGACCGGCCGCACTGTCCCTGGCAGTAGGCCTCCACAACCCTGTGATCACGTCGTGGCACGACGGCTTGTTGGATTGTGTCGTCATCCAGAACCAGATGGCCGTCTTGAACGCCACCGTCGGGTCCGTGGCCACCAGGTCCGGGTTGTTCAGCAGGTCCACCCCGATTGCGCGGCCCGCCGGTCCATAGTTGTAGTTGCTGGATCGATCAATCATGAAATAGACACGTGTTCAAAATATATTCTTATATTTTGACCAATCTAAACAATACGATATGCAAATTTATTTTATTATTGATCTAATTACATTGGTGACACTTTTTCATATAGATTGGTTAAAACTCAGAAAGTTTGAGCTACGACAGAAGTAATACACGCTGTATTTTTTTATTATGACATGAATAGAGTTTTGTGGTTGCTTACTGAGTGAGTTGAATGGGGCCGCGGCCGTAATACTGCTTCCCGGGCGCGCACGGCCAGTCGGCGCTCTGGCTACAGTAGCTTTCCGGCGGGCTCTTCTCCTGCTTGAAGCAGTAGCCCCATGAGAAGGGGCCGTCGGGTGCGGTGGCCCACCCGCCGGTGGTCTCGTGAGAGGTCTGGCCGAAGAAGGCCGCCACCTCTCGCTTCCGCGTGTCTAAATCTCCGGTGGTGCCGAAGGCCGGGAACGCGCTGGCGGCGGCCAAGAAGGCGTCGTAGGTGTAGAACCTGCGGGCCAGACACGCCGCGTCGTTGCGATGGAGGAGGAACCGCTCGAAGAGGTCCCTGGAAACGATGGATGCAACCCCGCCGCCGCTGCCGCCGCAGCCATTGCACTGGCTCTGGCAACCGCCACCGCAGTAGTCGGAGGTGCTGCCGCAGAACCCGAATTGGCTGCAGCAGAGGCAGTTGGCGCACTTGGCGCCGCCGGCCTGCGAGCCGCACTGCTGGGCCGTGGCCAGCTCCACCGCTGCGGCCGCCAGGACGACGGCCAGGATGGCCGTCGCACACGGTGCTCTCAGCGCGGACATGGTTGCTGGCTGCCGGATGAAATAATGGAGGCGCCGAGTCTGCCATTTTATACAACAGAGCAGTTTACGCCTGCCATTGAATTCTGGAGCACGGCAGCTGGCCAGAAGAAGTTTCGCCTATCATCCTTTTCGTTATTAAACATGTGCAGGGCCCATGCATGTCTCTTGACAAGAAGTTTCGCCCTTATCTTCTTCATCACTGCACATGACCAATAATTGATCGTCGGTCAACCACGTGTGATTGATAAATTAGTTAATGCGATGATGGGGTTGGTGTAGCTACCAAGACAAGACAACCTGTTACTAGAAAAGAACATTCTACAACTATATACTCCCTCCGTTCCGAATTACTTGTCTTAGATTTGTCTAGATACGGATGTATCTAGCACTAAAATGAGTCTAGATACATCCAAATCTAGACAAATCCAAGACAAGTAATTCGGAACGGAGGGAGTATATGTGCCGTGTTTTGGAACGTTAGATTGAGTTTAGGTGATGAACGATTATCATTTTTCTGTTTTTTTGTTAAGAAAGGCAAGCCACCAAGCATCTGCATCCTTGGCTGCACACAGCCATAATTTTACCTATCTTGTCTAATCTAGCCTATCTATTTGGTCTAATATCTCCTAAAGGCACAATACGGGTCAAAATTAGAGAAATATGCTCGAAGTTTTCATAAAAATCAGAAACATCTACCCTTTGATCTGGGAGATTAGAAAACCAGAACCTATAATGTCTAATATGCTAGAAATATGCTCATGAAGTATAGTCTCTTGATACGAAATTTACTGAGAAAGGCTGTACAATTTTTTTGAACAATTTAGTACTCCCTCTATTCCCTTAAACAAGGCCACAAACTCATATTACAAGGCCACAAACTCATTTGTTTTAAAATAAATGATAACCATGCATTAAAAAATGTAAATTAAAAAAATGAATGTTTTAAAAAAAGTAAACAAGTATTTGAAAAATATTAATCAAACATTAAAAAATGTAAATTAAATATATAAATAAGTTAATTATGTTATAGGACTGTGATATTTGGCACACGTGTGCCATATAGGCAAAACTGCCACACCTCTACTTCTTTCATTTTAAAGTACCACACGATCCCTCGTTCTTTGACCTCGCCTCCTCCCAAACGACCTCGCATGCTCGCTCGAGAAACCTGCTTCTCCCGCACATCTCGGGCGCCCAACCCCGAGAAAACTGCCACTTCTTCATGTCTACCACATGATTTTTCCTCAGGACAAAGTTACCATGGTATTCGTATGCAAGTTATCATGCCTGTGTTGCATAATTTACCGTGCTATTTACATAGAACGTACCAGGTACTATGCTTCAACAACTACGCCCCTTCAAAGTTACCACTTGTTTTGTACACAAGTTATAAGGTCTTCGATGTGTAAAATACCGTGATACTTACACATAAGTTATCATGGTACACTAGTACAAAAGAGGGCTTTGGTCCAGGCCAGGTTTGCCCATTAGTCCCGGTTCAATCCAGAACCGGGACTAATGGGGGCATTAGTCCCGGTTCGTGAGCCCAGGGGGCCGGCCGGGCCACGTGGGCCATTTGTCCCGGTTCGTCTGGACCTTTTAGTCCCGGTTCGTGGCACGAACCGGGACTAAAGGGTGCGATGCCCATTAGTACCGGTTCCTGGCACCAACCGGGACTAAAGGGTTAGACCTTTAGTCCCGGTTCGTGCCACGAACCGGTACTAATGGGGTTTGAGGCATTAGTACCGGTTCATGGCACGAATCGGTACTAAAGGTCCCATTTTCAAACTCTAACCCCCCCCTTGTGGATCGCCTTTTCAGTTTTCAAAAAAATAAAAGAAAATGATGAAAATGTCAAAAAAATAAAAGAAAATAATTTTCCCATGTGATATGTGGTCTAGTTGTTGGGAAAATTTACAAATATGAATTTCGACTTTACTTGCAAAATCTCTCTAGAATTTAGTAGAATGGGCATAACTTTTGCATACTAACTCGGATGAAAAAGTTTTTTATATGAAAAATCATCTACTCGAAAAGTTACATCCAAATTTAACCGGGGGAACCCCGTTAAACGTTTTCAAAATCCTCAAAAGCCTAACAAAAAAAAGTTACTAGACTTTTAAGATCTAGAGTGGAAAAATCGAAAATATTCCAAACTGTGGTCAAACTGTGATCAAACAATGGTCAAACTAATTATTCTAGAATATTTTTGTTACTAAATAATTATTTCAGTTATTTTGAATTTTGGTCAAATCTGGTCAAACCGTGGTCAAACTGTGGTCAAACAATGGTCAAACTAATTATTCAAGAAATATTAGTGTTACTAAATAATTATTGTTTTTTAAAACAATAGTTTCAGACTAAAACAGTGAAATGTGTCCCTTCATGCTCAATCAAAATTCCTGAGGGTTAATAGGATTGACATCTTACTATTGTCAGGAAAACAACAAGTGCAGACTTGGAAACGAGGAAGAATAGAACCCGGAAGTTAAGCGTGCTCAGGCTGGGGGAGTGGGAGGATGGGTGACCGTGTGGGAAGTTAGATGATTTGCAATGATGAGGGGTGATTAGAGATTAGAGGATAAATTGAGCAGTGATGACGGGTGGTGATTAGAGATTAGAGGTTAAAATAATTCAGAAATTTGAAAATAAAAAAAAATTAAAAAAAATTTCAAAAAAAAATCATAAAATTTCCTTTAGTCCCGGTTGGTGTTACCAACCGAGACTAAAGGTGGAGCTCCACGTGGCCGCGGCCTTTAGTCCCGGTTCGAGTAAGAACCGGGACTAAAGGGGAGAGGCATTAGTAACGACCCAACCGGGACAAAAGCCCCTCTTTCTACTAGTGGTATATGTATATCAACCTCCCCACGGTCAAAGTTACCATGGGGGGTTGTACATGAGTTACCGGGTCTACGGTTCATATATTATCATGGTACTTGGACCTAAAAACCTGGGTGTGTTTCGGTAGCTTTTTCATAGGTCAAAAATTACCACGATGTTTTTGCGTAACTTATCACGCCTATAGCACGTGTGCCCCTTATGACACTAAACATTATGTGACTTTCCCGTGGCACGCCATGTGTTGTGTTCATCCAAGAGGCCCACGCACGAGGCGAGTCTACGTTTTTAATGAAGGAAATATGCCCTAGAGGCAATAATAAAGTTATTATTTATTTCCTTATTTCATGATAAATGTTTATTATTTATGCTAGAATTGTATTAACCGGAAACATGATACATGTGTGAATACATAGACAAAGATATAGTCACTAGTATGCCTCTACTTGACTAGCTCGTTAATCAAAGATGGTTAAGTTTCCTAACCATAGACATGAGTTGTCATTTGATTAATGGGATCACATCATTAGGAGAATGATGTGATTGACATGACCCATTCCGTTAGCCTAGCACTTGATCGTTTAGTATGTTGCTATTGCTTTCTTCATGACTTATACATGTTCCTGTAACTATGAGATTATGCAACTCCCGTTTACCGGAAGAACACTTTGTGTGCTACCAAACGTCATAACGTAACTGGGTGATTATAAAGGTGCTCTATAGGTGTTTCCGAAGGTACATGTTGGGTTGACATAATTCGAGATTAGGATTTGTCACTCCGATTGTCGGAGAGGTATCTCTGGGCCCTCTCGGTAATACTCATCAACTAAGCCTTGCAAGCATGTAACTAATAAGTTAGTTATGAGATGATGTATTACGGAACGAGTAAAGAGACTTGCCGGTAACGAGATTGAACTAGGTATTGATACCGACGATCAAATCTCGGGCAAGTAACATACCGATGACAAAGGGAACAAAGTATGTTGTTATGCGGTTTGACCGATAAAGATCTTCGTAGAATATGTAGGCATCCAGGTCCCGCTATTGGTTATTGACCGAGAATGGTTCTAGGTCATGTCTACATAGTTCTCGAACCCGTAGGGTCCGCACGCTTAACGTTTTGATGACAGTTTTATTATGAGTTTATAAGTTTTGATGTACGAAGGTTGTTGAGTCCCGATGTGATCACGGACATGACGAGGAGTCTCGAAATGGTCGAGACATAAAGATTGATATATTGGGCGACTATATTCGACACCGAAAAGTTCCCGTGATTTCGGAGAAAACCGGAGTCTTTGGGGGTTACCGAACCCCGGGAGAGTATTGGGCCTATGGGCCTTAGGGAAAGGAGAGAGGAGGCCAGCATGGGTGGCGCCTCCCCCTCTGGTCCGACTGGACTAGGAGGGGGCGCGCCCCTTCCTTCCCCTCCCCTTCCTTCCCCCTCCTAGTAGGAGTAGGAAAGGAGGAGTCCTACTCCTACTAGGAGGAGGATTCCTCCTCCCTTGGCGCGCCCACAGGGGCCGGCCGGCCTCCCCCCTCCCTCCTTTATATACGGGGGCAGGGGCACCCCATAGACACACAAGTTGATCTACGGATCGTTCCTTAGCCGTGTGCGGTGCCCCCTTCCACCATATTCCACCTCGGTCATATCGTCGCGAGTTTAGGCGAAGCCTGCGGCGATAGAACATCATCATCGTCCACCACGCCGTCGTCTTGATGGAACTCATCTCCGAGCTCGGCTGGATCGGAGGCCGAGATCGCCATCGAGCTGAACTTGTGCTGAACTCGGAGGCTCCGTCGTTCGGTGCTTTGGTCGGTCGGATCGTGAAGACGTCGACTACATCAACCGCGTTGTGCTAACGCTTCGCTTACAGTCTCACGAGTGCGTGGGCGAACACTCTCTCCCTCTCGTTGCTATGCCATCACCATGATCTTGCGTGTGCGTAGGAATTTTTGAAATTACTCGTTCCCCAACAGTGGCATCCGAGCCTAGGTTTTATGCGTTGATGTTATATGCACGAGTAGAACACAAGTGAGTTGTGGGCGATACAAGTCATACTGCTTACCAGCATGTCATTGGTTCGGCGGTATTGTTGGATGAAGCGGCCCGGACCGACATTACGCGTACGCTTACGCGAGACTGGTTCTACCGACGTGCTTTGCACATTGGTGGCTGGCGGGTGTCGGTTTCTCCAACTTTAGTTGAACCGAGTGTGGCTACGCCCAGTCCTTGCGAAGGTTAAAACAGCACTAACTTGACGAACTATCGTTGTGGTTTTGATGCGTAGGTAAGAACGGTTCTTGCTCAGCCCGTAGCAGCCACGTAAAATTTGCAACAACAAAGTAGAGGACGTCTAACTTGTTTTTGCAGGGCATGTTGTGATGTGATATGGTCAAGACGTGATAAGATATAAGTTGTTGTATGAGATGATCATGTTTTGTTGAAGTTATCGGCAATCGGCGAAGCCCTATGGATGTCTCTTTGTTGCACAAGATGCAAGTGCCAAATAATTGCTTTACTTTATCGCTATACGATAGCAATAGTTGCAAGAGCAATAGTTGGTGAGACAACCATGTGATGACACATTGATATAGATCAAGATGATGAAGATCATGGTGTCGTGCCGGTGACGATAGAGATCATGACAATACTTTAGAGATGGAGATCAAAGGCGCAAGATGATCATGGCCATATCATGTCACATATTTTGATTGCATATGATGTTTATCTATTATACATCTTATTCTTTCTTTGATTGACGGTAGCATTTTAAAATGATCTCTCACTAATTATCAATAAGTGTTCTCCCTGAGTATGCACCGTTGCCAAAGTTCGTCGTGCCCAGACACCACATGATGATCGGGTGTGATAAGCTCTACGTCCATCTACAACGGGTGCAAGCCAGTTTTGCACACGCGGAATACTCAGGTTAAACTTGATGAGCCTAGCATATACAAATATGGCCTCGGAACACGGAGACCGAAAGGTCGAGCGTGAATCATATAGTAGATATGATCAACATAGTGATGTTCGCCATTGAAAACTACTCCATCTCACGTGATGATCGGACATGGTTTAGTTTATTTGGATCACGTGATCACTTAGATGACTAAAGAGATGTCTGTCTAAGTGGGAGCTCTTAAGTAATATGATTAATTGAACTTAAATTTATCATGAACTTAGTCCTGGTAGTATTTTGCAAATTATGTTGTAGATCAATAGCTCGCGTTGTTGCTTTCATATGTTCATTTTGATATGTTCCTAGAGAAAATTGTGTTGAAAGCTGTTAGTAGCAATGATGCGGATTGGATCCATGATCAGAGGTTTATCCTCATTGCTGCACAGAAGAATTATGTCCTTAATGCATAGCTAGGTGAAAGACCTATTGCAGGAGCAGATGCAGACGTTATGAACGTTTGGCTAGCTCAATATGATGACTACTTGATAGTTTTGTGCACCATGCTTTATGGCTTAGAATCGGGACTTCAAAGATGTTTTGAACATCATGGAACATATGAGATGTTCCAGGAATTGAAGTTAATATTTCAAGCAAATACCCGAGTTGAGAGATATGAATTCTCCAACAAGTTCTATAGCTAAAAGATGGAGGAGAATCGCTCAACTAGTGAGCATGTGCTCAGATTGCCTGGGTACTACAATCGCTTAAATCAAGTGGGAGTTAATATTCCAGATAAGATAGTGATTGACAGAATTCTCTAGTCACCATCACCAAGTTACTAGAACTTCGTGATGAATTATAGTATGCAAGGGATGACGAAAACGATTCCCAAGCTCTTTGTGATATTGAAATCAACGAAGGTAGAAATCAAGAAAGAGCATCAAGTGTTGATGATTGACAAGATTACTAGTTTCAAGAAAAGGGCAAAGGGAAAAAAAGGAAACTTCAAGTAGAATGGCAAACAAGTTGTCACTCCCGTGAAGAAGACCAAAGCTGGACCAAAGCCTGAAACTGAGTGCTTACACTGCAAAGGAAATGATCACTGGAAGCGGAAATGCCCTGAATATTTGGTGGATAAGAAGGATGGCAAAGTGAACAAGGGTATATTTGATATACATGTTATTGATGTGTGCTTTACTAGTGTTTATAGTAGCCCCTGAATATTTGATACTTGTTCGGTTGCTAAGATTAGTAAGTCGAAACAGGAGTTACGGAATAAACAAAGACTAGTTGAAGGAGAAGTGACGATGAGTGTTGGAAGTAGTTCCAAGATTGATATGATCATCATCGCACACTCCCTATACTTTCGGGATTAGTGTTAAACCTAAATAAATGTTATTTGGCGTTTGCGTTGAGCATGAATATGATTTGATCATGTTTATTGCAATACGGTTATTCATTTAAAATCAGAGAACAATTGTTGTTCTATTTAAATGAATAAAACCTTCAATGGTCATACACCCAACGAAAATAGTTTGTTGGCTCTCAATCGTAGTGATGCACATATTCATAATATTGATGCCAAAAGATGCAAAGTTAATAATGATAGTGCAACTTATTTGTGGCACTGCCGTTTTGGTCATATCGATGTAAAGCGCATGAAGAAACTCCATAAAGATGGATTTTTGGAATCACTTGGTTATGAATCATTTGATTCTTGCGAACCGTGCCTTTTGTGCAAGATGACTAAAACTCTGTTCTCCGGAACAATGGAACAAGCTACTGACTTATTGAAAATAATACATACCGATGTATGCGACCCAGTGAGTGTTGATGCTCGTGGCAAGTATCGTTATTTTCTGACCTTCACAAGATGATTTGAGAAGATATGGGTATATCTACTTGATGAAACATAAGTCTGAAATAGTTGAAAGGTTCAAAGAATTTCGGAGTGAAGTGGAAAAATCATCGTAACAAGAAAATAAAGTTTCTGCGATCTGATCGCAGAGACGAGTTACGAGTTTGGTCCTCAATTAAAACAATGTGGAATAGTTTCATAGCTCACGCCACCTGGAACACCACAACGTTATGGTGTGTCCGAACGTCGTAATCGTACTTTACTAGATATGGTGCGATCTATGATGTCTCTTACTGATTTACCACTATTGATTTGAGGTTATGCATTAGAGACAGCTGCATTCACATTAAAAGGGCACCATCTAAATCCGTTGAGACAACACCATATGAACTGTGGTTTAGCAAGAAACCCAAGTTGTCGTTTCTTAAAGTTTGGGGCTGCGATGCTTATGTGAAAAAGTTTCATCTTGATAAGCTCAAACCCAAATTAGAGAAGTGCGTCTTCATAGAATACCCAAAGGAAACTGTTGGGTACACCTTCTATCACAGATCCGAAGGCAAGATTCGTTGCTAAAAATGGATCCTTTCTAGAGAAGGAGTTCTCTTGAAAGAAGTGAGTGGGAGAAAAGTAGAGCTTGATAAGGTAATTTGTACCTTCTCCCGAATTGGAAAATAGTTCATCACTGAAATCAGTTCCAGTGATTCCTACACCAATTAGTGAGGAAGCTAATGATGATGATCATGAAACTTCAGATCAAGTTACTACAGAACCTCGTAGGTCTTCCAGAGTACGGTCCGCACCAGAGTGGTACGGTAATCCTGTTCTGAAAGTCATGTTACTAGACCATGATAAACCTACGAACTATGAGGAAGCGATGATGAGCCCAGATTCCGCAAAATGGCTGGAAGCCATGAAATCTGAGATCGGATCCATGTATGAGAACAAAGTGTGGACTTTGGTGGACTTGCCCGATGATCGGCAAACCATAGAAAATTAAATGGATCTTCAAGAGGAAGACGGACGTTGATAGTAGTGTTACTATCTACAAAGCTCGACTTGTCGCAAAAAGGTTTATGACAAGTTCAAGGTGTTGACTACAATGAGATTTTCTCAACTGTAGCGAGGCTTAAAGTCTATTCGAATCAAGTTAGCAATTGCCACATTTTATGAAATCTGGCAAATGGATGTCAAAACTAGATTCCTTAATGGTTTTCTTAAAAGAAGAGTTGTATATGATGCAACCAGAAGGTTTTGTCAATCCTAAAGGTGCTAACAAAGTGTGCAAGCTCCAGCAATCCATCAATGGACTGGTGCAAGCATCTCGGAGTTGGAATATACGCTTTGATGAGTTGATCAAAGCATATGGTTTTATACAGACTTTTGAAAAGGCCTGTATTTACAAGAAAGTGAGTGGGAGCACTACAGCATTTCTGACAAGTATATGTGAATGACATATTGTTGATCAGAAATAATGTAGAATTATTCTGCAAAGCATAATGGAGTGTTTGAAAGGAGTTCTTTAAAAGAAAGACCTCAGTAAAGCTACTTACATATTGAGCATCAAGATCTATTGAGATAGATCAAGACGCTTGATAAGATTTTCAATGAGCACATACCTTGATAAGTTTTTTGAAATAGTTCAAAATGGAACAGTCAAAGAAAGAGTTCTTGCCTGTGTTGCAAAGGTGTGAAATTGAGTAAGACTCGAATCCCGACCACGACAAAAAATAGAAAAGAGAATGAAAGTCATTCCCTATGCCTCAGTCATAGGTTCTATAAAGTATGCTATGCTATGTACCAGACCTATTGTATACCTTGCACTGAATTGGGCAAGGGAGTACTATAGTGATCTAGGAGTAGATCACTGGACATTGGTCAAGAATATCCTTAGTGAGGACAAAGGAAATATTTCTCGATTATGGAGGTGATAAAAGAGCCCGTCGTAAAGAGTTACATCGGTGCAAGCTTTTACACCGATCCAGATGACTCTAAGTCTCAATCTGGATACATATTGAAGGTGGGAGCAATTAGCTAGAGTAGCTCCGTGCAGAACATTGTAGACATAGAATATTTGCAAAATACATACGGCTCTGAATATGAAAGACCCGTTGACTAAGCTTCTCTCACAAGCAAAACATGATCACACCTTAGTACCCTTTGGATGTTGGTCACATGACGATGTGAACTATGGGTATTAATCATATACAGATATGAATATTGGTGTTAAATCACATGGAGATGTGAACTAGATTATTGACTCTAGTGCAAGTGGGAGACTGAAGGAAATATGCCCTAGAGGCAATAATAAAGTTATTATTTATTTCCTTATTTCATGATAAATGTTTATTATTTATGCTACAATTGTATTAACCGGAAACATGATACATGTGTGAATACATAGACAAACATATAGTCACTAGTATGCCTCTACTTGACTAGCTCATTAATCAAAGATGGTTAAGTTTCCTAACCATAGACATGAGTTGTCATTTGATTAATGGGATCACATCATTAGGAGAATGATGTGATTGACATGACCCATTCCGTTAGCCTAGCACTTGATCGTTTAGTATGTTGCTATTGCTTTCTTCATGACTTATACATGTTCCTGTAACTATGAGATTATGCAACTCCCGTTTACCGGAAGAACACTTTGTGTGCTACCAAACGTCTAACGTAATCGGGTGATTATAAAGGTGCTCTCAGGTGTTTCGAAGGTACATGTTGGGTTGGCATAATTCGAGATTAGGATTTGTCACTCCGATTGTCGCAGAGGTATCTCTGGGCCCTCTCGGTAATACTCATCACCTAAGCCTTGCAAGCATGTAACTAATAAGTTAGTTATGAGATGATGTATTACGGAACGAGTAAAGAGACTTGTCGGTAACGAGATTGAACTAGGTATTGGATACCGACGATCAAATCTCGGGCAAGTAACATACCGATGACAAAGGGAACAAAGTATGTTGTTATGCGGTTTGACCGATAAATATCTTCGTAGAATATGTAGGAACCAATATGGGCATCCAGGTCCCGCTATTGGTTATTGACCAAGAATGGTTCTAGGTCATGTCTACATAGTTCTCGAACCCGTAGGGTCCGCACGCTTAACGTTTCGATGACAGTTTTATTATGAGTTTATAAGTTTTGATGTACCGAAGGTTGTTCGGAGTCCCAGATGTGATCACGGACATGACGAGGAGTCTTGAAATGGTCGAGACATAAAGATTGATATATTGGACGACTATTTTTGGACACCGGAAAAGTTCCGGGTGATTTCGGAGAAAACCGGAGTGCCGGGGGTTACGGAACCCCTGGGAGAGTATTGGGCCTATGGGCCTTAGGGGAAAGGAGAGAGGGGCGGCCAGCATGGGTCGCGCGCCCCCTCCCCCCTCTGGTCCGAATGGACTAGGAGGCGGCGCCCCCTTTCCTTCCCCTCTCCCCTTCCTTCCCCTCCTAGTATGATTAGGAAAGGAGGAGTCCTACTCCTACTAGGAGGAGGATTCCTCCTCCTTGGCGCGCCTAAAGGGCGGCCGGCCTCCCCCTCCCTCCTTTATATACGGGGCAGGGGCACCCCATTGACACACAAGTTTATCTACGGATCGTTCCTTAGCCGTGTGCGGTGCCCCTTCCACCATATTCCACCTCGGTCATATCGTCGCGGAGTTTAGGCGAAGCCCTGCGCCGGTAGAACATCATCATCGTCACCACGCCGTCGTGCTGACAAAACTCATCTCCGGATCTCGGCTGGATCGGAGGCCGGAGATCGTCATCGAGCTGAACGTGTGCTGAACTCGGAGGCTCCGTACGTTCGGTGCTTGGATCGGTCGAATCGTGAAGACGTACGACTACATCAACTGTGTTGTGCTAACGCTTCCGCTTACACTCTACGAGGATACGTGGACGAACACTCTCCCCTCTCGTTGTTATGCCATCACCATGATCTTGCGTGTGCATAGGAATTTTTTTGAAATTACTACGTTCCCCAACATTTAACAACTTATTTTCCTTTGGTAAAAAAGTTACCATCATGTTTATATTGCAAGTTAGTTATGCGGTGATTATATTATCATGTTATTTACACAAAAATTATTGGGGATGTTTTAAACAACTTTTTCCCCAGACAAAAAGTTATCATGGTGATTCTAGGTAACCTATCAAGCCCGTAGTGCTTAAAATATCATGCTATTTACACAAAATTTATCAGGGGTATGTTTCAGCAACAAATTCCCCCCACGGGTGAAAAACTTATCATGGTGTTTAGTTATCGCAGTCCATATATTTTCATGCTATTTACACATAAAAATGCCAGGGAAGGGAGGTATACTGCCGTGTATATGAGTTACCACGGGTCAACTACTTTTTTTCCTTGGTCGAATTTACCATGATGTTTGTACATAAGTTATCGGGTATGCGGTTCGTTACTACCGTGTTGTTTTTACATAAATCACTGTGGGGTATGTTTTTCAACTAGTTTTTCCACTTGGTCAAAGTTACCATGGTGTTTGTATATAAATTATCGAGAATGTGGTTCATATATTACCGTGCTATTTTCACATAAGTTATCAGGAGGGTAAGTATTTCAATAAAAATTTTCCCCGTAGTTAAAGTTAGCATCGTGTTTGTATGTAAGTTATCGGGTATGCAGTTCATATATTACCGGCCAAAACCTACCATGGTGTCTGTGTGTAAGTTATCATGTCTGCGGTGCGTATATTACCATCCTATTTACGCAGAATTTACCATGAGCATGTTTTCAAAAACTCTACCCACTCCTTTCAAAAGTTATCATGGTGTCTATGCGCAAGTTATCATGATTGCGTTGAGTATATTACCATGCTATTGTCGCAAAACTTAGGAGGTATGTTTTCAAACAATTTTTCTCTTGGGTCAAAAAAGTTACGATGATGCTAGGTGGTGTATTCATCAACTTTTTTCCCTAGGTAAAAGATACCGTGGTGTTTATACCTGAGTTATTAGGTTTGCAAGGCATATATTACCATGGTATTTACATAAAAATTAGCGGGGGTATGTTTTTAATAAAAAAATCTCCGGTCAAAGTTTACCATGGTGTTTGTACGTAAGTTACCAACACCGCGGTGCGTATATTACCAGACTTTTTACACAGAAACTACAAGAGTATGTTTCACCAACTCCTTTCCTTATGTAAACTTACCATTGTGTTTGTACATGAGTTATCAGATCCGCAGAGCTTAAGTTTTCATGTTATGGTCATAGAAGTTACCGGGGTAAAATTCGAAAACTTTTTTCCCAGTCAAAGTTACCATGGTGTGTGTGTTCATATGTTATCAGGTTTGCGGTACATAAATTAACATGCTGTTTACACAGAGGTTACCAGGGGAATGTCTCAACAATTTTTTTATTCGGGTCAAAGTTACCATCATCAACTAAAACAATGTTTACACACACATATTTGGTTTTCTGTAATGCCATTGCTCTGTTATGTGCCAGCCCCCTTAGCAATACTACATGTTTTTCTTTTCTGTCATATGTTCATAAGAATTATATGATTCTCATAAGAATATCTTGCTCACAAGGATATCATAAAAATTATCTGATTTTCCATAAGACCAACATAAGATATATTATGCCTATAACTTAAACAATAAATTTCAGAGAGCCCATTTTCTAGCCAAGAGATAGATTAGATCTGAAATATTTCTTTTCTTGCAGATAACAAAGGAAGAGAAACATTGATGTTGTTGACAAAATAATGGAAGGTTTTCATTTCCGAGAAAGATAAAACTAGGGAAATTATGTTGCATAACTGAAGGACTTAATTTTGAACTCTTTGATGCTACAATAGACTAAGCGCTTCAGGCACTCTTCTGCTTGATAATCATCCAGTTTCATCTGGTCTTGTTGTGAATCAACATCATGTATGCCTCCAAAAATGCATTTAAGGCCGCCTGAAAGTTTCATAGCATTACTCTAAGCGGAATAGTTTCTGGAGACTTTGCCAATGGCCAACAGAGTAGTAGTAGTAGACGAATTTACCAACTATTTACCTCAGCCCTTCCTATCAAAGAACATTTCTAGCACATGTTTGGCAATATTTGGTCGATCATAGAACAACAATCGTGCTCCTTGAGTTGCTATTTCATCAACCGTGCAAGATAAACAAAGGGTAGGCCAGATAGTGAAATGAAGTATTATGGTTAATGAGACCACTCCCGAAAGATGCAGGTTTCAATACAACAGAAAATTACTAGAAAGATGTATAAACGTAACTTACTTGTACCAATTAGACCTAGGGTCTCGAATGCACTCTCAATTTCATCAGTATTTTGACTTTCCTCCATCCTCAGTATTTTGTCTATGGCCAGGAGCAGGTTCGTAACACCTAACATGGGGAATCCTTGATTAACATATCAATTTCATAACACCTAACAAATGGCGACGATGACAAGGCTTTGTTAATTGGCACACAGCAACCGTACCATGCTTCCATGCCTACATGATAATGAACCAATTGTTGGGGAACGTAGTAATTTCAAAAAATTTCCTACGCACACGTAAGATCATGGTGATGCATAGCAACGAGAGGGGAGAGTGTTGTCTACGTACCCTCGTAGACCGAAGCGGAAGCGATCACAACGTAGAGGAAGTAGTCGTAAGTTCTCCTCGCGATCCAACCGATCCTAGCACCGTTACTCCGGCGCCTCCGAGTTCTTGACACACGTACATCTCGGTGACGCTCCTCGGGCTCCGATCCAGCAGAGCTTCGGGGAGAGAGAGTTCCGTCGGCCGACGGCGTGGTGGACGATCTTGATGTTCTACCGACGCAGGCTTCGCCTAAGCACCGCTCACGATATGACCGAGGTGGATTATGGTGGAGGGGCACCGCACACGGCTAAGGAACGATCTCACGGATCAACTTGTGTGTTCTAGGGTGCCCCCTGCCCCGTATATAAAGGAGCAAGGGGAGGCGGCCGGCCCTAGGAGGCGCGCCAAGGGGGGAGTCCTCCTCCTAGTGGGAGTAGGACTCCCTTTCCTAGTCCAACTAGGAAGGAGGAAGGGGAAGGAAGGAGAGGGAGAGGAGAGGAAAGGGGCGCGCCCCCCTCCTTGTCCTATTCGGACTCCCCACAGGGGCGCCACCTCTGGTGCGGCCTCTCTCTCCTTCTTGGCCCACTAAGGCCCATTACTTCCCGGGGGTTCCGGTAACCCCCCCAGACTCCGATTTTTCCGGAAACTTCAGAACCTTTCCGGTGTCCGAATATAACCGTCAATATATCAATCGTTATGTCTCGACCATTTCGAGACTCCTCGTCATGTCCGTGATCACATCCGGACTCAACTCTTCGGTACATCAAAATACACAAACTCATAATATAACCGTCATCGAAAACCTTAAGCGTGCGGACCCTACGGTTCGAGAACAATGTAGACATGACCGAGACACGTCTCGGTCAATAACCAATAGCGGGACCTGGATGCCCATATTGGCTCCTACATATTCTACGAAGATCTTTATCGGTCAGACCGCATAACAACATACGTTGTTCCCTTTGTCATCAGTATGTTACTTGCCCGAGATTTGATCGTCGGTATCCAATACCTAGTTCAATCTTGTTACCGGCAAGTCTCTTTACTCGTTCCGTAATACATCATCTCACAGCTAACTCATTAGTTGTAATGCTTGCAAGGCTTAAGTGATGTGCATTACCGAGAGGGCCCAGAGATACCTCTCCGACAATCGGAGAGACAAATCCTAATCTCGAAATATGCCAACCCAACATTTGCCTTTGGAGACACCTGTAGTACTCCTTTATAATCACCCAGTTACGTTGTGACGTTTGGTAGTACCCAAAGTGTTCCTCCGGTAAACGGGAGTTGCATAATCTCATAGTTATAGGACCATGTATAAGTCATGGATAAAAGCAGTAGCAACATACTAAATGATCGTGTGCTAAGCTAATGGAATGGGTCATGTCAATCAGATCATTCAACTAATGATGTGACCTTGTTAATCAAATAACAACTCCTTGTTCATGGTTAGGAAACATAATCATCTTTAATTAACAAGCTAGTCTAGTAGAGGCATACTAGTGACACTCTGTTTGTCTATGTATTCACACATGTATTATGTTTCCGGTTAATACAATTCTAGCATGAATAATAAACATTTATCATGAAATAAGGAAATAAATAATAACTTTATTATTGCCTCTAGGGCATATTTCCTTCATCTCCCACTTGCACTAGAGTCAATAATCTAGATTACATAGTAATGATTCTAACACCCATGGAGTCTTGGTGTTGATCATGTTTTGCTCGTGGAAGAGGCTTAGTCAACGGTGCTGCTACATTCAGATCCGTATGTATCTTGCAGATCTCTATGTCCCTCACCGGACTAAATCCGGATGGAATTGAAGCGTCTCTTGATGTGCTTGGTCCTCTTGTGAAATCTGGATTCCTTCGCTAAGGCAATTGCTCCATATTGTCACGAAGATTTTCATTGGACCCGATGCACTAGGTATGACACCTAGATCGGATATGAACTCCTTCATCCGCATCCTTCATTAGCTGCTTCGAAGCTGCTATGTACTCCGCTTCACATGTAGATCCCGCCACGACGCTTTGTTTAGAACTGCACCAACCGACAGCTCCTCCATTTAGTGTAAATACGATCCGGTCTGCGATTTAGAATCGTCCGGATCGATGTCAAAGCTTGCATCAACGTAACTGCCACGATGAGCTCTTTGTCACCTCCATATCTGAGAAACATATCCTTAGTCCTTTTCGTATTTCAGATGTTCTTGACCGCTGTCCAATGATCCACTCTGGATTACTTTGGTACCTCCCTCGCTAAGCTTATAGCAAGGCACACATCAGTGCAGTACACAGCATTGCATACATGATAGAGCCTATGGCTGAGGCATAGGAACATCTTTCATTTTCTCTCTATCTTCTGCGGTGGTCGGGCATTGAGTCTTACTCAACTTCACACCTTGTAACACGGCAAGAACCCTTTCTTTGCTTGATCCATTTTAACTTCTTCAAAATTTTGTCAAGGTATGTGCTTTGTAAAAGTCCAATTAAGCGTCTTGATCTATCTCTATAGATTTTGATGCCCAATATGTAAGCAGCTTCACCGAGGTCTTTCATTGAAAAACTCTTATTCAAGTATCCCTTTATGCTATCCAGAAATTCTATATCATTTCCGATTAGTAATATGTCATCTACATATAATATCGAAATGCTACTGAGCTCCCACTCACTTTCTTGTAAATCAGAGCTTCTCCAAAAGTCTGTAAACCCAAATGCTTTGATCACACTATCAAAGCGTTTATTCCAACTCGAGATGCTTGCACCAGTCCATAAATGGATCGCTGGAGCTTGCATACTTTGTTAGCTCCTTTGGATCGATAAAACCTTCGGTTGCATCATATACAACTCTTCTTCCGTAAATCCATTCAGAATGCAGTTTTTACATCCATTTGCCAAATTTCATAATCATAAAATGCGGCAATTGCTAACATGATTCGGACAGACTTAAGCATCGCTACGGGTGAGAAGGTCTCATCGTAGTCAATCCCTTGAACTTGTCGAAAACCCTTTGCGACAAGTCGAGCTTTGTAGACAGTAACATTACCGTCGGCGTCAGTCTTCTTCTTGAAGATCCACTTGTTTTCTATTTCTTGCCAACCCTCGGGCAAGTCAACCAAAGTCCACACTTTGTTTTCATACATGGATCCCATCTCAGATTTCATGGCCTCAAGCCATTTTGCGGAATCTGGGCTCACCATCACTTCTTCATAGTTCGTGAGGTTCATCATGATCTAGTAGCATGACTTCCGAACAGGATTACCGTACACTCGTGCGGATCTTACTCGTTGATCTACGAGGTTACTGTAGTAACTTGATCTGAAGTTTCATGATCAACATCATCAACTTCCTCACTATTTGGTGTAGATGTCTCAGAAACCGGTTTCTGCGATAAACTACTTTCAAATAAGGGAGAAGGTACAGTTACCTCATCAAGTTCTACTTTACTCCCACTCACTTCTTTCGAGAGAAACTCCTTCTCTAGAAAGGATCCATTCTTAGCAACAAATGTCTTGCCTTCGGATCTGTGATAGAAGGTGTACCCAACTGTCTCCTTTGGGTATCCTATGAAGACACATTTCTCCGATTTAGGTTCGAGCTTATCAGGTTGAAGCTTTTTCACATAAGCATCGCATCCCCAAACTTTACGAAATGACAACTTTGGTTTCTTGCTAAACCATAGTTCATAAGGTGTCGTCTCAACGGATTTTGACGGTGTTCTATTCAGCGTGAATGCGGCCGTCTCAAGAGCATAACCCCAAAACGATAGCGGTAAATCTGTAAGAGACATCATAGATCGCACCATATCTAGTAAAGTGCGATTATGATGTTCGGACACACCATTACGTTGTGGTGTTCCGGGTGGCGTGAGTTGCGAAACTATTCCGCATTGTTTCAAATGTAGACCAAACTCGTAACTCAAATATTCACCTCCACGATCAGATCGTAGAAACTTAATTTTCTTATTACGATGATTTTCAACTTCACTCTGAAATTCTTTGAACTTCACAAATGTTTCAGACTTATGTTTCATTAAGTAGATATACCCATATCTGGTTAAATCATCTGTGAAGGTGAGAAAATAACGATATCCGCCACGAGCCTCAACATTCATCGGACCACATACATCTGTATGTATGATTTCCAACAAATCTGTTGCTCTCTCCATAGTACCGGAGAACGGGGTTTTAGTCATCTTGCCCATGAGGCACGGTTCGCAAGTGCCAAGTGATTCATAATCAAGTGACTCCAAAAGTCCATCAGTATGGAGTTTCTTCATGCGTTTTATACCGATATGACCTAAACGGCAAGCCACAAATAAGTTGCACTATCATTATCAACTCTACATCTTTTGGCTTCAACATTATGAATATGTGTATCACTACTATCGAGATTCATCAAAAATAGACCACTCTTCAAGGGTGCATGACCATAAAAGATATTTCTCATATAAATAGAACAACCATTATTCTCTGATTTAAATGAATAACCGTCTCGCATCAAACAAGATCCAGATATAATGTTCATGCTCAACGCAGCACCAAATAACAATTATTGAGGTCTAATACTAATCCGAAGGTAGATGTAGAGGTAGCGTGCCGACCGCGATCACATCGACTTTGGAACCATTTCCCACGCGCGCCGTCGCCACCTCCTTTGCCGGTGTTAAGCTTAATCCGTAGTCCCTATTTGAGTTGCAAATATTAGCAATGTAACCAAGATCAAATACCCAAGTGCTCTGCGAGCTCTAGTAAGGTACACATCAATAACATGTATATCACATATACCTTTGTTCACCTTGCCATCCTTCTTATCCGCCAAATACTTGGGGCAGTTCCGCTTCAAAGGACCAGTCTCTGCTTGCGTGAGAAGCACTCGATTTCAGGTTTAGGTCCAGACTTGGGTTTCTTCTCCTGAGCAGCAACTTGCTTGCTGTTCTTCTTGAAGTTCCCCTTCTTCTTCCCTTTGCCTTTCTTCTTGAAACTAGTGGTCTTATTGAAGGAAATATGCCCTAGAGGCAATAATAAAGTTATTATTTATTTCCTTATTTCATGATAAATGTTTATCATTCATGCTAGAATTGTATTAACCGGAAACATGATACATGTGTGAATGCATAAACAAACAACATGTCACTAGTATGCCTCTACTAGACTAGCTTGTTAATCAAAGATGGTTATGTTTCCTAACCATGAACAAAGAGTTGTTATTTGATTAACAAGGTCACATCATTAGTAGAATGATCGATTGACATGACCCATTCCATTAGCTTAGCACACGATCGCTTAGTATGTTGCTACTGCTTTTATCCATGACATATACATGTTCCTGTAACTATGAGATTATGCAACTCCGTTTACGGAGGAACACTTTGGTGCTACCAAACGTCACAACGTGAATCGGGTGATTATAAAGGAGTACTACAGTGTCTCCAAAGGCAGATGTTGGGTTGGCGTATTTCGAGATTAGGTTTTGTCACTCGATTGTCGGAGAGGTATCTCTCGGCCCTCTCGGTAATACACATCATGAAGCCTTGCAAGCATTACAACTAATGAGTTAGCTGTGAGATGATGTATTACGGAACGAGTAAAGAGACTTGCGATAACGAGATTGAACTAGGTATTGGATACCGACGATCGAATCTCGGCAAGTAACATACCGATGACAAAGGGAACAACGTATGTTGTTATGCGGTCTGACCGATAAAGATCTTCGTAGAATATGTAGGAACCAATATGGGCATCCAGGTCCCGCTATTGGTTATTGACCGAGACGGTCTCGGTCATGTCTACATTGTTCTCGAACCGTAGGGTCCGCACGCTTAAGGTTTCGATGATGGTTATTATGAGTTTATGTATTTTGATGTACCGAAGAAGTTCGAGTCCCGGATGTGATCACGGACATGAAGAGGAGTCTCGAAATGGTCGAGACATAAAGATGGATATATTGGAAGCCTATATTTGGAGTTCGAATGGTTCCGGTAAAACAGAATTTATCGAGTACGGGAGGTTACCGGAACCCCCCGGGAACTAAATGGGCCTTAGTGGGCCTCGAGGGAGAAGAGGAGGGGCCGGCCAGGGGTGGCCGCGCGCCCCCCCCCCCAGTCCGAATAGGACAAGGAGGGGGGGCGGCGCCCCCCTTTCCTCTTCCCCCTCCCCCAATCCTACTCCAACTAGGAAAGGGGGGGAGTCCTACTCCCGGTGGGAGTAGGACTCCTCCTGGCGCGCCTCCTCTAGGCCGGCCGCACCCCCCCTTGCTCCTTTATATATGGGGGCAGGGGGGCACCCTAGAACACACAAGTTTGATTTACGGATCGTTCCTTAGCCGTGTGCGGTGCCCCCCTCCACCATATTCCACCTCGGTCATATCGTCGCGAAGCTTAAGCGAAGCTCACGCCGATAGAACATCAAGATCGTCACCACGCCGTCGTCTTGACGAACTCTCCCTCGACACTCGGCAGGATCGAGTACGAGGGACGTCATCGAGCTGTCGTGTGTCAAGAACTCGGGGCGCCGAGTAACGGCGCTGGATCGGTCGGATCGCGAGGAGAACGTCGACTACTTCCTCTACGTTGTGATCGCTTCGCTTGGTCTCACGAGGGCGTAGACAACACTCTCCCTCTCGTTGCTATGCATCACCATGATCTTGCATGTGCGTAGGAAATTTTTGAAATTACTCGTTCCCCAACAAAGGGTATCGAGCCAGGTTTTTATGGTTTGATGTTTTGCACGAGTAGAACACAAGTGAGTTGTGGGCGATACAAGTCATACTACCTACCAAAGCATGTCATACTTTGGTTCAGCGGTATTGTGAGATGAAGCGGCCCGCACCGACATTACACGTGACGCTTCGCGAGACTGGTTTCACCGCCACGAGCACTCGTTGCTTAAAGGTGACTGGTGGGTGTCTGTCTCTCTCACTTTAGTTGAACCGAGTGTGACTACGCCCGGTCCTTGAGAAGGTTAAAACGGAGTCTATTTGACGAAGTATCGTTGTGGTTTTGATGCGTAGGTGAGACTGGTTCTTGCTTAAGCCCGTAGCAGCCACGTAAAATTTGCAACAACAAAGTAGAGGACGTCTAACTTGTTTTTGCAGGGCATGTTGTGATGTGATATGGTCAAGACGTGATGCTATATTTTATTGTATGAGATGATCATGTTTTGTAACCGGTTATCGGCAATCGGCTGGAGCCATATGGTTGTCGCTTTATTGTATGCAATGCAATCGCTTCTGTAATGCTTTACTTTATCACTAAGCGGTAGCGATAGTCGAGAAGCATAAGATTGGCGAGACGACAAGCGATGCTACGATGGAGATCAAGGTGTCACGCCGGTGGCGATGGTGATCATGGTGGTGCTGCGGAGATGAAGATCACGAAGCACAAGATGATGATGACCATATCATATCACTTATATTGATTTGCATGTGATGTTTATCCTTTATGCATCTTATCTTGCTTTGATTGACGGTAGCATTATAAGATGATCTCTCACTAAATTATCAAGAAGTGTTCTCCCGAGTATGCACCGTTGCCAAAGTTCGTCGTGCCCGCACACCACGTGATGATCGGGTGTGATAAGCTCTCGTCCATCTACAACGGGTGCAAGCCAGTTTTGCACACGCAGAATACTCGGGTTATACTTGACGAGCCTAGCATATGCAGATATGGCCTCGGAACACGGAGACCGAAAGGTCGGCGTGAATCATATAGTAGATATGATCAACATAAGATGTTCACCATTGAAAACTACTCCATTTCACGTGATGATCGGTTATGGTTTAGTTGATTTGGATCACGTGATCACTTAGATGACAAGAGAGATGTCTTCCTAAGTGGGAGTTCTTAAGTAATATGATTAATTGAACTTAAATTTATCATGAACTTAGTACCGATAGTATCTTGCTTGTTTATGTTCGATTGTAGATAGATGGCTCGTCTTTGTTGTTCCGTTGAATTTTAATGCGTTCCTTGAGAAAGCAAAGTTGAAAGATGATGGTAGCAATTACACGGATCGGGTCCGTAACTCGAGGATTATCCTCATTGCTGCACGTAAGAGTTACGTCCCGGATGCACCGCTGGGTGCCGTGCCTTCTTTGGAGCAACACCGGATGTTATGAACGTCTGGCGAGCAAAGTGATGACTACTCTATAGTTCAAGATGTGCCATGCTTTACGGCTTAGAACCGGGACTTCAACGACGTTTTGAACGTCATGGAGCATATGAGATGTTCCAGAGTTGAAGTTAATATTCAAATGAATGCCCGGATTGAGAGATATGAAGTCTCCAATAAGTTCTATAGCTGCAAGATGGAGGAGAATAGTTCTCATTAGTGAGCACATACTCGTAATGTCCGGGTACTACAATCACTTGACACAATTGGGAGTTAATCTTCCGGATGATTGTGTCATTGACAAATTCTTCAATCACGCCACCAAGCTACAAAGGCTTCGTGATGAACTATAATATGCAAGGGTTAGTAAAGACTATACCGAGCTCTTCGCAATGCTAAAAGCTGCGGAGGTAGAAATCAAGAAGGAGCATCAAGTGTTGATGGTCAATAAGACCACTAGTTTCAAGAAGAAAGGCAAAGGGAAGAAGAAGGGGAACTTCAAGAAGAACAGCAAGCAAGTTGCTGCTCAGGAGAAGAAACCCAAGTCTGGCCCTAAACCTGAAACGAGTGCTTCTACTGCAAGCGCATCGTCATTTGAAGCGGAACTGCCCCAAGTATTTGGCGGATAAGAAGGATGGCAAGGTGAACAAAGGTATATGTGATATACATGTTATTGTTGTGTACCTTACTAGAGCTCGCAGAGCACTGGTATTTGATACTGGTTACATTGCTAATATTTGCAACTCAAACAGGACTACGGATTGCTTAACACCGGCAAAGGACGAGGTGACGATGCGGCGTGGGAAATGGTTCCAAAGTCGATGTGATCGCGGTCGGCACGCTACCTCTACATCTACCTTCGGGATTAGTTTTAGACCTAAATAATTGTTATTTGGTGCCTGCGTTGAGCATGAACATTATATCTGGATCTTGTTTGATGCGAGACGGTTATTCATTTAAATCGAGAGAATAATGGTTGTTCTATTTATATGAGTAATATCTTTTATGGTCATGCACCCTTGAGGAGTGGTCTATTTTGATGAATCTCGATAGTAGTGATACACATATTCATAATGTTGAAACCAAAAGATGCAGAGTTGATAATGATGGTGCAACTTATTTGTGGCACTTGCCGTTTAGGTCATATCGATGTAAAGCGCATGAAGAAACTCCATCTTGATGGACTTTTGGAGTCACTTGATTATGAATCACTTGGCACTTGCGAACCGTGCCTTATGGGCAAGATGACTAGAACCCGTTTTCGGTACTATGGAGAGAGCAACAGATTTGTTGGAAATCATACATACTGATGTATGTGGTCCGATGAATGTTGAGGCTCGTGGCGGATATCGTTATTTTCTCACCTTCACAGATGACTTAAGCAGATATGGGTATATCTACTTAATGAAACATAAGTCTGAAACATTTGAAAAGTTCAAAGAATTTCAGAGTGAAGTTGAAAATCATCGTAATAAGAAAATTAAATTTCTACGATCGATCGTGGAGGTGAATATTTGAGTTCGAGTTTGGTCTACATTTGAAACAATGCGGAATAGTTTAGCAACTCACGCCACCCGAACACCACAGCGTAATGGTGTGTCCGAACGTCGTGTCGTGACTTTACTAGATATGGTGCGATCTATGATGTCTCTTACAGATTTACCGCTATCGTTTTGGGGTTATGCTCTAGAGACGGCCGCATTCACACTGAATAGAACACCGTCGAAATCCATTGAGACGACACCTTATGAACTGTGGTTTGGCAAGAAACCAAAGTTGTTGTTTCTTAAAGTTTGGGGATGCGATGCTTATGTGAAAAAGCTTCAACCTGATAAGCTCGAACCCAAATCGAGAAATGTGTCTTCATAGGATACCCAAAGGAGACAGTTGGGTACACCTTCTATCACAGATCCGAAGGCAAGACATTCGTTGCTAAGAATGGATCCTTTCTAGAGAAGGAGTTTCTCTCGAAAGAAGTGAGTGGGAGGAAAGTAGAACTTGATGAGGTAATTGTACCTTCTCCTTACTTGAAAGTAGTTAAATCGCGAAACCGGTTTACGAGACATCTACACCAAGTAGTGAGGAAGTTGATGATGTTGATCATGAAACTTCAGATCAAGTTACTACTGAAACCGAGATCAACGAGTAAGATCCGCACTGAGTGGTACGGTAATCCTGTTCGGAAATCATGCTACTAGATCATGATGAACCTACGAACTATGAAGAAGCGATGGTGAGCCCAGATTCCATAAAATGGCTTGAGGCCATGAAATCTGAGATGGGATCCATGTACGAAAACAAAGTATGGACTTTGGTTGACTTGCCCGAGGGTAGGCAAGCAATAGAAAACAAGTGGATCTTCAAGAAGAAGACTGACGCTGACGGTAATATTATTGTCTACAAAGCTCGACTTGTCGCAAAGGGTTTTCGACAAGTTCAAGGGATTGACTACGATGAGACCTTCTCACCCGTAGCGATGCTTAAGTCTGTCCGAATCATGTTAGCGATTGCCGCATTTTATGATTATGAAATTTGGCAAATGGATGTAAAACTGCATTCTGAATGGATTTACGGAAGAAGAGTTGTATATGATGCAACCGAAGGTTTTATCGATCCAAAGGAGCTAACAAAGTATGCAAGCTCCAGCGATCCATCTATGGACTGGTGCAAGCATCTCGAGTTGGAATAAACGCTTTGATAGTGTGATCAAAGCATTTGGGTTCATATGAGACTTTTGGAGAAGCCTATTTACAAGAAAGTGAGTGGGAGCTCTGTAGCATTTACGATATTATATGTAGATGACATATTGCTGATCGGAAATGATATAGAATTCTGGATAGCATAAAGGGATACTTGAATAAGAGTTTTTCAATGAAAGACCTCGGTGAAGCTGCTTACATATTGGGCATTAAGATCTATAGAGATAGATCAAGACGCTTAATTGGACTTTCACAAAGCACATACCTTGACAAAATTTTAAAGAAGTTCAAAATGGATCAAGCAAAGAAAGGGTTCTTGCCTGTGTTACAAGGTGTGAAGTTGAGTAAGACTCAATGCCCGACCACCGCAGAAGATAGAGAAAATGAAAGATGTTCCTATGCTTCAGCCATAGGCTCTATCATGTATGCAATGCTGCGTACAGACTGATGTGTGCCTTGCTATAAGCCTAGCAGGAGGTACCAAAGTAATCCAGAGTGGATCATCGGACAGCGGTCAAGAACATCCCGAAATACCGAAAAGGACTAAGGATATGTTTCGATATGGAGGTGACAAAGAGCTCATCGTGGCAGTTACGTTGATGCAAGCTTTGACACCGATCCGGACGATTCTAAATCGCAGACCGAATCGTATTTACACTAAACGGAGGAGCTGTCAGTTGGTGCAGTTCTAAACAAAGCGTCGTAGCGGGATCTACATGTGAAGCGGAGTACATAGCAGCTTCGGAAGCAGCTAATGAAGGAGTCTGGATGAAGGAGTTCATATCCGATCTAGGTGTCATACCTAGTGCATCGGGTCCAATGAAAATCTTCGTGACAATCTTGAGCAATTGCCTTAGCGAAGGAATCCAGATTTCACAAGAGGACCAAGCACATCAAGAGACGCTTCAATTCCATCCGGACTTAGTCCGTGGGAGACATAGAGATTTGCAAGATACATACGGATCTGAATGTTGCGAACCGTTAACTAAGCCTCTTCCACGAGCAAAACATGATCAGCACCAAGACTCCATGGGTGTTAGAATCATTACTATGTAATCTAGATTATTGACTCTAGTGCAAGTGGGAGATCAAGGAAATATGCCCTAGAGGCAATAATAAAGTTATTATTTATTTCCTTATTTCATGATAAATGTTTATCATTCATGCTAGAATTGTATTAACCGGAAACATGATACATGTGTGAATGCATAAACAAACAACATGTCACTAGTATGCCTCTACTAGACTAGCTTGTTAATCAAAGATGGTTATGTTTCCTAACCATGAACAAAGAGTTGTTATTTGATTAACAAGGTCACATCATTAGTAGAATGATCTGATTGACATGACCCATTCCATTAGCTTAGCACACGATCGTTTAGTATGTTGCTACTGCTTTTATCCATGACATATACATGTTCCTGTAACTATGAGATTATGCAACTCCGTTTACGGAGGAACACTTTGGTGCTACCAAACGTCACAACGAATCGGGTGATTATAAAGGAGTACTACAGGTGTCTCCAAAGGCAGATGTTGGGTTGGCGTATTTCGAGATTAGGTTTTGTCACTCCAATTGTCGGAGAGGTATCTCTGGGCCCTCTCGGTAATACACATCACTTAAGCCTTGCAAGCATTACAACTAATGAGTTAGCTGTGAGATGATGTATTACGGAACGAGTAAAGAGACTTGCGGTAACGAGATTGAACTAGGTATTGGATACCGACGATCGAATCTCGGGCAAGTAACATACCGATGACAAAGGGAACAACGTATGTTGTTATGCGGTCTGACCGATAAAGATCTTCGTAGAATATGTAGGAACCAATATGGGCATCCAGGTCCCGCTATTGGTTATTGACCGGAGACGTGTCTCGGTCATGTCTACATTGTTCTCGAACCGTAGGGTCCGCACGCTTAAGGTTTCGATGACAGTTATTATGAGTTTATGTATTTTGATGTACCGAAGAAGTTCGGAGTCCCGGATGTGATCACGGACATGACGAGGAGTCTCGAAATGGTTGAGACATAAAGATTGATATATTGGAAGCCTATATTTGGAGTTCGGAATGGTTCCGGTAAAAACAGAATTTATCGAGTACCGGAGGTTACCGAACCCCGGGAACTAAATGGGCCTTAGTGGGCCTCGAGGAGAAGAGGAGGGCCGGCCAGGTGGCCGCTCCCCCCCCCCAGTCCGAATAGGACAAGGAGGCGGCGCCCCCTTTCTGTTCCCCTCCCCAATCCTACTCCAACTAGGAAGGGGGAGTCCTACTCCCGGTGGGAGTAGGACTCCTCCTGGCGCGCCTCCTCTAGGCCGGCCGCACCCCCTGCTCCTTTATATACGGGGGCAGGGGGGCACCCTAGAACACACAAGTTTGATCTACGGATCGTTCCTTAGCCGTGTGCGGTGCCCCTCCACCATATTCCACCTCGGTCATATCGTCATGAAGCTTAGGCGGCTCTCTGCCGTAGAACATCAAGATCGTCACCACGCCGTCGTCTTGACGGAACTCTCCCTCGACACTCGGCTGGATCGAGTACGAGGCGCCATCGAGCTGTCGTGTGTCAAGAACTCGGGGCGCCGGAGTAACGGCGCTGGGATCGGTCGGATCGCGAGGAGAACGTCGACTACTTCCTCTACGTTGTGATCGCTTCGCTTGGGTCTCGAGGGTACGTAGACAACACTCTCCCTCTCGTTGCTATGCATCACCATGATCTTGCGTGTGCGTAGGAATTTTTTGAAATTACTACGTTCCCCAACACTTATTGACCATCAACACTTGATGCTCCTTCTTGATTTCTACCTCCGCAGCCTTTAGCATTGCGAAGAGCTCGAGCATAGTCTTTACTAACCCTTGCATATTATAGTTCATCACGAAGCCTTTGTAGCTTGGTGGCGTGATAGAAGAATTCTCATCAATGACACAATCATCCGGAAGATTAACTCCCGGTTGAGTCAAGTGATTGTAATACCCGGACATTACGAGTATGTGCTCACCGATGCACCCATTCTCTTCCATCTTGCAGCTATAGAACTTATTGGAGACTTCATATCTCTCAATCCGGGCATTCTGTTGGAATATCAACTTCAACTCCTGGAACATCTCATATGCTCCATGACGTTCAAAACGTCGTTGAAGACCTGGTTCTATGCCGTAAAGCATGGCACACTGAACTATAGAGTAGTCATCAGCTTTGCTCGCCAGACGTTCTTAACGTCGTCGGTTACATCAGCAGCGGGCTCGGCACCCAGCGGTGCATCCAGGCGTAACTCTTCTCGTGCAGCAATGAGGATAATCCTCGAAATTACGGACCCAGTCCGTGTAATTGCTACCATCATCTTTCAACTTTGCTTTCTCAAGGAACGCATTAAAATTCAACGGAACAACAGCACGAGCCATCTATCTACAAACAAACATAGACAAGCAAGATACTATCAGGTACTAAGTTCATGATAAATTTAAGTTCAATTAATCATATTACTTAAGAACTCCCACTTAGACAGACATCTCTCTAGTCATCTAAGTGATCACGTGATCCAAATCAACTAAACCATAACCGATCATCACGTGAGATGGAGTAGTTTTCAATGGTGAACATCTTATGTTGATCATATCTACTATATGATTCACGCTCGACCTTTCGGTCTCCGTGTTCCGAGGCCATATCTGCATATGCTAGGCTCGTCAAGTATAACCTGAGTATTCTGCGTGTGCAAAATTGGCTTGCACCCGTTGTAGATGGACGTAGAGCTTATCACACCCGATCATCACGTGGTGTCTCGACACGACGAACTTTGGCAGCGGTGCATACTCGGGAGAACACTACTTGATAATTTTAGTGAGAGATCATCTTAAAATGCTACCGTCAATCAAAGCAAGATAAGATGCATAAAGGATAAACATCACATGCAATCAATATAAGTGATATGATATGGCCATCATCATCTTGTGCTTGTGATCTCCATCTCCGAAGCACCGTCGTGATCACCATCGCCACCGGTAGCGACACCTTGATCTCCATCATAGCATCGTTGTCGTTTCGCCATCTATTGCTTCTCGACTATCGCTACCGCTTAGTGATAAAGTAAAGCAATTACAGATGCGTTGCATTTCATACAATAAGCGACAACCATATGGCTCCAGCCATTTGCCGATAACTTTGGTTACAAAACATGATCATCTCATACAATAAAATATAGCATCACGTCTTGACCATATCACATCACAACATGCCCTGCAAAAACAAGTTAGACGTCCTCTACTTTGTTGTTGCAAATTTTACGTGGCTGCTACGGGCTTAAGCAAGAACCAATCTCACCTACGCATCAAAACCACAACGATACTTCGTCAAATAGACTCCGTTTAACCTTCTCAAGGACCGGGCGTAGCCACACCAGTTCAACTAAAGTGAGAGAGACAGACACCTGCCGGTCACCTTTAAGCACGAGTGCTCGAAGCAGTGAAACCAGTCTCGCATAAGCGTCGTGTAATGTCGGTCCGGGCGCTTCATCTCACAATACCGCTGAACCAAAGTATGACATGCTGGTAGGCAGTATGACTTGTATCGTCCACAACTCACTTGTGTTCTACTCGTGCAAAACATCAAACCATAAAACCTAGGCTCGGATGCCACTGTTGGGGAACGTAGTAATTTCAAAATTTTCCTACGCACACGTAAGATCATGGTGATGCATAGCAACGAGAGGGGAGAGTGTTGTCTACGTACCCTCGTAGACCGAAGCGGAAGCGATCACAACGTAGAGGAAGTAGTCGTACGTTCTCCTCGCGATCCAACCAATCCTAGCGCCGTTACTCCAGCGCCTTCGAGTTCTTGACACACGTACAGCTCGGTGACGCTCCTCGGGCTCCGATCCAGCAGAGCTTCGGGGAGAGAGAGTTCCGTCAGCACGACGGCGTGGTGACGATCTTGATGTTCTACCGACGCAGGGCTTCGCCTAAGCACCGCTACGATATGACCGAGGTGGATTATGGTGGAGGGGGGCACCGCACACGGCTAAGGAACGATCTCACAGATCAACTTGTGTGTTCTAGGGTGCCCCCCTGCCCCCGTATATAAAGGAGCAAGGGGGAGGGCCGGCCGGCCCTAGGAGGCGCGCCAAGGGAGGGGGGAGTCCTCCTCCTAGTGGGAGTAGGACTCCCCTTTCCTAGTCCAACTAGGAAGGAGGAAGGGGAAGGAAGGAGAGGAGAGGAGAGGAAGGGGCCGCGCCCCCTCCTTGTCCTATTCGGACTCCCACAGGGGGCGCCACCTCTTTGTGCGGCCCTCTCTCTCCATTCTTGGCCCACTAAGGCCCATTACTTCCCCGGGGGGTTCCTGTAACCCCTCCGGCACTCCGGTTTTTTTCCGGAAACTTCCGGAACCTTTCCGGTGTCCGAATATAACCGTCCAATATATCAATCTTTATGTCTCGACCATTTCGAGACTCCTCGTCATGTCCGTGATCACATCCGGGACTCCGAACTCTTTCGGTACATCAAAATACACAAACTCATAATATAACCATCATCGAAAACCTTAAGCGTGCGGACCCTACGGTTCGAGAACAATGTAGACATGACCGAGACACGTCTCCGGTCAATAACCAATAGCGGGACCTGGATGCCCATATTGGCTCCTACATATTCTACGAAGATCTTTATCGGTCAGACCGCATAACAACATACATTGTTCCCTTTGTCATCGGTATGTTACCTAGTTCAATCTCGTTACCGGCAAGTCTCTTTACTCGTTCCGTAATACATCATCTCACAGCTAACTCATTAGTTGTAATGCTTGCAAGGCTTAAGTGATGTGCATTACCGAGAGGGCCCAGAGATACCTCTCCGACAATCGGAGTGACAAATCCTAATCTCGAAATCGCCAACCCAACATTTGCCTTTGGAGACACCTGTAGTACTCCTTTATAATCACCCGATTACGTTGTGACGTTTGGTAGTACCAAAGTGTTCCTCCGTAAACGGAGTTGCATAATCTCATAGTTATAGGAACATGTATAAGTCATGGATAAAAGCAGTAGCAACATACTAAACGATCGTGTGCTAAGCTAATGGAATGGGTCATGTCAATCAGATCATTCAACTAATGATGTGACCTTGTTAATCAAATAACAACTCCTTGTTCATGGTTAGGAAACATAACCATCTTTGATTAACAAGCTAGTCTAGTAGAGGCATACTAGTGACACTCTGTTTGTCTATGTATTCACACATGTATTATGTTTCCGGTTAATACAATTCTAGCATGAATAATAAACATTTATCATGAAATAAGGAAATAAATAATAACTTTATTATTGCCTCTAGGACATATTTCCTTCACCAATGTCATCATCAGAATAGTTGGTTTGGTAAAACAGAATATAGCATGGTTCAGGACTAGATTAGCAACAAAGAACAGCTCCAGCCTATTGCCAAGTGTAAGTATTATATCACCAGTAGAGAACTCCAAATCAGTTATGCACTTACGCTAGATGGTATCCAAATGCTAAAAGGAATATGGCAGCAGTGCAGAGCACTAACTTTGGCACTAATATGGCAGTAGTATGCCGGAGATGGGTTGGCGACGCTGCGAATCCATGGAGAAAGGGGTGATGTGCAGGTGCTCGGCCAGCCGTATGCCGCGGCGATGAAGTTGCATGTCGGGGGCGTGACCAACGGCGGTGTACACTGCAGCCGTTGGTGGTAGGGAGTTGCACGGCCGGAGAGTTGCCTCAGGTTGTGGCGCCCACGCGTCGATGGACGGAGCCGCGAGTCCAGAGGCAGGACGAGATGGGATACCGGGGCAGCCATTGCCGAGGACGATAAGGACAAGGAGGCTCGATGGTGAAGTCCCAAGGACACCACAGATTGGATCCCGACGCGCCACGGGCTGGGGGTGGAGTTCACCCTCAGGTCTCACCTGGATCCAGTGAGGGCGTGATCGGGTTGGGGACGGGGGGAGCGGAAAGGAAGGCGAGGGAGGCGGGTGGGTCGTCTGGAGAGCGAGATCGCTCGCACAGAAAAATTAGAGAAGAGGCGCGATTGGATCGGGATCACGATCGAAGGGCGATGAGACCGTGTGGCAGTTTTGCAATCTGCCACACGGTTGCCACATACATATTTCGTTATATATATACTAGCACAAATGCCCGTGCGTTGCAACGGGAGACATTGTTACCTCTCTAATATATGTCAGCGAGTTTCTTCGGTTGCATCAATGCTCGCCTGCCCGCCCGCCCGCAGCCTACCCTCACGCGCTCAGACGCGACAATATCGACGGCTCACCTGCCCGCCCACACGCAGCCTACCTCACACGCGCCCAGTCGCGACGATATCGACGACTCACCCGCCCGCCTGCCCGTAGTCTGCCCTCACGCGCTCCCGTCGCGAGAGTTGAGGCGGCTCGCTTGCTTTCGCCCGCAGAGGCCGTCCTGCGCGCGAACACCTACCGGCGTCCAGCGCGGCCCACGACCCACGCGCCGCCCGCGGTGCATGCAACCCGCATGCTCTTCTGCGCCCGCACGTCGACCACCCTCCCGCGCTCCTGCACGGAATGCCTACGACGTCTTGCCTGCCGCACACACAGTCCGTCCTCCTACGCACGTCGACGATTTCAACGTTTGTCGGCGTCCATCCCAGGACGGCAGCTGGGTGCGCGCAAGCTCTGCGACGGTGCGGGCACATCGACCATGGCACGACGCGGGCTACTGGTCTGACGCGGCATGGGCGAGCTCCGGCGCGGCGCAAATGATGACTCCAATGCAGTGTGCGTGAGTTCCTTCCCATGTTTTTCTGGTCAAGTCACTGCATGTGGGGTTAGTGGAGGTGATCGGGTAGCCTCATATTGGCCCCAGATTTGAGATGGGTTTGAGATATGCGGGTGAGTCCAGGCGTTTAGGAATAAAATTAGGTGTACTTTTGAAAAAAAATACCGAACACTGACTGAACGAACATTTCAGGTGTTTGAGGAGGATATAGTGGGTGTAGATGCTCTAACCAGACTTCGTGCATGATAAACGTGCCTGAACTATTTCCATATATGCAGATACGTGAAGCACCTTTTGATAATTAGTCCACCACACATCATCGACGAACTGGGGTGTCCCTCTCGCTCCCATTAATCCCTCTCATCGAATCATGTTTAGCCGTGATGCGTGCATGAGCTTGTTTATTAATCCGCTCTCCCTCTCTCTCTTCCTCTCTCTCTTTCATTTTGTTATTATTACTTTATTATTTTCTCTTTCGACACAAGCGAAGCTATGTCAGTTGGACACGCGCTCGGAAATCCTATCTACACCTCTCGCGCGGGTGACGGGTGTTATTTGGCCCGACACTCTGCTCTCTCCCTCCATCCAACCTTATCTCCATCCAACCTTATCTTCTTAGTCGGCTGCCCTCAACCTTGTCTCCCCCGGTCGCCCCCCACGCGTTCTTCTCCACATACATGCGCAGAACTCCCACAACGCCCACCCATCCCCTCCCTCCTTCCCAGCTCTGGATCCAGATGGAATCGAGGCCACAACCGAGCGTCTCCTCATGGCCTCTTCACGAGCTCCCACTGCCGCCTGGAGCTCAAGCTGCCAGCCGTCCAAGGCCTCGCCAGGAACGGATCCGCGACGCCGTGCCTCATCCTCGCACATGCCCGGCCGCGCCATCGGAGCCCCCCGCAGGTTGCCTGCCCGTCGCCCTCACGTTCACTCTTCTTCCCCTTTCAATTCTGCTCTATCCTCTGAATATCTCCCCCTCTCTCTCTCTGTTCAAGTGTAGAGGCAGTGCTCCGCCACCCGATGCTGTTCTTCGCGTCGCCCCGCGCTCCCAAAGCTGGGAACCGGCTCCCCACCTCCAAGTTCTCGGCATCAACGTCCCGTGCTGCCTGCACCCTCGCCAAGCCCGACTCGCAGCCGTGGAGCCCGAGCTCGCCAAGGCGCTTCAACTCCGCCGCCGCGCCATCTTCTTCATGCGCTCGAGCACGAGCACAAGCTCGCCCGCGCCCCACCTCTCTTTGCCGCTCCGTCCGCCGCCCGCGGTGCCTTGACCCGTCACTGCCGTGCCCTGCATCGCTCTGTAGCCGCGCCGCCTGGGTCGATGCGGTCAGCGCTCCCAAGCCGTTGACCCCGCGCCAGGGGACGACTATTTCCTCCCATGCGTGCGCGCCCGTGCTCCAGCCCTCCCCTCCCCATGCTGCCGCACACTCAAGCAAGGAGCAGATCCACTGTGTGCTCGACGACGGAAGCCCCCCCCCTTGTCCGTGCGCTCCGGCCAGCTCCCTGTCGCGCTCGAGACCTCCTCGAGTCTTCCCGCCGAGGCCTTCCCTGTGACCAGCCTTTGACTTGGGTCTCCTGTCCGCCTCGGCGCGGACGCCCGCCACGACGTCGGCGGCAAGCGGCGGCGCGTGCCCGGCGATGGAGAACGGCAGGATAAGCGGTGAGAGGCGCGGAGGCGCGGTGGTGAGCCAGTCCAATAAGAGATAAGGGTTGCGGGTATAATTTCTAACAAATGCAGGGGTTTTTTACGCAAAAACAAAACGTTTTTCTAAAGTGCCACTAAAACAGGGACTGCGGGTTGATTTATGTAAACCGAGGGGCTTTTTTGTAAAACTGCCAGGACGACGGACGACAGAAACCCACGACGCTTTATTATTAGGTAGAGATATAATGTTAACTATGTATTGAAAAAATGTAATACTTCTATTTTAAAATAGTAAATGTTTATAGTGAAAATATTGACCATGTATACAAAATATGTTCAACTTGTATTTGAAAAATCTTAAATGTGTATAGAAAAAATATTTACCATGTATTAAAGAAATGTCTAACTTGTATTTAAAATATTTTAATAAATGATTTTTAAAATAAAAATTTAAATATGTATAGAAAATATGTCTACCACGCTGACACGCTTCGACACCTAGGCTGGAATAGGGGCTTCAACATCACCATACTAACCTGCTCCGTCACCTCGGTTAGACCGGGGGCTTCGACATCTATTCATTTACATACTCCAGGGGCTTCATCATCACCAGCCGACCAGCTTCATCACAACAGCTGGAGCAGGGGCTTCGCCTCACCACATCAACCATGTTGCGTCGCCACTTCGTGGAGCCAAGCTCCTCGCTCGGTCACATAGGGACGAGTTTGGGGGCTGGGACCTCGGTCAAGCCGAGGACTACACACCATGTCGGATCTGTCAAAGTTCGATGGAAGTCTTCATCCCACCACAAGCCTGGACAACATCATCAACAACAAGCACATTAACTAGCTGAGTGCTTTCATGCTCAATTTTCTTCTAAAATTTTAATTTTTGTTAGGTTCAACCAACCATTATATTTGTGTATTGTTCTATCATTCCTTTTTTGACTCAAGTGTATGGTCAATTAGCCGGATGGTCTGATTTATCGCTAAAGCCGCTCGTGTTTAGTTCGCTGAACTGGCCTGAGAAGCACCCCGCCTTCGGGAATAGGAGGTTGAAGATGAAGACTGATCCACTTGAAGTCTAAAAATCGGATGTGTCATGTTAAAACATGACGGAAGCACAAATCAATTTTAAGACCAATTTCGGTTGGCCCCAAGAAACTTGATTTACTCCATGTTTAACCTATTTTTTTTCTTCGGGAGGCGTTACATATTCTTGCTCGAGGTTTCCTATATGATGGTTCTGCTCGGGAAATCTTTCCGACTCGTAGTTTGGCACCTCTGCGTTGGCCAAATGGACATGACAGTAAAATAGTTCCCCAGGTGATAAGATCCTAGGGTCGGCCATATTGCCCAACTCAAGTCTCGGGGGCTACTGCATTGACAATTCAATGCAGAAAATTCAAATAACAAAACGGTTTATGAGGAGATTAGAATCCTTAGGTTAGATGATCGCATCCAAGTTGAGTCTGAGAAGCTATTGCGCACCGCGTTTCCTTTCCTAAAGTATGCCGTCCTCAGGCCAACTTCTCGAATTGACCCGAGTCTCAGGGTCTATTGAGACCAACAGTTTTATGTTATCTATTTGATGCATCTCGGATGTTAGGCTGGTACACACACATCGTCTCCCTCCTCCACCGCCATCGCTGAGCTGCCCCTCGCCGACCTCATCTACCGCCACACCGTGCTGCCTCCTCTCCTTCTCCCCGCCGTCACCATGAAACCGGTGACACCTGCTGCGCAGACAGGCCCGTCGCAGCATGAAGGTCACCGGCGGCCACGGGCTTTGGAAGCCAATTCTAAATATCGTAGTAGTCTCGTAGAATATATTGTTTTTGTTTCCTAATGGATCGATCGAGAACGACGGCCTTGCAGCTACATATTAGAAAGGGAAAAAAGAAGAAAAAAAACTACTACTAGCATGTCCGATTGGGGTTCCCGATGGAGTCCAATCCGATCTGGGAGCGATCTCCGTTCCCCACACGAATTCATGTTGGTGACGCAATATTAACGGGGCCTTGCGGCTGGAATCGACGTACATAATACGTATATCAGATTGAACGTCCCTGGCTAGCTTGTTATAACATGCCAAGACCTCCCGACTCAAAGTCAAAGTCTCAAACACACAGGACCGATGGCGCCACAGAAAAGGCGACGAAGCAACATATCTGCGGCGACACCTGCGCCGGATATAGCTGCACCATTATCACTCCCAGCTGATCTCATACTCGAGATCATGGCGCGGACCGACCTTTTCATGCTTGTTCGTTGTGCCGCCGCTTGCAAGCATCTCCGCCGTGGCATCCTAAGCCCGTCGTTCATCCGCCGCGTCACTCAACATGCGGCTCCCTCGATCCTCGCCGACATCTCTAGCTATGACGACTGGGCCCTCACTCTGGTACATCCGGTCACGGCTGCCGCTGAGTCCTTCTATCATGACCACCTCTCGCCCTTCATTTCACGCCGCTTGGCTAGCCTCCTTGGTCAGTACAGCATGGTGACATCCGGTGGCGGACTCGTGGTCCTTCGCCACCAACATGTAGAAACAAGACAAAAGTACAAGAAGCGCTTTGACTTGTGCGTGTACAACCCCATGACAGGCCACACCGCCTTCCTCCCAAAATTGCCATATGTCCAGGTTAGCATTACCACTGTCCTGGAGTACGTCCTGCTCACCGCTGCGGATGGCATCGGCTGCTCCTTCATGCTGCTTTTCATTGATCTCAACATGAGGAGCATCGAAGTACACACCGCCACATCCTCCTCTCGTACCTGGGAGACTGTCACTTATGCAAACCATCAGGACTCTCCATGGCAGTCGTTTCATGGCTACGACGACCCTGTCATCCTCCGTGGCGGCGTCATCCACTGGCTGGCAGAGCATGGCAAACAAATCCTTACATATGACGTGAGGACAAGGATGCCGGGACTAGTTAAGCTCCCACCTATCAAACACAAGACAAGCCAGCTCCACTTGGCGACATCACCAGGTAAGAGCCTACTAAAACTGTGCGCCATAGATGGGTTGATGATATCCATGTGGCTACAGCTCCCTACTACCCCAACAGGTGGCGGTGGTAACGGAGATGGTTGGGCACTAGAAACTGTGATTAACATAGAGGAGAAGTTACGGTCGTTCTACCCAGACCTCCCTGTTGGTGATGGCACTGATGTACTAGCCGAGTTTAAGAAATCCAGGAAGTGGACCGACGACATGATTCTGCTGCAGATATGTATTGGATTTTGTGTTGTTCTTGATTTGGAGACAAAGGAGATACATAGGCGAGAGTGGGGATCCATGTTGTTGGAGATCGACCTAGCATCTCACCTACAAAGCATGAAAGTTTTTTCCTAACTAGCTACCAAGTAAGGAGGGTGAGGATAGGTAACAAATGGACTTATCACTTTATCGATCGATTCTTTACAACTTGATATTTTATCTTATTTGACCTATCACATGGAAAGACTATCACAAGGTATATTGAAAGAAAAAAAAATCCATGCAGCACTAGACACCTTCTCCTAGGACTATTCTACAAGCAGTTGCTGAGCATGTCCCCAAATTATTGGCACAATATGGTTTTCTGGAATACGTACAAAACAAAACGAACAAAAAATGAATGCCATTATTACAACTTTAGAAGTAACATGCACAGGAAGAATATCATACCAGGATGTAATTATTTCCATATGCCCATGTGTTCTACCAATGGAGCAAATTTTGAGAGCAGAACGAGCTCATATGTACGGTACCACAGGAACTGCTGCAGGAGCTCCCCAGTGGCCTGGTGTATGACATGGACGGACGTTTTGGTAGTGATGCAGATGTGCTAGTCCCCCAGGACAGGGTAGCAGGGGCGCAGAGGTAGCATCCACATCAAGCGGCCTCCCTGCAGCAGCCTCGGTCATGACCCTCAAAGCGGCCTCCCTGCAGCAGCCTCGGCCATGACCCTCAAAGCGGCAGATGGCAATGGTGTCACGATCTCCAGCAGTGCCGAACCAAGGAGGGACGGGCTTTGGAGCGCCATCACCTCATAGACTGGTGCGTGAGGCCGACATGATGGTGGCGTGAATAGTGCCCACAGCATGGCGGCAGGGAGCGAGGAAGAGGCAATCACAGAACGGAAAAGATGAGGCGACACATTGCTTGAGGGACGACACGAGCATGTGGTCCGCTGCAGCGGCCTTGCCCGGGTGTCAGGGGATGCAGCCATTGATGACGCGTACAACCCTGTCTCTGCGGAGATCACACATGTGAGCAATACTGAGGTGCTTGGACGAGGAAGAGAACACGTCGGCGGCATCATCGATGCAACGGCGTGGGTGGGATGAGTGGTCAAGGTCTATTTTTGTTGTGCGAGATATATAGGACCAAGCAAGGAAATGAACAGTGTTGTGGGGAGCAGAGGCGGAGTAGAAAAAAACGACGTCCTTCGATCGGTGGAGCAAGAAATGAAACCAGACAACGTAGGTACTAGAGATTTTCCTCTTGTAACCATGGCGTTTCTTTCTTGGCCCTTAGCATCAGGATTACGTTAAGAAAGATAGTTAATTTCGGTCTAATATCCAGGTATAGTTTAACATGTACAATCATACACCTGGGTTTAACTTATGAAGCATGGATTGGTTGTCCAAATCATGCATGCTAGTGGATCAGGTATCCACCCCCAAGGATCAACGTTCTCAGGCCTTTGTTCTGTTCTTATATTGGACCAGTAGGTTGCTGTTCAAGGTAGTGATAGGCTCTCACAAAATTCAGCCAAGTTCAGATAAATTAAGAGATACTAACAAGTTGAGTGCTATAGCATGAACCAACAAGTTGCAATCAAGCCGTAAGATGGGACACCTACGTCGTCCATTAGAAGACCTTCAGGCAGCGAAACGTTGTGTGAGCTACACTGAAGTGTTGGCTTCTTCGGAAGTTTCAGCTCCTGGTAGTAGTAGTCATCTCTGAATTTCATTCCCAACTGTTGCTGTAAGCGAATCCAAATGAATGAATCATGACCGAACACCTGTCATCCATAAACTACACACATGTTTGCAGCATACTCTTAATTCGTATCATGCATGTCAGTGGAAGCATTAGCTGGAAACAAGTATAGCTAGGTGTATCAGGTCAACTGTTTTCGGAAGAAGTTGACACTATTGATCCTCATTGATATATCAAAATAGCAAAAATAAAATAAAATGAAGGAATGAACTTGGATATGCGGATTGCAGGGGACTTGAGAAAAGTCGGAACTTAATATATCACTACAATGCAGCACACATCCATCCAGATGACATCTCTAGAGTGCACGAGCTTAACGTTATTAGTTAATCAACTCTGATAAAGCTTACTGTCGTGGACTTGTTAGTCACAATTAACATTGACCGTCCGAAAATAATAAGTGTTGTATTGACTGCAGAGCAGAGTCTGGCTTGGTCACCAACATGCTAAACTCACCTTGCAGAATTAATTAATAATAGTGGTTGCTGGAATAGCGAATCGTCATACTAATCAACTGAATCTCTACCCTCTCAACTGAATTTCTGTATTGTTTTTGCAAAGAATAACACCATGAACTTGTAGCTACACTTGCTAGTCCCACTACTGCAGAGCAGAGACGTCTTAATTAGTCATGAACTTGCTAGTCTCACCTCTCTGAGTTAACAATTGTGGTTGCAGGATCGGCTAGATTAACTAAAGTTTAGTATCCCTCTCAACTGAATCCCTAACTGCTTTTGCGAAGAACAACAACATGGGTGTAGCTGCAAGTAAACATGCAAATTTGACTCTGCTCTCTTCTATCTTGTGAGATCATGGCAATGTCCGCAGGCCGGCCCTGTGTTTCGGGAGGCCCTAGGCGAACTCAACGACATGGGCCCCTATGTCCTAAGTCCTAAGACAAAATATATGTATGTGTGTATTATATATATATAACTTATTAAAAGTAACTTTCAATCACACATCTTTAGTTTAAAATATGACTATAATAATTCAAATGATCCATCGAGAACAATAATAACCAAATTCGAACCGACTCCATAAAAACAATGATACTAAAAAGATCGCAAAATGAAACTAAATTAAGAATACAAAGAATCGTACTAAATCATGATGAAAAGACATCAAAAGAGCATACAAAGAATTAGGAATTTATAGATCGGATGATTGGAACCCTAGACATGTTACATAGAATGACAAAAAATTGATAGATTGGATTAAAATACGTACATATTAAATAAAGAATAAATAAACTACTGAGATTGTCAAATTGAGGTTCGGGGATGGACAGGAACATGGATGTGTACTTCTTGACTTCCAGTCGGATGCGTACTTGACTACTTGTATAGGTATTGCAGTATTGCCGCGGTGCCGGATGGCCGGGCTGCCGCCTGCCTGCCGGACTGCTGTGTGGCGGCGACGGCGAGCCGGCGACGCGAGAGCGACGCGGCAAGGGCCAAGGGGCAAGGCGCCGAGCGAGCGAGAAGGCCGACGGGCGGGCGAGGGCGACGGACCTACGAAGGAAACGTTGAAACAAGTGTGTGAGTCACGGCGCCCCTTCGCCTTCGCGTATCCATCAGCGATCGCTAGCTAGCTATATCTGGGCCACCCAGCCCATTCTATTTCTTTTCTTTAATTCTTTTATAATTTTTTACTTGCTTTTTGCTGGGCTATAGTATATGTATATACTCCGTCATGTGCCCCCCCCTCGCCTGGGCCCTGGGCCGTCGCCCCGTCGCCCATGCCCCAGGGCCGGCCCTGAATGCACTAGTAGAAAAAGGGTCAAACGTGCAGCACATTAGTGCCGGTTCTAATACAAACCGGCACTAATGTGCAGCACATTAGTGCCGGTTCTAATACAAACCGGCACTAATGTGCTGCACTAATGTGCTATACATTAGTGCCGGTTCGAACGGATTTGCATTAATGCCGGTTCGTGTTGAACCTTTAGTACCGGTTCGTGGCACGAACCGTACTAAAGGGTGGTGGCAGGCTGGCGTCGGGCGGGGCCCCACGATCACCTTTAGTACCGGTTCGTGCCACGAACCGTACTAAAGGGTCTGACCTATAGTGCGGTTCGTGCCACAAACCGGCACTATAGGGCAATTTTCGCATCCGATGGGAAAATGTAAAACGGCTATAACTTTTGCATACGATGTCGGAAAAAAACGTATAATATATCAAAAAATTCAGCACGAAAATCCGCATCCGATAGAGACAGCTACGGCCTATTTGGAATTATTTAGAATCCTCAAATTTCAAAAGGAAAAAAAAGATATGGTCAAATAATTTCAGTTTTTTTAAAAAAATTGGTTAAATCTGGTCAAACTACTTATTCAAGAAGTATTAATGTTACTACATAATTATTCAAGAATATTAGTGTTACTAAATAATTATTTCAATTTTTTGAATTTTGGTCAAATCTGGTCAAACTATGGTCAAACTGTGGTCAAGCTATGGTCAAACTTATTCAAGAAATATTAGCGTTACTAAATAATTACTGTTTTTAGAATAATAGTTTCAAACTCAAACGGTGAAATATGTGACTTCATGCTCAAGCTAAACTCCCGAGGGTTAATAGGATTAACATCTTACTATTGTCGGAAAACAACAAGTGCAGACTCGGAAACGAAGGAGAATAGAACCCGAAAGTTAAGCGTGCTTGGGCTAGAGTAGTGAGAGGGATGGGTGACCGGTTGGGAAGTTAGATAATTTGGAATGAGTGATCCACACTTGAGCAATTAAGAGAGGTGATTAGAGACTAAATCATCAAATAATTTAGAAAAATTAAAAATTGAAAAAAAATCAAATTTTTTTTCCAAAATTTTCAAAAAAAAATTAAAAAAAAAACCTTTAGTGCCGGTTGGTAACACGAACCGGTACTAAAGGTCCCCCATACCGGGGCGCGAGCTCACGCCACGTGGTGGCACTTTAGCGCCGGTTCGTGCCGAACCGGTACTAAAGGGGGGGGCCTTTAGTGACGACCTTTTAGTGCCGGTTATGTAACCGGCACTAAAGGCCCTTACGAACCGGCGCTAAAGCTCCGTTTTCTACTAGTGATGTCCGTTCTTCTTCTGAATGAATGAATGAAAGAAGTTTTTCGGTGTGAATACGATTGTAGGACCACCGGCAAAGGAATGGAACACACTTCATGCCAGCAAGTTTGCTTAATCAGAGTCAGACCGTTGAGGGGAAATGCCGGCACCATATGTCCATGGCACTATTACATAGTTGAGGCCTCAGGGATGAGTGGTGTTTTCTTCTGAAACCAGTTCCATGGGTGTAAACTGAGCATACAGTCTCCATCCATATGATCCAATTAGCATGTATCTTCAACCATTACACTTGCAAACAAGCAAGATGCCAACTTCAACACTCAACAGCATCACCCAGTTCATTCAAAATATTGGCTGTGACCATTCTCGACAAATACTAGTCATGAACATCCATACATACTTACATAGTGATGAAACATTCAAAATATTGGTCGTGACCATTCTAGACAAAGAATATATCATATCATAAAAATGAAAATGGGAAACTGAACCTAAGCTAGCCAACAACAGTGGTGACTGGGGTCTGTACTGATCCAGCAAAGAGGTGCAGAAAACTTTACCTAGAGTGAAAGGCATGTCCATAAGGTTCAACGCAACGTATGTGATAAGGACTACTGGCATCCAAGAAAGTTCCAGCAAGCCAAATGGCCTCGAGCCTTGGTCCCGTTCTCAGGTTGGATTAGGATCACTAGTCTGAATTGCTGCAGCTGATCTTGGCATGAGACTTTCGACGGGACTAACCTGTTCTCATCCACAACCACTTGGCAATGTAAAATAAAAATGCTGGGTTTCTAAATCAGTTACTATCAGAGACACGCTACACTGTCATCTCCCCACTCATTAAGGATAGCCAACACTAACAGCTGCTACAACTGAGTGAATTAGGTCAAGACACCATGTACATACATACATGACTAACCTGCTATAATCCTACAACCGAATGAACGTTTGCCAATTCTTCAGGTTATACACCAAGCAACTGAAGGATAAATAGAAATCACAAATAGACTGCAGTCTCCATGCAGCTACATCATTAATTATTCTATCAACCGCATCAAAGTTTGGTAGCAATGATATAAAATACACACAACTTTTCCTTGCCAAAGATATGGAGAGAAAAAATTCTAATAAACAAACTGTCGATCCAGCATCGCTTCTGCCTCCAATAACTACAATACTTGTCTTTGCAGGATATGCAACAACAGAGTTAGCCTATGGCTGGCTCCATTGCCATCAAGGGCCTGCACTGCAATCACGCACGCAATCAGACGTAACCAAGTTGTGCAGCAGGATCATAGAGATCCATGTTCTAAATCTACAGGGCCCGCTGGCTAGTTTAATTCCCTTCCACCTGCTCATATCAAGAATTAAAGTACGTGAGACACCATATACGATTATGCATTCATACAATTGAGCTTTACAATATATAGCTATCATCGAGTATACAGCAGTGCAGAGCTGGTAAATTGTTTGTCCAAATGATCCATGCTATCGGATAAATGAACAAGAACAACCAAATCAATAATTACATAATAGCCAGTAAATCAGAAGGTAATACCAACACATGATTAGGAAAATTTATTTTATGCATCATGGCATTTTCAGTGCATAGACCATGTCAAATTTTTGTAACAAAGGCATGATAGAATTATTTATTTTTTCAACATGGCAAGTTTAGTTTTATAACCATGGCGATTTTTTATTATAGCCCTGCTAAATTTAGTTATATAGCCATGACTAATTTACTTTACAGCCATGACTAATTTACTTTATAGCCATGGCACCTTTAGCTTGTTTTTGCCATGGCAAATTCTTTTACCTTTACATACATGCCATTTTTCCTTTTTTTACATACATAACAACTTTTTTACTTTCACTTTTGCTCATGGCAACTTTTCTTTTTTTTCTTCCCATGGCAAATTAACTTATTACATCCATGGGAAATTTAACTTTTTATTTGCCATGCCAATTTTCTAATCCACATTTTTTGTGTTATCATGTTTATAGTAAAATATCATGGCAATCAAATTAACTTTTTATTTTGGCATGGCAATTTTTAACTTTTTTTCCATGGAAATTCTTATTTTGGTTTTGCCAAATTTACCTTAATTTACACGGCAATTTTACATAAATCCCCATGGCAATTTTTAACTTTTATTGCCATGGCAATTTTTACTTTATTTTTGCCATGGCAAATTTACCTTAATTGACACGGCAAATTTACCTAAATCGCCATGGCAATTTTTAACTTTTATTGCCATGCCAATTTTTACTTTATTTTTGGCATGTCAAATTTATCTTAATTGACATGGAAAATTTACATAAGTCGCCATGGCAAATATTTTTTAACTTTTATTGCCATGGCAATTTTACTTTTTATTTGCCATGGAAATTTTACATTTTTTTCCTTGGCAATCTTAATTCAAATATGATGGCAAATTTACATTTTCAGAACATGGCAAATTATATTATGTAGCATGGTATTTTAAGTCGTGTAGCCATGGCAATTTTTAGTTTATTCTCATGGAAAATTTACTTTACTTTTGCCACGGTAAAATGTGCACTATTTCTACCATGGTACATACTAATATTCACATGGCAATTTTTTTGTTTATATTTTTGTATAATCTAGTTGTATGGGACCATGGCCATTATTATTGTATGCATCACTGGAATTACTTTTTGCCACGGTATTTTTGAATTTTTTGCCATGCTTTTTTCTTAGGAATCGAATATGTTGTAAACCTTGCCATTTGTAATTATATCATTTCAAATCATAAAATAGTTTGGTCAAACTCGAATGGCATTTTTTTGGAATTTTCCATGGCATTTTTTCTACTTCTAAAGTTTATGACATTTTTTGTAGTACATGAAACAACTAGTCTTTTTTATTTGTCAGAGAAAAAGGAAAAAAACTGGGCTTCTTCTTTTTTTGCTATTGGGCAAGGCCCTGTTGGGGCCTAGGGAGGCCGTTCGTGGTTTTGATCATCTCCTTCCGGACGAAAGCGTTCGTGAGGGGGGAACCCTTGTATCGAACGACTCGTTCGGTCTGGGACTCTCCAAGACTGAATGGTCGGGAGTTATCGACGTCCTTTATTTTGCTAAGAAGGAGCAAGGATGGAGGTGTTGCATGGGGTTGAATTAGTAACGACTTGTGATCACGTTAATATCGTCGGGGAATCATCGACGGACGCTTGTTTCAGAGCAAAATTGCATCCCGGAACAGTACTATTCAAAGTCGGTGCACCACAAGTTGCTAGCACGGAATTTTGTCTAAGAACCGAATAGAACCGGGAGCTAGATCGACGACGAATATGTTGCTGCCGTTATGACAAAGCTAGAGCAAAGCTACTCTATCAGCAAAGAAATATATGAGTGTTTAGATCACTAGTTTAGTGATATAAATGCTCATATTTTTTTACAGAGGGAGTATATTATATGAAAAACTGACACAGGAAAGGAAGTTTCCCTTTTCTATGTGGGAAACCGAAAAGGGGAAAGCAAGTCAATCCAATTAGAGACCTCACATCCTATTGACAACCCTGCTCCGCACCTTGGGCTGGAGCTGGGTGCGCCAATCGCCTCCAGTGCACCACTAGAAAACGCTTTATAGGTGAACTCAATTGGGTGACGGGTGCCACCATACACCCGTCATACTTATTTTGGAAAACTAGCAATGACGGGTGATAAAAAAACCCCTCACCACTCCTTTAAAACTAATTGTGGTGGGCATGCCCGACGACCCACCACAACTATACGATTTCTAATTTCTCAATGGCCGAAAAGTGGCAGTGGCGGGCGAAGATTTGTGCGCGCCACTGGTCTATCGCATAGCAGTTGCAGGTAACTGTTAGCGACCACTACAACTATATTTGGATACCCACGCGCCAACCTGTTTCACGTTTTTTTAGAGTGTGCAGTGGCGGGAACTGGCAGGCACCTGCCATAGCTATATTTGGTCACGCTGCCGCCTACCACACATATATAGCTGTGCCGACCTCCGCCGCTTCCACCCTCAACTGCTCGGCAATGCAGCTGTCTGTCAGTCAGACACTCCGCATCCCCCTTCATGCAGACCCAAACTGCCATGTCTTCCACCTTCGTCGCCTTCTCGTTCCGTCGACGTCGTGTTGTGCTCCTCCGCGCGTTCGCCAAATGAAGGTGGCGCCGTCGCTCTTGCCTCTTAGGAGCCCTTCACCTCCAAGTTCCCCGGGCGGATTGTCGTTGTCTCGTGGCTTTACACGCAGAGGGTGCCACACCAATGGTCCTCACTAGTGGCCTCGATCGGCGTCAAGGGTGCCTGCTGGCGTCGCTACCGGTTGGATTCTCCTGGATCTGGGGCTGTCCATTCCAGCGCTGCCTGACGCTGTTGGGGGCTGCTCTGCTGCCCATCGCGTGGCGGATGTGACTGGGGTTTGGGAGAAATCCATGGTCGGCCAGCTAGTGTTGGCCGAGATAGCGGCAACGCTTCCCACCGTTCCCGTCTTGATGATACTGTTTTCACCCCCTGGTCTTGCGACATATCTGGGTGTGCATGATGTCTACTATGCAACCTTTCTTCTTGTAGACTCTATTGGGCCTCCAAGCATAGTGTATTGTAGGACAGGGCAAATTTCCCTCAAGTGCACGATCTAAGTTTTATAAATCCATGGGAGGTGTATAATCAAGATGGTCTCTCTCAAACGACCCTACAATAAAATACATGATCTTCACTATCTTAGTATATGCATGTTCCACCATGTCTTCCCTTCTTTGCACATGTCGTCCTTTGTTTGTGGCGTGCGAACAAGCCATGTCACTACTAGGAAAGGGCATGCTAGTGGCGCACCAGTTTTGCCTTCTAATGATGCACTACTGGTGCGCCACTAGCATCACGCCATTAGAATTAAATTCTAATGGCGCACCACATGTGCGCCATTAGTATCTGGTGTTCTAATGGCGCACCACCTAGTGCGCCACTAGTATTGCCCACAGTGCGCCATTAGAATTCCTCCCAGGGGGCCATATGTATCCATGTGCTTTGGCATACTAAGGGCGCACCGGTGGGTGATGCACCATTAGTGTGATTATCTCAGTGCGCCATTAGTGTCTTGTGTGCTGCCCCACTAGTATGAATATTAGGGACTTTTTTTCTTTTCTGATATTTTCACAGGTTACAAAATATATTATTGGACAGAATTTAGACAACACCACACAACAACAGCAGATTCATCGAATACAATAGAAGATTAGTCTCCGAATACAAATCATCATATTAGTCTTCGAATTCAAAAGACCGAACAAAGGTAGAACACTACAAGTCTCGAGACCGCGAGTAGCGAGTTTCTCTTCACATTACAAGTCGATATCGACCATCTAAACTACCATCACATAGAAGAGAGTTGTGGTCATCACGATGAGCATCATCGCGATCAAACTGGTCTTCATCCGGTTCCTCCAACGCTCCATCCTCTCTCCCGCTAGATACCGGGCGTATCTAGATTAGGCCTCCACCCTAGTGGTGTACACTTTGTAATTGTTACCGCTGAAACGGTGAACCTGTCTCCGACACTTCTCCCAGTCGTCGTAGACTCCTGGAACCTTACCCTTGTACACGACATACGATGGCATCTCTATGCACAAGCCAAACAATAGACAATACATAAGCAATATGTAAGTATGCAACAAAAGGATCGGAAGAGAAAAGCAAGACATTAATAGCATGATTCATGGTCCTACTAATAAATAGCATCGATTACATCTAAGTTGAACGACTGTCCAAACAAAAGAGACATACGAATTCATTAAAGTTTAATTACAACATGAGCCAATCAATGTTTCAGAACTACACATCACTACTTTCGACTCAACTCATCGGACAGGAGCGTGGATGAAGCAGCCGTCTGTCGCGATGGTCATGAAATCGCGGTCGTTGTCACCCTGCATTTGTAGCATTCCATCTATCTCATTGTTGGACGGTTGATATCTGAGGAAGAACTGCCCCGATGTGTGAAGGACATCTTGATGGATGATGTCCGCAAAGTTCGACTGGATGCGAACGAATTCTTGTCTGAGGTCCGCGCCCTGGATTGCCGACAAGTTCGCGGCCCAATCTTTGAGATTATCTGGTAGCAGAAGTTGATGATGGTCCCTTACGATCGCCCGCATGTGATGGAGGGCGTAGTAGGCATCCTTCTGACCGCCAGGTGGCTGCTTGATGCAGCAGAACTTCATATTGTGTGAGAACATGTGCTTGCCGTACTTACGAACAGTCCTGGTGAAGGTGCCTCCAAATTTGGCGTAGCCGGGGAGAACATCATCAAGAACTTTCTTGACATTTGTGTAGTCTATCTTGGAGTTACGGTTCGGGTCGAAATACGTGGCCATGGAATATTTCGGGCTTAAGAGGATGAGTGTGCAATGTGTGTCGCTGCACAGAACACGGAATGTTAGAAAAAAAAAGAACGATCGAAATCTAAGAAATCATATGTTACGGGGCGGTTAAAGGATGACTTACTCGGAAAAGTAAGCCACAAGGAAGTTATCCTTATCTGGGTTTGCCAGAATGACGCCTTCGAGGTGTGAACTCGCAACTTGGCGGTCCCCAACGCTGCTCAAGTGCTTGGCACGCATGTAGAAGGGGTCGACTATCACGATGTCCGGGGTCGTGTCTCTAATGATCCGCATCTCCATACTCAGTGAAAACAGCCGAACGAAGGTGTAGTGCAGCGGATGAAGGTTAAACATAGCAAAGATGTCATCAAACCGCAGGACGATCGTACCCCCGATGTCGCCATCCACAAAGCCCTTGCCCTCTAGCACCTTGGCCACGAAAACCGGGTATGCCACATCCTTCTCTCTGAGATGCCGCTTCTCCAAAGAAAGAACACTGTCGTGCAGACTCCGCATAGCACCGGTTGCAGCATTCAGCATATTTGGCGGTAGCATCACCCTACCCGCCACATGCACCCTCCTCGAGATATCCTTAGGTGAAGGTGGCCCGTCCTGAGCACGGATCAAACTCGGTGCCGGCTAGCTCGCACCGGCGCCCTTGTTAGTCTTTCGTTTCCGTCCCTTCTTCTTGATCTCCTGTAATGGGACCGAGTTCTGCTCACGAGACCGCCTTCTTGGCGTGTTGGGGCTGATAATATTCGCACCTCAGCTATCGAGGCTCGGTGAAGGCGGAGCTGGGCGTCTCGAGAACTGAACGCCGATTTACGCCTATTGCAATTGGATTTCTTCGCCGTACCAGCTAGATTGCGGTCGTCTTGGTTGGGTTCTTGAGAAAGAGGCCCGCAGAACTTGTCAGCGTACCCATGTTCGGCAAAGTACTTATCGACTTTGGTAAATGTACCGTCGTCGTTGTCGTCGTCGTCCGGATCCTGTGACATAGGGCTGTCCGGATCCCGTGCCATAGGGATGTTCGACATAGGGATGTCTGGCAGGTCCGGTAGCGTTGCGGCATTCTTGCCATGGCTTGGCACCGGCACGACTAGCGGTCTTGTCTGTGGGGTGGTGTCCCTAGCCCCCAAATGAATCGCTCTTGACCAAAGCAGGGCCGATTCTGCGCGCCGAGGGTCATCTCATCTTCTTCGTCGGCCCCAGCGGGTCGAACCGGAGGTAACAGCTCGTCGCAGCCTGGCAGCACCCGAACCACTTCAACCCTATACATTGTGGGTGGCATCGGATTACCGTGGAACATGGGGTTGCCCGGTTGAACGATTCTGCCCTTGGCGACATCGACCAATTCGGCGCCCATGAAGTGCAGAAGAGTGCAAGGAACGTCGGCGGTGCCCTGCGAAAACATGTACAGGGCGTCAGGGATGCCCAGTCAAAGGCAAGGAGATGAAGTCATCGGCCGAGAGGCTTAGTTACCGTGATGCCGTCGAGCTCGGCAAATGTCGAGGCACCGCCAACAGTGGGCGTGCAACTGACGGAGGCGGCGCTTGCTGGCGAGGTGCCGGCCGGCGTACACCCGGGTGCATTAAGCTCCAATGCCCGTGCCGGCGCCGGAGTCACGAATACCGCCTCCGCCAGAGACACCAATGGCGCCGCCGCCGGAGACACCAATGGCACCGCCGGAGACACCAATGGCGCCGCTGCGCCAGGTCGAAGTTCTTGGCCATGAAGCTGGGAACCGGGAGGCCCCTGTTGGCCGCCCGCAATCCACGTCGTCAAGCCCATGAATCAACGTAGGCACCATGGCGTTGAGCTTCGTTCCCAGTTGTTGTTCCACTTGCTCTTGGACAAGCTTGAATCCGCACCACTTGTGCCTTGAGTGCTTCAACCTCGCGTCGGCTTTCCGAGCTGGCCTTTTTCTCCTTCCGCACACCAGCGGTATAGTATGAACCCCATTTTGTGGACAAGCCTTTGCCGGCCACACGACCAGCTGACGTCGGCTTAGTGAGCTTATCCTTGTTTTTCATTATGTTCAACGCCCTATTTAAAGGGGTGTCGAAAGGGGAGCTCTGAGACGACCCCGCGCTACTGCTTTCAGTGTCCTGCGAAAGGAACGTGAACCATTTAGAAATATTGGGGATTAATTAGAGTGCAACCATATGGAGCTAATTACGCGGGGGTGTATTCCTTACCAGAACAAGCTCAAGCGCCCTGGTCTTCGGATCCGTGGTAAGCTCCTTTGTTATCGGGTCCTCCTTGTACCAGGCCCTGACATAGTTCCTGGTCTGCTTATTACCGCTATATTTCTCGAAGCGGGGCGGTAGGCCTTGCTCGGCACGCTCCGCGTCTTCCTTGTCCCATATAGGCTCCGCCACTCTGTAACCGCCGGGACCGAGTTTGTGTTCCCCTAAGTTCAACTCCCGCATTTCTTTCCCCCACTGACTTGATTCGGAGGTTCACTGATCGAGCACTTGATCTCGAACTCCTTGTACTCATCTTCGCTCATCAAAGGATATTTTCCCTTGATCTTCTCATAACTATCACCTTTATCAATCATTTTCTTCACCGTGCTTCTCCAAGTAGACAGGGTCGTGCTGATCTTTGTGAGGGCGACACTGTTCACTTTATTCCCTGAGAGGCGTGTGTTTTCAAATTCGGCAGGGAACTTGTATCATTCGTGCAGCTTCGTGAAGAGGAGGTTGCGCAAATTCCCTCGGTCCTTATGCCTAAGGTTCTCGGTGTTGATCGAGACGGTGCTCCAGAGAATGCACCCAAGCTGAACCGAGTAACCCTTGACTATATGTTTGGGCTCCGTTGGATTCCCGTCGGAGTCCACTTGAGTGAATTCCTCCTTGACGGTGCGGAGCGCATTCGGACGCCGGTCCTTCCTTTGCTTCTTCGATTGGCTGCCATCTGTGTGTGCGCCAACATCATCAGTGGTGGCATCCTCGGCGGCACCATCAGTGGTGTCATCCCCGACGCCACTAGGGGTTGTGTAATCAGGATCGGTGTCTTCCGCGGCGTCCTCATAGCGGTGAGGTTGTTCCTCCATCTCCGGGACAGCTCCTGAATTGCTTGCCGCCCAACCACCAGCCTCATCGTTGTGGGCCATGTTTCGCTCTAAATAGGAAAAAGTTTGGTCAAAAGTTGGTTATTGTCAAGGAACAAGATCATGGTCTCATCATTTAGGGTTTGTCGACACCGAGGCACCCTAAAAGCCTAAGCTTTCATCATTTAGGGTTTGTCGACGTCGAGGCACCCTAAAAGCCTAAGCGTACATCATTTAGGTTCTCATCGACACCGAGGCATCCGGGGCAGCCAAGTTAAGTTTTCATCATTTAGGGTTTATCGATGCCAAGGCACCCTTGGTTGGGCCTAATCACTTGGCACTAATCACTTGGCTCTATTGCCACCTATGGTTTAATACAGCAAGAATAAAGGGGCAGTTGATCCTACTTAATTAAGTACTAAGATACCCCGGCCCATGCATTAGTAGCAAGTACCTCATATGTCCGATTTTTAGCAAAGTCATGCTAAAATTCACGGAAAATTTATGCATGACCTTTGCTGAAAGTAGGACATATGGAGTACCCGAATTTGCTGGAACGGAAGTTAATCGACATTCCGGCAAACTCAAGGGCCTCTCGGGGTACCTGCAAAATCATCACGACACGAAGGGCCTCTCAAGGGCCTCAAGCAGCAGCGGCGTCTCCCAGGACCCCATTTTTTTGCTAAATTTCTTTGAGCAACAATCAGAGCAGAAAATTCAGCATATTTCTATACAACAGCACTGTAAAGATGAAGAACAGTTCTACAACAGCCAATTTATATACAATAGCATCTTTGGTCATACCAATTTCTGAAACAATTCAAAGATGAAGAAATTAACTATGTATAGTTTATTCTTTTTGTACCAGGAACTATTTTAGTTTATTATTTATTGTACCAGGGAGGAATATAATTGATCTTTCATACATGATCAGTAGTCATGTACCAAATTTTTATTTAAACTGAATTTGCAAATCACCAAGAGCTCTACTAGTTTCAGACTAGATTTACACTAAATACACTAGAGTATTTGACCAGTAGTCAGTTACATTTACACTAGACTGAAGAAATTGCTGCATCACTAGACTGAAGAAATTGTGTTGTCAGTTAGGGACTGAAGAAAATACACTAGAGTTTTGTACTGATTCAGTTAACTGACAGCAAGTAACAGCATGTTCTAACAGCAACAGTTTCAGAGTACTACTCCAAAATCCTCCTAGTTGTAGCTCACCTAAATGGTTGAATTCAAAGAACTACAGTGGCCTTCAGTGATTGAGAGCTTAAAATTTCCAACAATCTGAACAAACAAAGTAAAAAAGGATCAGTATCTCATTTCAGCTGATTTATTCTTCATAAGCATAGGCTTTGTTTGTTGGAAACTAGCCTGTGAAACTGAAATTTAACAGTAAACTGAATTACTGTCATTTAACAGTAAACTGAATTTTAAACTGAGTACTGGAGTAAACTTGCTGGAGTACAAATTTATGCATTACTCCATATATTTTGAAATACCTACTGCTATGAGCTATGTCAACAGGGCTACTCCAGTGCACATCACTGCCCAGAGCAAACTGAAACCCACTCTTCTCTCTCTACCCAACGGGCTAATCTATATGAATGCAGTTTTATCAATGGGCCATATATCGATAAGAACGATTGTTGCTGCCTATGAAGCACAACACAGATGTATGGCATGAACAAATTCAATCTACAATGAGACTGAAGCATCTAGAAGATCAAAGTAATCATGTCAAATTGCAAAAAAATTCATTTGTTTAAGAATGTTTGGCACTTTAACTAGAATCATGCATTGGTGCAAAGTTGCTCCTGTACACTATAACATGAATCAAAGTTGGAATCGGGGGCTCTGTAGAATCAAGATCAAAGTTGCTCCTGTACACTTTAACTAGAATCATGCATTGGTGCGAGGGGGAAGATGGAATCGGGGGCTCAATACCTGCAGCGGCTACGGCTGGAGGACGGCGCCGTCGACGAACTCAAGGGCGGGGGTACCGGATGCTCCTCTCGTTGATGGGGGAGGGGAGAGGCTAGAGGCAAACCCTAGCCGCCAAGCGCACGAGTGCTGCAGCTAGGTGGAGTAACCTCTACCTGAGACGACGGAGCAGGTGGCCGACGTCGTGGTTGGTGAGGAGCAGGTGGCCGGCGTCATGGTTGGTGAGGAGAGCGCGAGGAAGAGCGCCCCGTCCGAGGAGGTGGTTGGTGCCTTGGCGGCTGGCGGCGGCGGAGGCTTGGAGGATGTGGAAGAAGGCGCAGACGGCGAGGAGGAGTCCGGCGAGGGTCGGGGCGGCGGGGGTGGTGGCGCGGGGGCGCGGGGGCGGCGGGGGTGGAGTCCGGTGAGGGTCAGGGCGGTGGCGTCGTGGGTCGGGGCAGCGCGCGGGTGGATCTGGTGGCTTGGGAGAGAGGGTCGAAGGGGATCTGGCGAGAGAGAGGGGATAGCTAGGGGGAGGGTTGTAATGGTGCACCGACCAGTCGTGCGCCATAAGTATGACTATTCTAATGGCGCACCACCCCTCGGTGCGCCATTAGATTTTTGTTTTAATCTAGCCCACTAACCATATCTACAACCTAACCCTATCTACAACAGAACCCACCCACTAGCCCGACTGGTCAGCACGCAGCAGACACACTAGGAGGTCCTGGGTTCAATTCCCAGGCTCCCCAATATTTTTTTATTCATTTTAAATGTTGTTTTTATATTTATTTGTGTTTAAACATGTTCAAACTTGTTTAAATCATAACAGTAATATTTTTTTTTTATAAAAACAGTGATATTTTTTTAAAAAATATGTTCAAATTTGTTACTTGAAAATATCATCGGTGGCGGCGGTGGAGCGGGGGAGGTTGCGGGGATCGAGATCGAGATGGAGGGGGAATCGAGATCGAGATGGAGGGGGGTCGAGATCGAGTGTCCTCATGAATTAAAAAAGTGCCCATGAAATTTAAAAATATTCATGATATCAAAAAGTGCCCATGAAATACAATCGAGAAATGAAGATGACGATTTAAATACAATCGATCTTAGCTAGCTATCTGTTCACAATCTTCTTGCCCTTCTTTTTCGCAAATGGAGTTCTTCTGTGGAACGGACGTCCTTTAGGTAGGGTGGTCCTGCTTCTTCTTGTGGTGTGTGTTGCTACTTCATCGTCGTCGTCATGTTCGATCTTCGGGTCGCCGTACTTGTCGAAGTCTTGCTCATTGGCTACTCCATCCATTCCGATGATCTTCCTTTTGCCTCTCCTCACGACAACACGACTGGGCTTTGACGGGTCGGTAATGAAGAAGCATTGGTCCACTTGGGAAGCCGGTACCCATGGCTCATTTTTCGCGGTGACGTTTGCGCCCGCGGTATTGAATTTGGCTTCAGGTATAACCATGGTGGTGAAATATCGGTCTTCTTTTAGGACGCTCTTGGCCCATCTGACACGGAACATCGGCACCTTCTCTCCAGCGTAGCTCAGCTCCCAGATCTCCTCGATCCTTCCGTAGTATCTGTCCTTGTGCTTACCAGTGTAGGATTCCATCGTTACCCCGGAGTTCTGATAACCATCGCTCTTCATGTCCTTGTCCTCGGTGTAGAATGTGTAGCCGTTGATATCGTACGCCTCATAGGTCATCAGGTTGTGCTCGGCGCCCTGTGACAAGGCAAATATGAGTTGTTCTTCCACGGAAGAATCTTCATGTAAAGGGTATGACAGAAGCTTTTGCTTGAACCAACGCGTGAAACATGAGTTGTGCTCTTTGAGTATATCTCCGTCCGTCCTCTGTTGGCCTCGGTCATTGTACGTCTTCTCAATAAAGGTTTTGTGCTCTACCACCCAAGGATCGACCACGTCTATGTGTTGTAGCGCGACTAGGTTTGCTCTTTCAAAGTCGGCGAGTCGACCCTCGAATCGACATGCATTTCGGCGACCCTCACGGTGACCCCATCCAATGAGCCTGCCGAGGTGCTGCTGACAAAGCGCACCAACGGGTTCTTGATGCCTAGATAATTCGTGCAGTAGGGATGCACTATTTGGTCAGAAAGCCCCTGGCTATACTTCCCTCTGGACGTGACATGTTGCGAACGTATCCTTTGATGACACCATTCATCCTTTCGAACGGCATCATGCTGTGCAGCAACGTCGGCCCAAGTTGGATGATATCCTCCACGATATGGACCAGCAGATGCACCATAACGTCGAAGAATGCGGGCGGGAAGTACATCTCAAGCTCGCATAGTATCACCACGATCTCTTCCTGTAGCCTTCTGAGTTGCCTCACGCCAATCGACTTCCGAGATATGACGTCGAAAAAGTTGCATAGGCCAAATAGAGTTTCACGGACGTGCGCGTCCATGATCCCACGGATTGCAACTGGAAGTATCTGCGTCATCAGCACGTGATACCGTGAGACTTCATCCCGCTGAACTTCGCTTCATGGGTCTAGGTATCTGCTTATCTTCCCAGCAGAATCGTGAAGGAAGTTTTACTCCTAGGAGGCTGGTGAAAACTGCTCGATCTCCTCGACTTAGAGTGAAGCACGCGGGATGGTAGTCATTTCCGGTCTTCTTGGCCTTTTTGCCTTTGCGACGACTTTCTGTGTCCTGCTTCGCCTCATCATCATCATCATCATCATCATCATCATCATCATCATCATTAGCGTGAAGCTCCTGCCTGATGCCCATTGATTTCAAGTCTGCCCTTGCTTTCGTCCCATCTTTGGTCCTCTCTGGCATGTTGAGCAGGGTACCAAGCAGACTCTCGCACACGTTCTTCGTGATATGCATGACATCAAGGCTGCGAGGCACACGATGGATCTTCCAGTACGGCAAGTCCCAGAAAACAGACCTCGTTTTCCATACCTTCAGCAGCGGCTCTGGCGCCTTTCGCTTCTTTCCCGGCTCTGGCGCCTTTTGCTTCTTTCCCGGCAGTGGGCAGTCTTTCCAATTTTTCAACAGCTCGTCTATTTCCTTGCCGCTCCTCGTACACGGGCGTTTTCGGGGTTCGGTTTCACCATCGAACAGATCCTTGCGTTTCCTCCACGGGTCATCGTCGTGAAGCCACCTTCGATGTCCCATGAACACGGTTTTCGAAGACCCGGGATCTCTATCTAGCTGGCGATACATTGTGTCATCCATGCACCTTACGCATCCAGAAAATCCGTGGACTACCTGCCCCGCGAGATATCCGTAACCGAGATAGTCGTGCACCGTCGTGAGCAGTGCGGCTCTCATAGGGAAATATTCTTTCTCTGCGGCGTCCCACGTATTGGCTGGCGTTTTCCACAGCGTGTCTAGCTCCTCCTTCAGCAGCCCCAGATACAGATTGATGTCGTTCCCTGGTTGTTTCGGCCCTTCAATTAGCATACTCATGTGAATGTACTTCCTCTTCATGCACAACCAGGGGGGAAGGTTGTACATCCACACAAACACAGGCCAGGTACTATGTGTGCTTCTCTGGCTGCCAAACGGATTGACTCCATCAGTGCTCGCGCCCAACACGATGTTCCTTGGATCCTTCCCAAATTCGGGGTATTCGAAGTTCAACGCTTGCCACTGGCTCGCATCCTTAGGGTGACTCAGCATCTTGTCTTTTTATTTATCTCCGGAGCATTTCCGTCATCTTCCCACTTCTTCTCCTCCCTATCCGCATGCCAACGCACGAGCTTTGCTACCTTAGGGTCCGTGAAATACCGCTGCAGACGAGGAGTGATCGGAAAGTACCACACCGATTTTCGAGGAGCTTTCTTCCTCTTCTTGTATCGAGTGACGCCGCACACCGAACATATGGTAGATTCCGCGTGCTCGTCCCGATAAATGATACAATTGTTCATGCACACATGGTATTTCACGTGCAGTAAATCCAGAGGACACACGATTTTCTTCGCCTCCTCGAAACTGGTCGGGCACTTGTTCCCCTTGGGAAGACGTTCGTGCCAGAATGACATGTTCTCGTCGAAGCATGCTCGGTCATTTTGTGTTTTACCTTCATCTCCAGAGCCATGAGCGTTACTTTCAGGCGGGTATCCTCGGACCTGCATCCTTCATACAATGGAGTAACCGCGTCTATCTCCGGTTGATCCAGCTTGGTTTCTCTCGGCGGCAGCTCTTGCGTTATCCGTCTGCTTGAGAAGCAGCTCTTGAATATGAGGGTCCTGCACCCAGCCTCCATCGTCGTCTGCTCCGGCATCTTCATATTCATGATCATGCCCTTCGTCTTGATCTTCCCCATCATCATTTATGACATCTTCTACATGATGACTGTGTACAGCATCACCGTCGTGATCATGTCCTGGAGATTCTTCGTCTTCTCGCCCGCCATCGCCGCGGTGATACTTGTCTTTTTGCCCTTCCTCATTTCTTGCCCAGACCACATGGACGACTTCATAGTCATCTTCATCACCTTGCCACCGATAGCCATCCATGAAACCACGCAAGAGCAGGTGGTCCCGCACCTGCCCGGAATCTGGGTCCGCAATAAGGCTCTTCAGCTTGCATCTTCGACACGGACATCTTATCTCCGTCTCGTTCTTTTCAAGCATCTCGGCCTTCGCGGAGCTCAAAAACCTATTCACGATGCCTTCAGTCATCGTGCAGACCATGGTCGCCTGCGGGGTAGAGCAAAACGATATTTTAGAACCAAGAAAAAATTTGGCATGACCTTCCCTAAAAATAGGACCAAAAAGAATGCATAGTGCCAAAATTCTCGCCAAAACGGAAATGAATCAAAACATTCCGGCAAAATATTGGCAACTATCGCATTTCAAATACCGGTACCTTCAAACACAAACATATATGCAACACCACAAACACATGTAACACCACAAACATACATAGATCTAGCTAGGCCACAAAAAGTGCATGTGCACGTTGTTGGAGCGAGATAGGGAGAAAAAAAGTAGATCTACATCAAGAAGATAGCTTTCACCTTACTTACCTATCAAAAAAGGTAATTTCACCACTTAATTTTGATGAATCTATGGTGGAAATGAGGTGAGGAGGAGGAGGCAGCTGAGACAAGCTTGGAGGAGGAGGTGGAGAGAATGAAGTGGGGAAAGTGAGTGGGTAGGTTGGCTGTCCAAAATATCTTGTTGGTCCCAGGTTACTAATGGCGCACCACCACATAATGCGCCATTAGTAACCCTGGTTACTAATGGCGCACCTGCAGGTGGTGCGCCATTAGTACTTTTTGCAGAAAAGTAAAAAAACATATGTATACTAATGGCGCACTGTGGAGAAGTGCGCCATTAGTAGTTTAAACTACTAATGGCGCACTGTGATACGGTGTGCCATTAGTAGGTTTGCAAAAAGTAAATATATATATATATATATATATATATATATATATATATATATACTAATGGCGCCTTGTCTTGGCCGTGCGCCATTACTAGTTCTAACTAGTAATGACGCACTTTGTCATCATGCGCCATTAGTTTGTATGGAAAAATGGGAAAAAAAATCAATAGTAGTGGCGCACCGTGAGACAGGTGCGCCATTAGTGTCTTCCACACTAATGGTGCACCTGCAACCAGTGCACCATTAGTATATAGTAGTGGTGCACTGTCCACCTGGTGCGCCATTAGAATCAGTCCTATCTATAGCCCTTTTCCTAGTAGTGTGTAGTCCGATCCAGAGGAGGATTCCATTCCCTGGTCCAATTTGGTTTCTTTATGAAACACAAATCTGGAGATACGTGTTGAGTATATGTACCTACCTACAATGGAGAACCAAACACGAGAGACGAGAACCACATAAATGGCCAAGACGATGATGCCACTACTGAAAAGAGTTGGTAGATGCAGCTATAGGGGCTGCGAGACTGACGGCGGTGGTAGCGGAGGGAAAATGAAGCAAGTCAAGCTCCCAGAGGCCATCAAAACGTCGAGGGCAAGCACCAAGCAGAGAGCCCGTGTGACTATCCTGAGCAGAACATGAATCAAAGTCGAAAATGATCCTATAAGTCGAGTAAACAATTCAAGCACCAGATATGAGTTGCATGATAAGTCGAGGAACACAAGCAGCAGAGGGAACATTAAATTACGAAGTGCTAAGAGTGACTCAACTAGCTATACGGAGGGGAGTGCCATTAGTCGTAAGAATACAAGCAGGAGACTCGACAGGTCCAACGGAGGTCAAAGTGAAAGAATCATAAGTCATATGAAAAGACGCTCCGGTATCAAGAAGCCATGGGGATGTACCTGAACAAGTAGAAGGTGGGTATTCAGTGCCAGAACAGTGGGTCACAGAACCTGCAGAAACCATCCGTGAAGATTCCCAAGCATCCAGCAAGCATTTCAGCTATATAATCGCACGCGCCGATAGGGTTGTGGAAGTCGCGTGTAGAGTCGACCGAGAGTAGCGAGTCGACGTAGAGCCGCATGTGAAAACCACTTGGAGAGTCGATGTAGAGCGGTCACCGCCGCACACCGAAGCCATGAGAGAAGTCGATGTAGGGCGACAATCACTAGGTGCGGAAGTCGTAGGAAGAGTCGCAGAAGAACGACCAACACCATGCAGAGAAGAGGCTAAAGGAGGCGGTGCAACTGCCGAAAAAGTCGATGTAGAGCGGCCAACAGCACCGGTGGATGTCGCATAAGGAGTCAAAGTAGAACGACAACCACTACCTTGAAGACCCACAAGTATAGGGGATCTATCGTAGTCCTTTTGATAAGTAAGAGTGTCGAACCCAACGAGGAGCAGAAGGAAATGATAAACGGTCTTCAGCAAGGTATTCTCTGCAAGTACTGAAATAAGTGGTGACAGATAGTTTTGTGATAGGATAAATTGTAACGAGCAATAAGTAACAAAAGTAAATAAAGTGCAGCAAGGTGGCCCAATCCTTTTTGTAGCAAAGTACAAGCCTGGACAAACTCTTATAATAGGAAAAGCGCTCCCGAGGACACATGGGAATATCGTCAAGCTAGTTTTCATCACGCTCATATGATTTGCGTTCGGTACTTTGATAATTTGATATGTGGGTGGACCGGTGCTTGGGTACTGCCCTTACTTGGACAAGCATCCCACTTATGATTAACCTCTATTGCAAGCATCCGCAACTAAAACAAAAGTATTAAGGTAAACCTAACCATAGCATGAAACATATGGATCCAAATCAGCCCCTTACGAAGCAACGCATAAACTAGGGTTTAAACTTCTGTCACTCTAGCAACCCATCATCTACTTATTACTTCCCAATGCCTTCCTCTAGGCCCAAATAATGGTGAAGTGTTATGTAGTCGACATTCACATAACACCACTATAGGTTAGACAACATACATCTTATCAAAATATCATACGAATACCAAATTCACATGACTACTAATAGCAAGACTTCTCCCTTGTCCTCAGGAACAAACGTAACTACTCACAAAGCATATTCATGTTCATAATCAGAGGGGTAATAATGTGCATAAAGGATCTGAACATATGATCTTCCACCAAATAAACCAACTAGCATCAACTACAAGGAGTAATCAACACTACTAGCAACCTACTAGCACCAATCTCGGACTTGGAGACAAGAATTGGATACAAGAGATGAACTAGGGTTTGGAGAGGAGATGGTGCTGATGAAGATGTTGATGGAGATTGCCCTCTCCCGATGACAGGAGCGTTGGTCATGACGATGGTGATGATTTCGCCCTCCCGGAGGGAAGTGTCCCCGGCAGAACAGCTCTGCTAGAGCCCTAGATTGGTTCCGCCAAGTAGCGGTGGAGTCTCGTCCCGAAAGGTTGCCTGCTATTTTTTTCTCATCGAAAGACTTCATATAGGAGAAGATGGACGTTGGAGATCCACCAGGGGGCCCACGAGGTAGGGGTGCGCGCCGAGGGGGGGCGGGCGCCCCCCACCCTCGTGAGCAGGGTGTGGGCCCCCTGGCCTTCATCTTTGGCGACGATTTTTCTTTATTTATTTTAAGACATTCCGTGGAGTTTTAGGACTTTTGGAGTTGCACATAATAGTCCTTCAATATTTGCTCCTTTTGCAGCCCAGAATTCCAGCTGCCGGCATTCTCCCTCTTCATGTAAACCTTGTAAAATAAGAGATAATAGCCATAAGTATTGTAACATAACGTGAAATAACAGTCCATAATGCAATAAATATTGATATAAAAGCATGATGCAAAATGGACGAATCAACTCCCCCAAGCTTAGACCTCGCTTGTCCTCAAGCGAAAAGCCGATAACAATAAATATGTTCAAATGTTTAGAGGTAGAGGCGTCGATAAAAATAAAATACGGACATGAAGGAATCATGTTTATTTCATAACAGCAACATATATAGATTTTGTCATATGATTACTCATGTTCAAGTGATGATCTTTTCACAAAGCCAAAGTATGAGTCAGAAACCTTATTGAGCACCAACAAATTATACCCTTAGTCATTGAAACAACTGCAATTTATCATAACATCGGAAAGAGTCTATGTCAGAGCTTAAAAGCAAGTCCACATACTCAACTATCACTTAGTCCTTCATAATTGCTAACACTCACGCAATACTTGTGGTTACGGAGTTTTAATCGGACACAGAGAAAGATAGGGGCTTATAGTTTTGCCCCACAACCTCTTACCTCAAGGGTAATGTCAACAATAATAATTCATGCTCCCCCACATCCAATTACATATATATATCATGTTCTTTCCAACATGCTGAGCTTGCCAAAGGATAAAATGAAAAAGGAAAGATGAAGATCACCGTGACTCTTGCATAATGTAGAGGACAATAATAAAAGATAAGCCCTTCGCAGAGGGAAGCAGAGGTTGTCATGCGCGTTTAGGGTTGATGCACAAAATCTTAATGCAAAAGAACGTCACTTTATATTGCCCCTTGTATGTGAACCTTTATTATGCAGTCCGTCGCTTTTATTGCGTCCACAACAAGTTCGTACAAAGTTTATATTCTCCGCACTAATAAGTCATGCATATTTAGAGAGCAATTTTTATTGCTTGCATCGATGACAACTTACTTGAAGGATCTTACTCAATCCATAGGTAGATATGGTGGACTCTCATGGCAAAACTGGTTTAAGGGTATTTGGAAACAGAAGTAGTATTTCTACTTAGTGCTGAGAATTTGGCTAGCATGAGGGGGAAAGGCAAGCTCAACACGGTAGAGGATCCATGACAACATACTTTATCTCAGATATAAGAAAACATAACTCATTATGTTGTCTTCCTTGTCCAACCTCAACTCTTTAGCATGTCATATTTTAATGAGTGCTCCCAATCATAAAAGATGTCAATGATAATATATTTATATGTGAAACCTCTCCTTCCTTATTACTTCATATTAATTGCAACAATGACCAAAGCTATATTTGCCAACTCCCAACAACTTTTAATCATCATAATCTCTCTATGTGGAGTCATTACTTTCACTAAGATCAATATGAACTCTTTTTTATTCTTTTTCTTCTAATCACCCAAGATCATGGCAAAATACTCAAGCCCTTGACTCAACACTAATCTTTATTATATAGCTCATGGACTAGATTACAAAGAAGGATCATAAAGCAAAACTCAAAACTAGATCATGCCATGACTCTATTCTACTAAATCAAAATACTACTAATAGGATCGAACTAAGAAAAACGGTAAAGATAGGAGTTGTGATGGTGATAGATACCAGGGCACCTCCCCCAAGCTTGGCAGTTGCCAAGGGGAGTGCCCATACCCATGTGATTATGTCTCCTTCCTTGTTGTTGGCGGTGGAGTTGTTGTTGATGATGCAAGCTTGTCGTCCACCTTCCATGGCATAGGCTCACCATCATAGAAGGATGACCGAGTCTCCGGGATCCTCAAATCTGCAGCCAAACTCATCCTTTTGAATCTATATTCATACTCACAGTTTTTGTTTTGCAGATCATAGATTTGGGCTTGGAGGTGCTCGATCTTCTCATGTACTCCCTCCGTCCGGAAATACTTGTCATCAAAATGAATGAAAGGGGATGTATCTAGATGTATTTTAGTTCTAGATACATCCCTTTTTGTCCATTTTGATGACAAGTATTTTCGGACGGAAGGAGTAGCTTGAAGATGGCCTCCTCGGTCTTCTTGGCATCCGGCTCATAGTTGTTGGTGAACTCTGCGAGCATCTTGTGGGTAGCGTTGATTCCACGCTCCACCATCCCCTGGCACTTGAAAACTTGTTGCTCCATTGCTTCGAGCCTCAACTCCATGCTTCCGGTTACCTTTGGTCCCTCAATATCACGGATGTGCAGCAACCCATCACGCATCTCAATGGTTTGAGGGTGTCGCAGCACCTCCGTGAGGTAAGGGTTGATAACCTTCTCGAAGAACTTGTCCTTGGAAGCACTTGGGGTCGTCATGATGATCTAGACCTGTCAGAAAAACAGCTCGAAACAAGAACAGGGGAGATTTGCGTGATAAGATAGTCAAAACCTTCGGGAGTATATATAATGAATTTTTACCGACCAAAGTACGTAACGTGCAAGGAAACGGAGTCTGGAGGACACACGAGGTGCTCACGAGGTAGGAGGGCGCGCCCAGGAGGGTAGGGCGCGCCCTCCACCCTCGTGTCCTCCCCGGGCTGCTACTTATTTTTCTATTTTTCTAAATATTCCAAAACGGAGAAATATTGCCTTAAATTTTTTTTTTTGGAGTTGGTTTACTTACCGTACCACATACCTATTCCTTTTCGGAGTCTGGAACGTTCTGGAAGGTGTCCTTTATGTATTCCTGCGGGGTTACAGTTTCAATAATATTAGTCTCAACATTTATAGGATTACCTGAGATATAGTGTTTGATCCTTTGACCGTTTACCACCTTCGGATTTGTGCGTGCGAAGTTGTTGATTTTTATGGCACCGGAACGATAGATCTCCTCAATAACGTAGGGACCTTGCCATTTGGAGAGAAGTTTTCCTGCAAAAAATCTTAAACGAGAGTTGTATAGCAATACATAATCACCTACATTAAACTCACGCTTTTGTATTCTTTTGTCATGCCATCTTTTAACTTTTCTTTAAACAACTTGGCATTTTCATAAGCTTGGGTTCTCCATTCATCAAGTGAGCTAATATCAAATAACCTCTTCTCACCGACAAGTTTAAAATCATAGTTGAGCTCTTTAATAGCCTAGTATGCCTTATGTTCTAGTTCGAGAGGTAAATGACAAGCTTTTCCATAAACCATTTTATATGGAGACATACCCATAGGATTTTTGTATGCAGTTCTATAGGCCCACAACGCGTCATTCAGTTTCTTGGACCAATTCTTTCTAGACCTATTAACAGTCTTTTGCAAAATTAATTTGAGCTCTCTATTGCTCAATTCTACCTGACCACTAGACTGCGGGTGATATGGAGATGCAATTCTATTATTAACGTCGTATTTAGCAAGCATCTTACGGAAAGCACCATGAATAAAGTGTCAACCACCATCAGTCATTAAATATCTAGGGACTCCAAACCTCGGAAAAATAACTTCCTTAAGCATTTTAATAGAAGTGTTATGATCAGCACTACTAGTTGGAATAGCTTCTACCGACTTAGTAACGTAATCAACAGCAACTAAAATATGAGTGTATCCATTAGAAGCAGGAAAAGGTCCCATATAATCAAAGACCCAAACATCAAATGGTTCAATAACAAGTGAATAATTCATAGGCATTTCTTGACGTCTACTAACATTACCAATTCTTTGACATTCGTCGCAAGACAAAACAAACTTACGGGCATCTTTGAAGAGAGTAGGCCAATAAAAACCGGATTGTAATACCTTGTGTGCAGTTTTATCTCCAGCATGGTGTCCTCCATAAGCCTCGGAGTGACACTTGCGTAGGATATGTTCCTGTTCATGCTCAGGTACACAACGTCTAATAACACCATCTACTCCTTCTTTATAAAGATGTCCTTAATGAACCTCCTATAAAATCCGGCGTGACCAAGGAAACTTCTTATACCTTTGATGTCCTTGGGACATGGCATCTTTTTCAATAGCATCAACCTTGGCTTTATCAACTTCAATACCTCTTTCAGAAACTTTGTGCCCCAAGACAATACCATCATTAACCATAAAGTGGCACTTTTCCCAATTCAAGACAAGATTAGTTTCTTCGCATCTCTGCAAAACTCGAGCAAGATTGCTCAAGAAATCATCAAAAGTGGAACCATAGACGGAAAAGTCATCCATGAAAACCTCACAAATTTTCTCGCAAAACTCAGAGAATATAGCCATCATGCATCTTTGAAAGGTAGCAGGTGCATTACATAAACCGAAAGGCATACGTCTATAAGCAAAAGTACCAAAAGGGCATGTAAAAGTTGTCTTTGATTGATCTTTAGCCGACACAGGTATTTGAGAAAAAACCAGAATAACCATTTAGAAAGCAATAATGTGTATGTTCGCATAATCTTTCTAGAATTTGATCAATAAAAGGTAAGGGGTAATGATCTCTCTTAGTAGCCTTATTTAGTTCGCGGAAATCAATTACCATCCTATAACCTGTGATAATTCTTTGCGGAATCAATTCATCTTTATCATTAGGGACAACAGTAATACCTCCCTTCTTAGGGACACAATGGACAGGACTTACCCATTGACTATCAGCAACGGGATAAATTATACCTACTTCCAGAAGCTTGAGTATTTCCTTTCTTACCACTTCTTTCATTTTAGGATTCAAACATCGTTGAGGATCACAAACTGGTTTGGCATCAGCTTCCCAATTTATTTTATGTTGACATAGAGTGGGACTGATGCCCTTAAGATCATCCAGAGTATATCCAATAGCGGCACAGTGCTTCTTCAGAGTTTTCAATAATCTTTCTTCTTCATGCTCTGAAAGGTTAGCGCTAATAATGACAGGATATATTTTCTTTTCATCAAGATAAGCATATTTAAGATTATCAAGCAATGGTTTAAGCTCAAACACGGGATCACCCTTGGGTGGAGGAGGATCCCCTAGGATTTCAACAGGCAAATTGTGTTGCAGAATAGGTTCCTGTTTAAAGAATACTTCATCTATTTCCCTTCTTTCATTCATGAACATATCATTTTCATGGTCTAGAAAATAGTGTTCTAAAGGATCACTAGGAGGTACGGCAATAGAAGCAAGACCAATAATTTCATCCTTACTAGGCAATTCTTCCTCACGATGTTGTTTACTAAATTTGGAGAAATTAAACTCATGAACCACATCATCCAAGCCAACAGTAACAACATTCTTTTTGCAGTCTATCGTCACATTAACAGTATTCAAGAAGGGTCTACCAAATATAATGGGACAAAAGCTATCTTGTGGAGAACCAAGAAGAAGAAAATCAGCGGGATATTTGGTTTTCCCACACAAGACTTCAACATCTCTAACAATTCCCACTGGTGAAATAGTATCTCTATTGGCAAGTTTAATTGTGACATCAATTTCTTCTAACTCAGCAGGTGCAATCTCATGCATAATTTCTTTGTATAAGTCAATGGGTATAACACTAGCACTAGCACCCATATCACATAAGCCATGAGAACAATGATCTCCTATTTTAACAGAAATAACGGGCATGCCTACCACAGGTCTATGTTTATCTCTATCACAGGGTTTAGCAATTCTAGCAGTTTCACCAGAGAATTGAATAACATGCCCATCAATATTATCATACAAGAGATCTTTAACAATAGCAATGTTGGGTTCTACTTTGACTTTCTCAGGAGGTGTATAAATCCTAGTATTGCTTTTACGAACAACAGTTGAAGCTTTAGCATGATCTTTCATTCTAACAGGGAAAGGTGGTTTCTCAACATAAGAAGTGGGAACAACAGGATCATTATAAGTGACAATCTTTTCTTCAACTTTAATAGGTGCAGCTACTTTTACTTCTATGGGAGGATGATATTTAAACCACTTCTCCTTGGGGAGATCAACATAAGTAGCAAAAGATTCACTGAAAGAAGCTACTATCTCAGAGTCAAGTCCATATTTAGTGCTAAACTTACAAAAAATGTCTGTATCCATAAAAGACTTAACACAATCAAACTTAGATGTCATACCTGACTCCTTAACTTTGTCGAGGTCCCAATCTTCAGAGTTGCGTTTAATTCTATCCAATAAATTCCATCTAAATTCAATAGGCTTCATCATAAAAGAGCGAGCACAAGAAGTATCAAGAGGCAAAAAAAATTCAAAAAATTTCAAACTTACTAGTGGCGCACCGTGGATGTGGTGTGCCACTAGTAACAGAAAAAAATTGGTTTTGAATTTTTTTTGATTTTTTTTTCAAAAAATGATACATAATATGACCAGGAAGTTTGAAATATTTTTCAAAATTTCATCATAGTCATGAACATGAACAAAGTCCGGGACATCAACAAGGTATAATAGGATTGATATGCTAGATATATCAACAAGTGCCTGTGAAGTGAGTTGTTGCTGGGGTTGGATAGAACTCTGAAGTTAAGCATGATTTGGGCTGGAGTAGTGTGAGGATGGCTGACCTTTCGGGAAGTTTGACCATGGAGTGCGATTTGACCTGAGATTAAGCATATTGACCCGAGATTAAGCCATAGTGACCTGAGATTAAGAAAAAAACGAAAAAAGAAATTGAAAATTTTTGAAAAGAAATTTAAAAAAATTTCTGAAAAAAAATGAAAAAATTTTGTTACTAATGACGCACTTCTATGTGGTGTGCCATTAGTATACCATATACTAATGGCGCACCGTGGGCTATACTAATGGCGCACCACATAGAAGCCATTAGTATACCAGATACTAATGGCGTGCTGCTAGTGGCACACCTGTAGTGCATCATTAGTAGCGAAAACAGGTGCGCCACTAGCAGCCCTTTTTCTAGTAGTGTCAACTCCAACTCCATATATTCACGTTTGGGGAGGAAAAAAAGGGAGAAGGATTCATCGCGTTTTACGATACGGAGCCGCCGCCAAGCCCTGTTCTTCCTCGGGAGGGCTGATCTGGAGTCCGTTCGGGGCTCCGGAGAGGGGAATCCGTCGCCATCATCATCATCAACCATCCTCCAACACCAATTTCATGATGCTCACCGTCGTGCGTGAGTAATCCTATCGTAGGCTTGCTGGACGGTGATGGGTTGGATGAGATTTACCATGTAATTGAGTTAGTTTTGTTAGGGTTTGATCCCTAGTATCCATTATGTTCTAAGATATATGTTGCTATGATTTTGCCATGCTTAATGAGTGTTTTTTATCCTATCTTGCAAAGTTATAGTCACCTACTATGTGTTATGATCCGGCAACCCCGGAGTGTCAATAGTCGGGACACTTCCCGGTGATGACCGTAGTTTGAGGAGATCAGGTATTCACTAAGTGCTAATGCTTTGGTCCGGTACTCTATTAAAATTAGGCCTTAATATACCTTATTTTCCATTAGGACCCCGCTGCCACGGGGTAGGACAAAAAATGTCATGCAAGTTCTTTTCCATAAGTACGTATGACTATATTCAGAATACATGCCTACATTATATTGATGAACCAGAGCTAGTTCTGTGTCAACGTATGTTATAACTGTTGCATCATGAATGCCATCCGACATAATTATCCATCATTGATCCATTGCCTATGAGCTTGTTTCATATTTATCTTTGCTAAGTTACTTTACCATTGCCACTGTTACGATTGCTACAAACTACTATTGTTTCTTTTGCCACTGTTACCATTACTTCCATACTACTTTGCTGCAGATATTAAGTCTTTCATGTGTGGTTGAATTGACAACTCAGCTGCTAATACTTGAGAATATTCTTTGGCTCCCCTTGTGTCGAATCAATAAACTTGGGTTGAATACTCTACCCTCGAAAACTATTGCGATCACCTATACTTGTGGGTTATCACAGAGCTCCGCAGCACCGCGGGCTGGCGGTGCCCACTCGGCCTAGATCTGGGCCCCTTTGGGCCCCATCTAGGTCGGGGCAGGCCGGCGGCTCCGTTCCGCGGCGTAGTTTTCTCGAGGCAGCGGTGGGGCGTCCGGATCCTGGGAGGTGGCGGCGGCGTTGTCTGCTTGCTGCAGCGTGGCGGCGGAGACTTTGCGGGCTCGATCTGAGGTCGCCCGGCCCAGGGTGGCCTGGTTTGCCTCATGCCTCGTCCGGCCGGCTACCACGATGGTGCTGGAGGAACTGGCCTCTTGTGCGACGGCGGTGGAGGTTGTTCCCTCCCACTTGGCTGCGGTGCTGCCGCCCTCGGATCCTTGCATTCTCATTCTCTGTCCTATAGGTCCCACGATGATGGCCTCAGTGAGATGGCATGGGTGGCTTCAAGACCGTGGCGGCACAGGCAGGTGGGTGGAGTGCGGTGTGGAAGACTCCGGAGCGGTTGGGTAGTGGTGTTCTGGGGGTGGGAGAAATCCCTGCCGGTCCGTCCGACTCCAACGTGGTGACCCCTGCGGGTGCCGCCACCCCTCCTTGGAGGGCGTCGGGTGACCCCTTTCACCTCCTTCCTCCATGTGCCGGGGGAATCCCTAGGACATGTCCGGGTAACGGCATCGTCGTCGTCGCACTCCTTCCTGAAGGTGTTACTTGGCACGTGGAACCCCGGAGTGATGGGTATGTGGTGGGCCGGCTTCGGTGGGCGCGGCGGTGGCGGATCATCTACTTGTTGTCGAGCTGCCATCGTTGGCATTTGTTTCTCTTTTGTTCTTCTTCTTTTATTTTTGGGCTTGATGTGCTGTTCGCCCCAGCGATGGTTTGGTGTGGTTGCTATATTAATATAGCGGGGCGCAAGCCTGTTTCGAGAGAAGCAAAATGAGCGAATCTACACTCTAAAATATGTCTACATACATTCGTATGATGTTGTCCATTTAAAATGTCTAAAATGACTTATATTTAAGAACTGAAAGAATATATCAATATATTGTAGCGAATATTTTTAGAATGAAGGCCACAATGGCCCCACTTTAAAATAAAGCCCTAAATAAGGTTTGAGTGGAAACAGGGACGAAGGATAGAAGTGCTGGGATTGCCAACTTAACAGAGGTACCGCTTGGGGGAACCAACAAAAACATCCCCATAAATAAACACACAAGCATGCAAGGAAGCCTATTGTCTCGCATCAAACATACAATAATCTATAGCTACTTACGAGATCTCTTCAACATGAGAAGGTGCGCTGCTAAATTTGTCATTGCTGGTCTTTCATCCATGTCAAGATTAAGGCATTCCATGGCAACGCTTGCAAGGGTACCAAGAAGCTCCAAAGCTGCCGGTTCTGCAATTTCCTTGTCAAACAGCTCAATCGGCATCTTCTCTTTTTTCGTGAGCATCAAAAAAATGCCTCCATAAGCTGCTATGGTCGGAATATGTGCCCTTCCTCCCACTTACAAGTTCACAGAGTAGCACTCCAAAACTGTAGACATCACTCTTTTTTGTCAATAGTCCAGTTTGTAGAGATACTGGATCCTTGTAATTCCTAGCCAGCCCACGGATGTGCACTCGTCGCTTCTTCCGGCGGAGCTGCGCCCAGGGCATAAAACTCTTCGGTCTCAATGCTTTGTCATTAGTGATTTCCATGGTAGACATTGCGTTCTGTTGCCCAATCACAATCCTTGATAGGCAATATAAACGTATTAACAAGTTTTCTAGAACATTGAAAACTGTGGTACCGATATAAAAGAATATGGTGCTGGCGGTTCAGAACAAATTATAAAGATGCATGTTTGAACAAAGGGAAAGTTAGGTAAAATATCTGAGAGAACGCTATATGATTCTTTTCCACCTATGATACGGAGCAATCAGGAAAGCAATCTCCCTGTTTAGTCAGTCTTCAGATGAAATGAAAATAAATAGGACAGGCGGTACCTCTGTGAGCCCATCATACATGCGAGACCAATAACAGGTCCACCACCGCCTAAGTTAATGGTTCTTTTGAGCCTGCCGAATATGGAGCAATCAATTATTACAAAATTTCCAAGCTTATACCAAAAAAGATAGATAGTTTCCTCAAAAATAAATGCAGTATGCACCTACGGGTTCTCTAGTTTGGTACCAAAATCCTAGACAACATTACTTGATCGCTTATGCACAAACATCGGGTGTGATTACCTGAAATCAACGGAGCTCCACACCTGAATGATGCCATGTTCTGTTCCTGTAATAAGAACTGGAAGTTCATCTGGATGGGCAAGGAGACAACGAACTGGAGACATAGCTTCCAGCGTACAAATGCACTTCCTTTTCTGCAAGTTCCAGATCTGATTTGAAAGAAATGTAGCGTTTAGACTTTAGCAATTTATTATTATTTGCAAAAAAAGGATCGTTCTAGCGACTCCACCTAGCATTAACTCAATGCACCTACTGTATACCTTGGCAGTGCAATCCATAGAGCCACTGACCAAATAGTGTTGATCACCTCGTCTGATAAAATCCAGGCAGCGCACACCCTCAAAATGCCCAATCAAAGAATATTCAGGGTGCTCCGAATCAAGTCTCCAAACCTGAACAAAATTAAGACTATATATATAACGTCAAAGTTTGCTTGCAAAAAAGGAGAAATCCGGCCAGACAAACCTTTATTTCGCCATCATCATGAAACCCACCCGTGAAACATTTGTCGTCCCCAGGGTTAAATGCCACTGACCCTGGGTTATTATAAGTATGAAATTCTTGTGTCTGCTCCCAGGCCTGGTCCCAGTCTAAAACTATTAGGCCAGTATTGGACGCTGACAACACTGATGGTAAAGTTGGATGAACAGCTAGTACCGAACGGCCACTAACAGGTTTAACATGTGTAGTCTTTTCAATTTTTGTGACACACGGACAGTCATAAACATGAAGGTTACCATCAGATGTCAAAGCTACAATACATTCCTTTCTTGCAATAAATTTGACGACCATTACTGCAGTGAGAGTGGTCAATTTAGTAAGTACTCAATTGCAGTGTGTATTTACATGACAATACAGCTGGGCATAATTGCCATTCATTCAACTTGACCATTTATCAACAGTACATAAATTCATCTGGTACTGTATGCCTGCAAGTTACGAGTCAAAAAATAATACCTGCATTGTCGGACACTTTAAAAAAATTCGTCGGGTACTGCATGCCGTACAAAATCACTTTGTTAGTTCAACGGAAAAGGCCAAGGCAATCATTCCACTTGCCAATATATACACATGTTGATCAAGCTTTTGTTGTGATGTCCCTTTCTCAATTTATCAATGGTACATAAATTCGAAAGAGAACAGAAATATATTTCATATGAGAGTCCGTTAGCTTACCTTCATCTCATAGTCCCATACACGAGCATATCCACTTAAATGACCTGTTAAAATCCTGTGTGACAAGAGGGAACTTATTGTAGGACGTAGGATTTAACGTCATACAATCCAACATATTCACATGAGCAAAGGAACGGAAATTTGAACATGTCCATATTGTGCTAACTAGAAGTTAATGCACTAACCATGGCTCTGTTGGATGTGCGTCTATGGACTTCAAATTGTCACGATTATACATCACTGATATATTCTGATCCTACACAAAGAGAAAATTATCAACATTAGAAACAAGAGTTGATTTTAAGTTGGATGATTCCTATACGCAGGTTGACCACAAGTGGTATTGTTGGTCCAGTTGTTCGCAGGACAACAAATGTATTGAAGATATAGAGAAAATAAAGTGTTGACTGAGTTGGTGTATAAAATAACTGGGCAACATGTAGTAAACAGGACATCTACTGGTGGAGTTTTGACCAGAGGCTGGCCCTCAAGCTATCAATCTAACGGTTAACAGCAATGACGGTCGATCATGATCGCTCGTACAATGAAAATCAAAGTAGAGGGGATACCCGCCAGTGATTTCGCCCAGCCCAGAATTTCGCCGACAGTTATGCCCATTGGGTTTAGTGCCTCTATACTCGCTGATCGACGTCTTCTATGGTGTGTTTCTCGGCAACGGATTTGTCTCCTAGTCATCGTAATATCCTCTAAGGGTTATCTTTAGCATTGAGAGGCGTATTACTAGAAGTTGCATGTTTTTTCATCGAGTGCTACTAACTTCAACAAATTTTTTGTGAACTCCCCATCCACCTACCGCTTGTGATTGTTCTTTGCTGTGAAAATTTCTCATCGGTACACAGCGTGATCAACCTAGACCACCATTAGAGAACAAAAAACATCAAGTTGGATATTTGGTTCATCTGAGAGAAGGTGGTGTCGGCAATTAATGCACAACTGATCTTATTTTCTTGTTTAGCCGTGGAAGAGAGTAGAGGGAGGGATGGTGACCACAGGGATATGGCACCTGGATGGGTAAATAGACGTACATCATTTCTATCTGTCTTTGTTGATCGGTGAAAGGACTACAATGGTGTTTTATCTATCTATTGAGCTAGCTTACAGGTATTTTGCTCGACAGGAGTTCATCCCGCCCATATATAGGTAGATGAATGCCTATAATGTACCTATCTTTGAGGGATACGATACGATCAGGTGATCCCGTGATTAAAGGAAACATATCTCTTATATCTGTCAACTCGCCGAAGTAGCGCCCTTGTCCTTATCCCATATGAGATTCAACTCTAGAACGGGACTTGAAATCCCTTACACACTCGAGAAGGAGATATAATATTGGTACGCATGCATGGTATCGTGCTCTAAGTAAGTACTCTCACTCACCGACAAGACCCGGCAGGTACGTGAACAAAGATTGTGGCTATGTGCCCTGTTCTCTTTAGGGAATAAGTTGGGAGAGTATCATCCAACTGTCCTTCCATGTGCGCCTTTTCTCGCTCATGATGAGTTCATATTACCCCCCAAACTTGTCTCACAGTTCATTTTACAACCCTTAACTTTGTTTTGGTTCAAATTACACCCTTGAACTATAAAAACCGGTCACAATACCCCCTTCCTTCTCATTTAACCAGTTTGGACGTTTTTTTACTCTAGTTGTGTCCTAGGCAGCACTACCAAGTCATCATATTTCTCTCTCATCTCTGCCATGTCACCATTTGTCTCTCCTCTCACAACTGAGACAAAAATAGTATGTTTCTCTTAAACCCTATGTACATTTTAGATACAATTTCACCAGATTGCCCACTGCATTATTTTTGATTTACTAGAATTGTTTTTTGAATTCTCTATGCAGTTTGATTTTTGAGGTTCTCATCAAATCGTAAACCAATTTAAATTGAATTATACCATATCGGTCGTTTAGTTATTCCAGATTTGCTGAAAATTATTTTGATTTTCTGTACAGTTTCCTTTTTTACTTTTCGATTTGAATACTTTCGGGTCCCTTTACTCCAGCACGCCAACTAGAGAGTCCTTCCATACGCATGCATCCTGCAAGTCAGATGAAAGAAAGCAACACACATCCTAAGCAAGAGACGAGCAGAAAGATCAGCCTTTACCGACGAATGAGGAGACGAATGAGGAGACGGGACAGCACCGCCGGCTGCCGGCGTCGCCGGCGGCTGTTTAGCATATCGGCAGAAGGGCATGATGCATGGGGGAGGAGATCGAGGGTACACGCGGCGGCAGCGATGGTGGAGACCTGGATGGTGGTGGCGGTGGCGGCCGAGACCCAGGCTGATCGACGTGCGAACGATACCTCGAGAAACCCTTGCGTGACTAGATGACTAGACAGTTTACCTGGCAAGGAGATGACAAACTCCACCATGTGGCAGAAAAAACCGGAGCTACATCAAGTCAACTTGTGCGAGGGATGCCTTGTGAACAGTTTTCATAGTTTGAGGTTTAAATTTGAACCAAAGAAAAGTTAAGGGTTGTAAAATGAACCATGAGACAAGTTTAGGGGGGTAATATGGACTTCTCTCTTTCCTAAATTAACGTAATAGGGCTGGCACAAAGGTCAAAAAAGATTCAGGCGTCGAGTAGCCAAGATCTCTTCATTGTGGATATCAGTGGAGTTATTCTTCCACAACTAAGATTTCAGGTGGTGGCGGTGTTATTATCCCCATGGTCTCAGGACGTCCACCAGTATGACTGGCACAATTAGTGAACCGATAATGTATCCACGTGGTTGGAAGGACAAAAATGTGAGTGTGTCCTATGATACAACTTCATTGCACACATTCGGCTACCCAAAAATCCTTTCCTCATGCGTGGTCACCTCCTCCAGATCTTAATGCACTCTACTGCCTGGAGTTCAAGCACTTGCCTCTGAGCGGATCTCGGCACCTTGCTTAACCATGACTTCTTACAAACCGAACAGATGGAGTCCCTTCACGAGTAAAACGAGTTAGCCCCCACCCCAGTCAATGACTACATTTTTGCTTTCGTGGACTTATTCAAGTGCCAATTAAGTCTCCCATACTCATAGTTCCTCAAAAGCGTGCTGAAGTCTTACCGCATAGAGTTGTTAAACCTGAATCACAACTCAATTTCATTCCTGGCAGTTTTTTCCATCTTAGTAAGGTATGGTTCAGGAAAATGTCATCGCTCCAGGTCTTTCGACACTTCTAGCATGTTAACGTGTGTTGGGACGACGAATACATGAATTGGTAAGAGGTGAGAGTATATATCAGACTACACTCAGCAAAGACATCTACTACCTCCCAGTGACATCCAAGAACTCCAAGTCTGACATGAGGCCAAAATGGTTTTATCCCTAGCGGAAATCCCGTGAAGGAAATCAAGGTCCGCATTGCAAAGAGTCTAATTGGATGCGGCGCGGACTTCAATTTTTTTTGTGGTCGATCAACACCTTAGATGCATGACAAATTGATTCATGGCTTTCAGTGTGCCAGTACAGGAGTCGTCTCTCTCGACTTTACTCCTCAGGCCTTTGGGGTGGTTTGGGAAAATGACCTGGACTCCACGCCCGATCCATTCAAAATGAAATTTGTTCCTGCTGTGATAGACATGACTGAAGCAAAGATGATAGCAATTTAGCAGTTAGCCTCCTTGAATATTTTTTTATTTTCAGTGATGGAGTGGAGAAACCCCAGTGAACTCCTTCTTTTACACATGATCGTCCTGACGCCATCGATCCCAACACTGACAATTTCTAGAATGAGATTGTTCTCATAGGAATGACTGATATTTAGCCCAGAAGGTACAAAGCACAGCTATTTCATACCCTTCCACTGGCCGAAGGAGCAAGAGTCAAATGGTGATCTCAGACCATACTTCTTCCTTTTCAGGTGACGTGTGCTTATCAGCCCCAGCAAAGGAGGGTGAAACTTCATGCAGCCTGCAACATACCATTGGCCTCCAGAAAACCATGGGCCTTGGCATCTTGTCACATAGGTTATGTAGGGATAAATCTCATGGAAAAAGACCATACATGAAGATGAGGTCATGAGAATTTAAGTTGTGTGCAGGGAGAGAAGCTCACTTAGTTCCTCACCTCCTTCAAAAATTCCTCGACTAGGGAAAAACTATGTGTGTCCTCCATAAAGTAGGCATCAATCTTCCCATGTCGCCCTGCCACAGGTGTCAACTTGCCAAGGTCAAGCTCCTTCCTAAATGAAGTTTCTGGTCCGACCTTCTTATACGATATATTTGAAGATGTCTTAAAACGTTCTTGTGTCTGGCAGCGGCAACCTTGATGCAGCGATGGTGGAGTCACTTGAGAAGCAAGTGGTTGTCACCGAGGTAGATTGATCCTTGTAGATGAACGATGCTATCGTTGTTCTACCCTTATGGCTGAGGATGTCTAAGAGATCTAACACCTTCAAACATCACTGATGGAGTATCGGACCGTGTTGGAGGCTCCTATAAAGAACTAGCTGGTTCTTGTCAATGTGTCATGTTCCTGGCTGACCACCTTGTTTTTATTCTCAACTATGAGAGAGAGATTGTGGGCATCATGGTTGTCGATCTCCCCATGGAATAGAGGAGAAGGTGTAGATGACGACAAAGTTCGGGCATTCAGTTGTGACAATTTCTAGATGTGAGATAGAGCATGTTAGGATTACTTGCGACACATACTGGCCAACACTCTTGACCTCGTGGAAATGGAGTACTCGGTGGCTCATTTGATTTTCCTGCTTCACACCCGATCTTCCTGATGACTTCCCTAACTTTGTTATGTGTCATTCACAATAGAGGAAGACTCCGTTGATCTGAAGGCAGGCTAAACTTGTGAGTAGGCAGAAGAGATGGACAATACGACCTGCACTGTACCAAACGAAGTCTTTCTCTTGCCCTCACAAGGGCCTATTAGATCATGTATATTTCGTATCTATGGTGCAATTAACTTTAAAGCAGTACTTGCCTCCCCTCTCCTATCCTCTCTCCAAGCCCCTACTTTTCAGGTGGAGGGTTCTTCCATGGGAATGAAGTGTATATAAGAGTGAGGATGTTTCAAAAGATTTCCTAAGGTGATAAATTCTTGAGCTTTTGCGGGTATACTCTACCTTTGGAATTGGCGACGAGGTATGCCTTAAGATAGATTTTCTATGAAGACCTCGAAGGTTGACCTCATGTATAAATCCTTCCCACTTTCCTGAGAGCTTATTGCTCCCACGTGGTTGACTATCTAACAAACACTTGTACACTAATAAGCATTAGAGGCAGCCTATGGAGTCGTTTTTCACGCCAAACAAATCAGGCAGCTAAAGAAGTAAAACAGCCTCTAAGAATTTAATAGGTGCAGAGCTGACATCTTGAGCACCTCTAACAGTTCAAGTCTACATGCATTTTTCAGGAAGAAACGCCTCCAATACTCGTAGACGATGCCCTTTCTCCTGTTCTCTCTGAAGCCTAGCCGTTGCTCCAAATGCTATAAATCTTGGCCATTGTAGCGACCATAGTAGCACTGCCAGCTCCGCTACCATCCTTTGTCGATTCTGGCGACGTCACCGTCCCACTCCAACAACTAAGTCATCCTTGTTAGTGAATAGTGTACAAAGAGAATTTGATCAAGAACCACTTGGGGCAACATATGTCAACGATTCATACATGTTGATATAAAGATCTGTGCATAGTCATGGATCAGAGTAGAGGGAGAGGTGGTGGTTGAGGGAATCTCAGTGGTGTAAAGGGCGACATGGTGGTTTTATTCTAGTTCAGACAACCAGATGAGTAATAGCCATATGTCCTATATACCTATCTTGATTGAGTGTATTACAAGGGCCCAGAATCGACATATATAGGGTTTCATCGATTGGCCCAGAATCCCTCATATTCGAGACAACAAGAGTTATTCTACCACAATTGAGATTTCGGGTGGTGGCAAAGTTATTAGGCCTAGGACCGAGGCCAACTGCCAACCTGGCTGCCATGGTCTGTGAACCGATGTCGTATCCACAAGCTTGGAAGAATAAAAGTAAGAGTAGGTGTGTCCTATAGTATCCAACTTCCCTCCACACATAATCGCATACTCCAAACTCTTGTCCTCATGCGTGGTCACATCCCCCAATTCTGAATGGACGTCCCCTCCTGGAGTCTGAGCACTTGTCAGTTAGCGGACCTCGACAACTTAATCAACAATGTCTTCCTCTAAACTTGTGAGACAGAATTCCTGCTTGTGACAAACGAGATAGCCCCCAACCCCATCAACGACTGCATCTTAGTTTTTTTTTTTTACTTCTTCAAGTGCAGATCGTGTCTCCCACAATAAGAAGTTTGCTGGTGTGTTTATTAAGGCGATACCAACATCTATATTCAACTAACTCTGATTTAATTTACGTGTCCACTCCATCCACCAGGCGTATAAACTGTGGCAAGGGGCCAAGCAACATTGCGTTGCACTTATTTCATCTCAATACAGTCATTAGTTGTAGATGAGAGCTACTGCCATATCTACCCCTCATGTTTTTTTTATGCAGTCGGCCACTAATATACACATGATCAATGCAATTATGGACACGCCAAGGTTTGTCGATGCATATTAATTGAAAGAAGTCTTTTGTGTAGTGGAGTTAACTCACCTCAGATGTGATATCTTCGTGCTGCAGATAAACAGGTTTCAGTATCACCTCATGCACCATATTCCCCAACTCTTTTGCTTCCTCAAAAAATTGATCAGATTCACACTGGTTTTGAAATAAAACGATGTACTTATGTTCCAATAAACTGCTCTGAATAACGAGATCGAAGTCTTTCTTTTCCTTTAGCTTCATCTCCTCTTTTGTTGTCACAATCAAAGTGTAAGTGGATCTTCGAGGCACAATGCCGTACAACGGCAGCTTTGTGAAGCACCATGGGGACTTTCCGCCCCTGTCCACAAGTCTAAAGGCCACATTTTCATTGGTGTTGTTTGTTAGGTACAGTGAGCACGATATGGGCTCATTGGGATGATAGGGGAAGTGAAGTTCCAGCGGGTGGACGTCAAGTACAGGTAGCTTGTTGATGGAGCCTGCGATCTGCACTGTGCAAAGAACTTTTTACAAATAAAGCTACGCAAGTCAACGAGGTGTATAAACCTGTCTCCTCAAATATTCAAAGCAAAAGTGCAAAGATAACATTTAATTAATTCACTCACTTCCTCTTCTAAACAAAATTAGTGAGTTCACCTTAGATGTTGTTTCTCCAGCCTGTTGTCTCGTATCTGCACTTAACTTCTTTTTATTGTAATCTGTTGATTGCTCCTGATAACTCACATTATCGGTATCCATAATGGCTATTGTGTTGCCTCTTCCAATCACAATGCTGACATATAAGAGGTATATACGCATATAACATAACAATTATAACATACTAAGTAAGAAGGATGGAAATATACACTCTAAGATGGGAAATGAAAACCATGAATATATACCTTCCCATCGCACTTGCAAGATGGTAGACAGCTCCAATACAACCAATATTGATGATTCTTGTAAGCGTAGGGGGGTCTGAATATGTCCTGTTGGATTTTTTCCCAACAAGTTGAATGAAATCCAGTATGGTCGACTAAATCAGTAGTGACTAAACTTCTGACGTGTAAAAAATGGATGACTAATGCATGGGGTTCATAAGGACACCAGCTATCATTACTAAATTTCAAGTTACCTGCAATTTTTTGTGCTCCACAAATAAATAGCACCATCATCTGAACCTATAATTAGAGTATGAAGATTGGGCTGATATAGTACAGACCTAACTGGCGATGTGAAAGCTTCAAGTGTATATGCACATATATTCTCCTGCAAATACCATATCTGATATGGGAAAAACGAATCAATGCATGCATTACAAGAACTACTATATATAAAAATACTGTGTTAGCATGTTTTTCCATGAGAATTGTAGACCTTGGCATTATGATCATCTGAGCCGGTAACCAAAAATTCTTGATCTTGACATATGAAGAAAGCAAGGCAGTTCAGTGATTTCGAGTGCCCAGGCAGAGTGCTTACAGATTTGGGAGAATCAAAGCTCCAAACCTGCACACCAACCAATCATATGAGAGAGAGAGAGAGAGAGAGAGAGAGAGAGAGAGAGAGAGAGAGAGAGAGAGAGAGAGAGAGAGAGAGAGAGAGAGAGAGAGAGACCTTATGTAAGTATGTTGCTGTCTCACTTAAAAATGTATTCGATGAAGTAGTAGCAAATGTGTCATTATGATTAAATGCGGCATCATATATTGTCTCCCTAAATCCCCCAAAGTAACAATCAAATGTCTGCACACACTCCCAACCCTTGTCCCAGTCCCAAAGTTTCATGTATGTACCCGCTGACAACAAATACGGACGGGTTAAATGCACGGCTAGCAAGCTGAGATACCCATGCCTATCAGTGAAAGCTCTGAAACTTTTGATCTTTTGAATCTTTGTCTCGCAGCTGTACACATGGATATAGCCATCCTCTGTACCAGCAACAATCCATTGCTTTCGTTCAATAAATCTAACGCACGTAACTGGTGTGAGAAAGGAAAACAATTTATGAGCATGGCATCCTTGCATGATGCAAATACTAGTAAGAGAAGTCAGAAATCATACCCTTTGTCGTAGGCAATTTAAGTGAATCCACTTTTCTCTGATGGTATAAAGAAATTACTGTGTTAGTCAATGGATACCAAAACATGGTACATATCAGTGCCGAGAGGCATCAATAGTTTTTATCCCAAGAAACAACACTGCTACATACCTGTGCATAGTCCCAAATGCCAACATGTCCATTTTCTTCTCCTATCATTATCCTGCCACAAAATGATTAACAAATTAATTAGACGGAAGGATATGGTGCAATATAATACAGGAATCAGGCTCTACGCCGAACAAAAAAAAATCCTGACGACTTTTTATCGGGGCCGTCGGTATAGAAAGAAATACGCTGATTGCCTCAGAAAAACTGTCGGCAAACCTTGGCCGTTGGCAAATCAGTCTATGTCGAGGGTAGCCGCCGACAGATATATTGGGCCATCGGCGGCATATGGCCTGACATGTGGCGCTGGCTGACAAAAGGCTGGCGCTGTTATATATATGTTGACAGCCCTAAAGTCGGCAGACTGTTTTTCTATTTTTTAAAAACCATTTGAAAAAGTTTGAATTTGATTAATTTAAATCTGACTTCTCTAAACTTAAACATATCCAAATTAAATATCAATTTGGGGTAGAATTTTATTTATTTTATGAATATACAGTTTGTTTCCGCTTCAGAATGCGTTAAATATGCAACCTCGTGTACTTTTGCAAATAGGTCCTTATACTTTGTCAAATCACTAGTAATTCACACATACATCGACTTTGACAAATTTTATATGTTTTTGGATCAGAATCTTGAGAGGGTTCTGCTGGTATACTAGGTTTTCAAATTTAAACTAATTAAACTCATGTTTCCTTCAAAGCAGAAAAAACCCTCTTGTTTTGACTTTTTGTGTATTTTTTAATTGGCGAAATGTGGAAACTTTAAATCTATTTGCAACAGAAAGCTTTAAGGATTTGGAAATAATGTATTTTCACATGCGCTGCCACTCGAGAAGGTTCGGCACTTAGAGGGGGGAAACTGCACCACGAGTAAACCAGGGGGTGAACCTTTGGCCCAAATGTGTTTTTCCATGTGGCTATGACCTAATTAACCCAACACAACCAAGTAAAAAAGTCCACCAGGAACTCCCCCTTCTGAAGCCGGTCAATGGCGTAGACTGCACGGGGCCTGTAGGCTGGGGATTCGACCAAAACGGGGCTTCAGAGCATCGTAATCCCTCCAAAACATGCATGTGGCCCAAGCATAAATGTGGATTGGGGTGGCAACACCTAATACTCATGTCCATAGTAAACGGGGACATACGATGCTCTCTCACTCGGGAAGGTTTTAACACTTAGATGGGGAAACAGCCACCATTGGTAAATCAGAGGCAATATTTTGAATGTTTGGACCAAATGTATTTTTTCATGTGGCAATGACCTAACCTAATCACGGACGACACTTACATCAAAGGAATGTTGTACACTTAGAGTAGGAAATTCCTACTTCCGGTCAACCAGAGGGCATCTTGTGATCACTTGGGGTCAAATATTGTTTTCCATGTTCCTATGACGTAACCCAAGACAACCAAGTAGAGAAGTCCATCGGTGAGATGTTGTCCGACGCCGGTCAAAGGGCTAAACTTGCCGGTCAAACAGGTATGGCTTCGGCCGCTGTGTGGTCTTTGGATGGCCCAAATCTCAACAAAAGTTGCGTTATGTTCTAATATATGTATACAAGTGTGGTCATTTACATAGCCAATACCCAACTCCTAAGTGTGACCCTTTTGATTGACGACACTATCACTGAAAGAATGTTCAACACTTAGAGCGAGAAACTCCTACTTCGGTCAACCGGAGGTAATCTTGTGATTACTTGCGATGAAACAAGGTTTTCCATGTTCATATGGCCTAACCCAGCACAACCAAGTACAACAGTCCATTGATCAGATGTCATTGATGCATGTCAAGGTGTTTCGACATTAATCAAACGGGTCAGGGTTTGTATGCTGTGTGGTCTTCGGAGGGCTTGGATCCCACCAAAACTTAGATTGTGTCCTAATATATGTATAAAAGTGTGGTGGGAGATTTAAATAGCCAATACCCAGCTTCCGATTGTGACCCACCTCACGAGCATCACTAACACCAAAGGAATGTATTGCACTTAGAGCGGGAAATTCAGACTTCGTCAACCAGAGCGAATATTGTGATAACATTGGCCTAAACCTGGTTTTCCATGTTCGTATGGCCTAACCAACACAACAGAGTAGAAAAGTCCATTTGTCAAATGTGGTTCGATGCCGGTTAAAGGGCTAGATGACATTGGTCAAACGGGTCAGGGTTCAGCCGTTCTGTGTTCACCAAAACTTGAAGTGTGGTGGGATGCTGAAGCATACAATAGCTAGCTCCCAAGTGTGACCCACTTCATGGACGACACCAACACCGAAGGAATGCTTGGCACTTAGAGCGTAAAACTTCCACCATGAGTAAGCCGAACGAAATATAATGATAAGTACGTCTCAAACTTGATTTTCCATGTTCCTATGGTCTAAGCCAACACAACCAAGTGAAAAAGCTCATTGGTCAAATGTCGTTCAACGTTAGTCAAAGGGCTAGACGACGTTGGTCAAATGGGTTAGGGTTTGGCCGCTTTGGGGTCTTCAGAGGTAGGAATCCCACCAAAACATCCATTATTTCCTAATAAATGTATAGAACTATGGTAGGAGATTTAAATAGCCAATACCCAGCTACCAAGTGTGACCCGCTTCACGGACGCCACTAACACCGAAGTGTTCTACACCTAGAGCAGGAAACTGGCACATCAGAGGGAACCTTGTGTTAACTTGGGATCACACGTGATTTTCATGGGAACTTTGTCGATGCGCGATGGCCTTGGATGGAAACTTCCTGAGACTGCGAAACAAAAAAAGAGTGCAGAATAACTTATTTTTTATGGGAGCTTTGACAGTCCTGAAGAAAAATAAGGGACCATAGTTGCAGGTGGAGTCATGTGATGTCAAGAGCGTAGCAATGGAGCTCATAAATAATGGTTCTAGGCCAAACGTACACGGAGGTTCGTGCATGAGGGCTTCAAGATGGGGAGGTCATATTCACCAAGGTGAAAAGGTTAAAATTATGCGTCGAATATTAGGTGTACGAGTTGTACTGCAGTTGGACCTGTAATTTGCAATGTGTCAAGTGTTTGAGTCGGACATGTGTAATCCGGACCTAGTATATAAAGGCACCACATGGTAGTCAATTTTGTTTTGAAAGGGGGAATATATCAATATCAAGTCGAAACCAATTACACCCAACTTCTTCACCAACAAATATCTGAGATGCACACAACAAAAAAGGAAAATAAAAAGAGGAAAAAAAGAGAAAAAGACCCTGCCACGGTGACCAATCACCCGTAGTAGCAGCACTCTAACAACGCACAAAGAAAACACCCGAATTGAAAAGAAGGTTCTCCAAAATCTACGCTTCCTGGAAGGAAACAATGCACAAGTTTTGTTGTTGCCAGATCAAAGAACACATGTTTTCACCCTTGAAAAAGACCGCATTCCAAAAACAATGCCTTCAACAAGATCACTGCTAGGAACAACAAATAAAGGCCAAGCCTTGGGTTTTCACCCTGGAATTCATGAATCAGAACTCAAAGTAGAGCCACCAACAAAGAAGTGCTCCAATCTTGCCACCCCCACATGCGCAGGATGCTACTACAAGTCATGTACCACCAGGCTGACAAGAACTCACGCTCGGCCTGGATGGGAACATATCCCGCAAGCCAAGTTAGAACAACTACCTGTGAAGCAAAGACTTCATTGCGTCCAAGACCTCGCCATCGCCACTTGTAGGTCCTCCAATCACGCCATGACATTCTCCGCATGTGTTGACATTCTGGAAATCTTGGTGCAGACATATCCCAAGGTGTCAACAAAAATAGAGCTTCGCGATACCCCGGTGAAGCTGGTTATGCTGATGTTGTGGGTGCACAAGACCGACCCCTATCAGATCAAGGTGTCCAAAGAGAATCATATATGCTGATCCTTGTTTCCCTTGGAAGGAGGAGTCCAGAACTCGCCAATGGCCATATCAAAGAGGGTTGATCACACGTAGAATGGCAACTTCACACGAAGACCACTAGGGACACCGCCTTGATGATTATTATGCGAGACATGAGAGCCCAAGATCAACCATATCTCGATTCCCACCTCCGGCGAAAGAAGGAGACCTCCGCTGCCATGTCCAGGGCCGCCACCCTGGCACCCAATTGATGCAACACAGCCGCAGACCATCCATGCCACGCACAGGAAGCAACAGGGTGCGAGATCGAGGCCCGCCAGGTCCATGTGGGAGTAGATTGAGCCCGCCCTGCCGCTGCTGCCAGCCGCCGTCGCACCTCTGGCCGTCGTCGATACGCACCACCATACCAGAAGGACTGGGAAAAGGAGTCGCCGCCACGCCCGGCCACGACGAACAAGATCACTGCCGCCACCCTGTTGTGCGGGTTTTGCCCAGCGGTGCCTCCGGCGGCGGCGGAGGAAGGGGACGGGGTGAGGTAGGTGGGCCTCAAGGTTTGTTTGGGGTAGCCTCGGTGCGGCAGGGTGCCGCAACACGGGAGGGATGGGGGGTTGGGGGAGGGTCGCTAGAGAATTTTACCACACGGTAGTCAAATAGGCTAGACATAAGTTTTAGGGTAAGATGGAGATCACGAGAGGGACGTGTAGGAATCCCTCGCAGGGGTGGACAGACCGGCGATGGGCATATCATCGATTTTTATCATGTGATTGGTACATGGGGAGGACCACCCATATTCAGGTCTCGGCCATGTAGCCATGTTGATGAATCTCATTAACACATTTCGGTGTCGTTGCTCATGCTTATATGATTTCTTGTCCTCGATGGATCGACATGTGCCTCGGATTATTATAAGAAGTTTTCGTGCTCAGTTGAAACACAAAGATCCCAAGATGAGTGAGACTACGGACTGGCTCATTCTTGAGCTAAAAAAACAGGGGAATGTGGTTTCTTCGTATTTAAAAGAAAAATCAAAATCTTCTCAAAAGATCTAGCCAGAAATAGAGGTGTGGCATGAATATTCGACAATGTGCATATGTATTATATATGTGAAAAGAATGTACTCACCATTGCTTCGCATGGTTCGTGTCCAAGGAATACTCGCCAGGGTGTTCTACCTTGCATAGTAGCTGATTCAGCGAGGATACGGTTAAACACGTGACCATGGACCACCTCCATGTTTCACCGCATAGACATGGCAAACGAGAAAGAAAAGATAGAATTCATACCTTTATTGTGGTGGAGATTGGCTGCGGAATATATGACCATGCGTGTATGTATGTAAGTGCAATCCAGAACCACCGGCGCAAAATGCAAGTGAAAACAACACTGAAGGTGAAGTAACATTTACACTAGAATGTTAACCTCTCAATTTAAGTTAGGCCGACCTTTATCTATCCATCTTCCATAATATATGTTATTACTAGAGTACTAAAAAAAGAATGGCAATTATTAATTGTGCTAAAAGAATGATGGTGATAGATGCTCACATTTCATTGCATCTGATGATATAAAGTTTTCAATGTCTACGGAAGGCCTTCTAATATCTCAATGTTAACATAAGATTGTGCAAGAACATACATACAAAAACTTGTTGAGTAATCGTGCAAATGTGCAGGCAAGTTCAACATGTTTATATTGATTATACCTCATGTGTTGATATAGTGACTTGTTGTGGCACAGTATAAAGTCCTTTTAGTTCCACCTTCTGCACGGCATTCCCCATCTGTTGAAAATACTGTTCTGGATGACTTTGGAATGTCTTTATATGCTCATCATCTCCCAATATTAATGAAGCACCCTCGAGGTTCACATCAGTGATCCACTTTCGTGGCCACTCTTCTTGCGTTTTTGTTGTCACGACGAGAGTGTAAGGTGTGTTAGGCAGCACAACACCACACAATGGCAGCCTTAGGAAGGAGGACCCCACACTCTTGTCCATTAGCCTAAATGCAATGGGTTTATCGGTGTTATTTGTTAGCTGAAGCGGGCACGTGATAACCTTGTTGGCCTCAAAGGGGAAGCGAAGCACTGACGGGTGAAGGACAAGAAGCTTCTTGGGCCCACCTGCTGGGATTACATGTGTACTACTTTCTGTTGATAAAAGTCTATCAATTATATGTTTAATATTTTCTGGTCTCTTGGCTGGTTCGAAGTCACTGCACTCGATCCCAATCTCTGCACATACTCGTATTTGGTCCCACCACAATATATCAGACTTACTACTCCAACTTTCACATACCTAGGATAACTCCAATCATGAAAGGGATTAAACTCAATGCCTAAGATCATAATTTTAAATCTTGCCTTGAAAAAGCGACACAGAGAAAATTTCTTACATTTGCAATGCTGTGACACCCTTTCTTTCCGGTCAACATCTCCATAATAATAATACCAAGACTATACAAGTCAAACTTGTGTGTGATTTCACCCGCATAGAATTCAGGTGCCAAATATCCTCTGAAAATACATATAATAGCATCAATTAGAAATATGTTGAGCGATTGAAATACAAACCTACATTATGGCTGAAAAACTTTAAGATTTAGCTTCCAACAAGCTTTAGATTTCTTACAACGTTCCACCCACATTCTTGGTAATGATGCGCGTTTGATCTTCCTCAAAACATCTTGATATTCCGAAATCAGTAATTTTCGGCATCATATCTTTATCGAATAATATATTCTCGGGTTTCAGATCTAAGTGCACGATATTTTTTTGGTGAAGATAATTTATCCCTTCGCATATCCCTTTTATTACTTGGTAGCGCTTTCTCCATTCAAGTTCTTCAGATGTATCTACAAAGGGGAGATCAGATATAGGATTTAATGTAGTATATATTTGAGATACTTACTTAATTTTAATGAAAAAATAGTATGTTACGCGGGAAATTATTTCAGCTACATGCTTGAGTAGGTTGAAACTAGCCAAATAATTTCCAGTGAAGAAGATTAAAATGGAAGCCTGAACCAACCTTTAATATAATCATCAAGATTTCCCTTAGGTAGATACTCAAAGCAGAGCAATCTCTGTTGTACGTCTGCCATAACCATTCTCCCATTGTAGCTTGCCATATTCCCTTGGGTGTCAGCACAATATCCTAGAAACCGTACAACATTTTTGTGCTTCACCTTCACCAGACATTCCACCTCTCGGTGGAATTGTTCCTCTTGCATGTATATATTTGACAACTTCTTTACAGCGACAGTTCCATTATCAAGCTTTCCCTGCAGCAGTGAGATCATGGAACGATAATCTTTGAGTTTACATTTTGGATAAACTTTGAACAAATCAGAGTCATAGTGTGGCAGCATGAGAGGGTTTGGACGTACTTTGTAAACCACTGCAAAGCCACCTCTTCCAATCACCAGCTTCTCAGAAAAATTATCTGTTATTTTCTTCAAAAGTGGGTAGGGCAGGGACTTGGGCTCTAAATTTTCATCGATTAGCATGTATTCAGCTCAATTTGTGTTATACTACCTTGGGGTATCATTATTTGGGCACCCAGGTCAGTTATATACCAACTTAGTTCCCTAGCTTGAAACAAGAGAGATCACGTTATTTGTTATGCCACTAGCTAGACTAAAATTGCCCAACTAATTAAGTTGTCATGAAATACATATTTACAAAAGATTTATGCATCTGCTGTTGGGTAGACAGAAACACTAAGCAAGGACATATATCCCACATACTAGACATTCACGCTCTTAGTTTGCCCTCCTAGTCATGCATTGTACTACTAGATTGACCATGTAACTAACTATGAGAAGTTTCCGCAAACTAATAGCAAACAGGCATGCATGAAGTCGCCATGAGAACCAAATCATGGATCCTAACCAAACACCGTTAAGCAGAGAGAGGTGTTGGAAAAGAAGATTGATGGCAATTTCTGGATGGAGTTGAAATCACAACTGAAGACTGATGACAATTACCTAGGCGGTTAGTGAATTGACGTGTTTCGGATGCTGCCTAGTCTTCTCAAGATTGACAAGGGAGTGAAGGAAAGAAGATGTGATATATCATACCAGCGAGTTAACGTGACACTATATCTGCATAAATTTATGAATAGAGTGCATGCTTTGACGGGAATTGTAAGCTAATTTAACTTGAAGAACAATTAGTTTTGCAAACAAATGAGGGTTGACCTCTGGGCATGAATGTTTAATCACAGAAGCATACCCCCATATGTACATCCTAATTTCAGTCCAAAACTCGTATACTTACCCCAAATGCCACTGCAAGAACATTAGAACCTATGTAGTACATGATTGTATAATTCCTTCTGCATTCCACTGTACACATCGGGTTGTTTTTCGGTATTATTTAAAACAATTAAAATGCACTTTTTTATTGCTCCATTAATTTGTTTAGCCTGACAATGTCTACACGCAGAAGGCTTAGATTCGCATTTTTGCCTGTAATAAGACAACGTTTATTTGAACTTGTAACAAACAACATACAAGACTGTCACCTTTTGTAAACAAATTAAGGACCTGAGTTGTCCTGGTGTGACTAGTTCAAAGTCAGATTGAGCGAGTAATAAAGCACCACATCAACTTTCTCTTTATTTAGCACTTATGTGCATCCACTACAGGATTCACCTTATACGCCGATGGCAAAAGCCATCGGCAAAGCTAGCCAGCAAGGAGCACCAGGTGCTGCCATGTGGCCAGTTATGTCGACGGTATCGGGAGGGATTTCGAGGGCAGCCATCGTCTTAGGTGGCACACAACAGCCGTTTGGGTGAGATTCGGAACCTCTAAAGGCCATACAGCGGCCGAACCCAGATCCGTTTGAATGGCAAGTCTATCAATTTGACCAGCGCGAATGACATCTAACCAATTAACTTTTCTACTTTGTTGTGTCGTGTTAGGTCATAGGAACATTGGATAACCAAGTTTGAGCCCAACTTATCACAAGATTCCCTCCGGTTGACCCGAAATGGGAATTTCTCGCTCTAAGTGTAGAATATTCCTTGACTGTTAGTGTGGTCAAGGTTAGGACACAGCCACATGGAAAAACACATTTGGCCAAAGATTCAAAAATAGTCCCTTCTGTTTACCCGTGATGGCAGTTTTCCCCTCTAAGTGACAAACCTTCTTGAGTGACAGCACATGTGTGTGAAGGAGGTCACACTCGATACATGTGCATTAGATCATTTCATCCAAAACCACACTTATGCGCGTATGCTTGGGCCACATGCTAGTTTTGGAGAGATAATGATGCTCCAAAGCCCTGTTACGGGCAAAACCCTTGCCCATGGGCCTCACGCGGTGTACCCCTTTGACCTGCATCAAAAGAAGGGTTCCCGATTGAAGTTTTAACTTGGTTGTGTTGGTTAGGTCATAGCCACATGGAAAAACACATTTGGGACAAAGATTCCAAAAATATTTCCCTCCGGTTTACCCATGGTGGCAATTTCCCCCTCTATGTGTCGAACCTTCCTGACTGGCATCGCATGTATAAAACCATTTTTTTGTGAAATCCATAAAAATTCCTAATGCAAAAAGATATAAAATTGTCCTCATTGGGCCCAGAAATAAAAAATATAAAAAGTCAAAACAAGATGGGTTTTCTGCAAATTTGAAGATAACACGAATTTAATTTGTTCAAAATTGAAAACATAGTATACCAATAGAATCCTTTGACGATTCTGTTCCGAAAACATATAAAATTTGTCAAATCGACACAAGTATGGACTACTTGCGATTCTGACAATGTATAATGACCTATTTGCAAAAGTAAACGTTGTCACATTTTTAACATGTTTAAAAATAGAAACAAAATAGATATTCATAATCTATGAAAAAGTCTACCCCAAATTGATATATAATTTGTATATCTTAAAATTTAGATAAGTCATATTTGAATTAATCAAATTCAAACTTCTTTAAAAGGTTTAAAAACAGCCTAACATTTTGTCAACGACTGACGTTATACACATCACCACCACCACCACCACCATGTTCTCGGCCACCATCAGTACCACCACCAGCACCATTCAAAAGAGAACCTCCCATTTGGGTCAAGATCTCCCCACGAGTGAGCTACCAATACTTTTTCTGGTTTCATCCATTGTGATTGGATTCATGAACAAGATAGCATGTTATTCGGATTTCTTGGGATCACGAAACCTCTCCTCCTGAAGTTGAAGTCTATGCTCCTTGGCCTCCAATTTTCTCTTTTCGGACACGTATTTGGTCCTCTATTTCTCATCCTCCAACATCTTGAGCTCATTCCACCTCGCCATCTTCTCTTGTTTGCGTTCGACCGCTAACACCTTCTTGGCCTTGATCATGGCCACAATTTCTTCTTTGTATCTGCCACTGTATGCATTTCTCTTCTTTCTCTCTTTTGCAATTTTGTTCTCTTCCGGTCTATTGTTGGCCTCTTCATTCACCTAGCCATCCTCCTCGACGGATATGCTCAATTGATCTTTTTGGAGTGGTCTCCACAACTCTCTTGATCCACTTCTCATTCTTGCAAAGCTCTTTATAGGAATGATGCAACACGAAGGGCTTGTGGCCGAACTTATTGTTCCCATGCTTGAAAAGTTCTTAGATGTACAAGCCATACTCTATGACTTGGACACCGATAGGTGGTACATGATTCACTTCATTCATGCAACCGGACCATCGGTTGCATTAGTCGTGAACGGTGCCGCAACGATGCCCAGGAGAACCTTGCGTGCGACTTGATTAAACTGCCACAGAGTGGTTGTACTACTCCACAATTCTCTCCCAAGACATAACCTTGGTTATTGCCATTCCAACCATTGAATCCATGGAGACGTTGTCCAAGCATATCATAGAGCAACATCTTTCACTTGATTGTAGTTGTCAGATCATGACCATTACGACCTCGTGCTTGCCTCCGTAATCCCCTCAAGTTCATCCTTATCAGCCAACTCCTCTTCTTTCATCTCTTCTTCGACCACCTCCTCCTCTTCAGCCGTGTCTGAATGATCCCAAATTGAATCATAATTGAGATCATCTAGCCCCAACGTAGTCAAGGACTCCAAAGACGCCAAGAATTCGGTGGTGTTCATCTTCACACCAGGACAATAAAGTGAACAAACTCCCTCACCGGCCACCAACAATCACCCAATTCGTTGTCCAAAATGTGAAAGATCATTTTTTCCTTGTTGACATTTCCTAGAGCACTCGGTTGCCGTGACTATATTTCTTGGATGCAGCGGCCGGACGTGCATGGAGTGCCAGACTGGCCTTCTTCTTCACAACCTCATCAACGATGGCCAACATCGCGGACATCAGTTTTCTACATCTCTTGGCGCCAGCGGTAGCAGCGGAGGGCGGCCGTTCGCTGCCGGAGAGGTAGTCGCCACCCTGGGACCCTTTCACGTTGTTGGAGCCGGTGCTTGTGGCCTATGGAGATTTTTCATCCCCAACCTTTATTTCGGCGCGAGAGTGGTTTCCAACAAGGACAAGCCGGCAGCGGTGCCCGGCGGGGTGACAGATGTTGGAATTCCGTGCACATCAATCACATCCTATCACGCCGAACACATGTACACAAAAACTTTTACCAAAGGCACGTGTTGTACCTTTCTTTTTCGTTATTGATTTTTTTTTCCTCCGTTTCTCTAGACACTACTAGGGAAAACGCTAGCAGTAGTGCAGGGAGAAAAGAAAGATAAGGAGACAACCAAAAAAGAAAAAGAAAGGCGTGATATGTGCCTTTGGAAAAAAAATGTGTCCGTGTGTTCGTCGTAATCCGATGTGATCAATTCTATGGACCGGATTCCAATAGCGGAATCTTGGCTATCCATTCTGGTGAAGGTGCCGGACGGCAGCGCATGGCGGCGGCAGCCACGGAAATGGCGGAGCCTCAAGGTACGAGAAAGAGGCGCACAACTTTTTCTCAGCCAAGCAACCGCAGAGTATATCTAGAGTTTAGGAGTTCAGCTAGCGATAATTCATGAGTAGACATGGTGCCACGCGAGGCTGGAATCCACTCCCTCTATGTCTTTGAGATTCGTGCCGTATCTCACGTATGTAGAATTGGGATGAATTAATCTTGTATATGCAATGTATCTATCAGCCAGTACGTGTGCATGCCCCACAGCTAAACGGGGTTGAAGTTATTGTTTCATTGAAGCATTCATGCAGCACACCTGACCAACTCATTTACTAGGATTAATGCACCACACTACCCTCTTGTATTACTACGTGCTGCCCCATTACATATTTACGAGTGCACCACCCTCTATATATGGCTGCAACAGAAATGTGTATTAAGTAAGCTAATTAGTGTTTATTTTACCAGGATTCAACTAATGTTGCGTGATTAAACATTAATTGAATCGAGACCAGCCGATTGACAAGCAGAGTTAGACTTTCATTTATGGGGAGCAGCTAGCAACGGAAACCTACATCAAGGGTTCACAGGCATGAGTTTTCTTCATATCATGTATCCAGCTCAGTGCTCCCCTCTCACCATGCCTCATTCTCTCATCTTAGTTCATCCTCTTTATTCACGTGCGCCTCCAACCTCCATGTCACACTTTAGTTGGACCGCTTATGCAACTCACGACCATTCAGATGAGGACTCTAGTCTCTAAAGCTGTGGCCCTCTCAGCGCTCATTGGTTCCTTGAAGTTTTCTTGGCTCAGTTAACACGCTGGAGGTTGACGACGGGGCTACAGTGCAACCTAGACAGTAGAAGATGGACAGGACAGCTTTTTCTTGAAAGTGCATGAACAGGACAACCTTGGGCAGATGCAACATTAATCCATGAAGTTTTTCACTGACAGCTACCTGGGTGTACCTAGTAATGGTATCACTGACTTGTTTTGGACCATTAATAATTGATCTGGCCGAGGTATAAATACGCCCATATTTAACTCCCCTGGCCCAATGAAGCGTCGTATTCTAGCCCAATATTTATGCGTATATGGAATACCGTGCATCAATATCCAAAAGGCGCTATATAATCTGAGGATCTTAAAGCACGAATGGCCGGCCTAGATTTAGACCTCGCCTGGCACCATGCCCCAAAAATTCACGCCATTCAGCTACGTGCAACACAAAGAATGAAAACATCAATTTTACTTCTCTATATAGCCAGATAAGGGACTGGCTAGAGTTGGCCTTAGCTAGTCATATGAAGCTATGTGCACATGGAGGAGAGGAGAGGAGGAGATGTGGATGAGATATCGTACCAGCAGAGGGGACCGTGAGATGTAGATCTGCATCCAAATTATGATCAATATAGACAAGAGGGCCGGGGTCGGAGGTGGTTGCCGGACCGGTCAAGGTGTCCAAGATCCGAAAGATGTGATGAAGAAGAATCGCTGCTCAACTAATTAAGCATGTAGATCATCCATGCCGAGGTCGAGTGCTCCATCGCATCAACACCCCCCCGCGCTCCGGCGACCACCCCGCCACGTCTTCCCGGCAGGACCTGCTACTGCTGCTGCTGTGGCGGGGGGAGATGAGGGGCAGAGCAGGAGGTAGCTACGCGTGTGGTGAGAGAGAGAGATGAGTTGTGTTGGGATCTAACCCTAGCTAGCACGAACTAGTTTTGATAGACGGAGGTGGAAGAAAGCAAACAGGGACTCGCATGTTTCTGGCAACGTACGCCACGGCGCCGGACGCCCTTTTTCTCTTGTTATATAAAGCTGGACACACCAGATCGTATCTGGACTAACAACCTACGTATAACAACCTGGACGCTCTACCAAACTCAAATCACAGCCGGGTTTGTAGCTAACAGAAACGCAACGCTAATGGAGCCTCCTAGCGATCCGGTCTTCCATCGATCATGAGCCCAGCTTGCTCGTCCGCCCGACCTGGATGCCAGGTTCCTCCCGTTGCACCTGCTGCACGCTATCCCGATCGCCATACGATCGCCACGAACCGGCTAGACTCGACCCAAACACACGCGCACACATACGCTGGTGACCACGAACACGAACGCGCACACACACGCAGACGCATATCCGCACACACGGTTTATTCCTAACAAGTTGTGTGTGGTTGCCTGTCTTGAGCTTATCGACTCAGGACGACATATACTTCGGATAAATACATTGTTTGTTGAGCAACCTTTGGATAATACATGGACGATACTGACCAAGAAAACGTAGAAACTCTTCCACGGTCCACGGCGGACCCATTTATTCTTGGGTGGGGCCCATCATCATTCCCCAGACCACATACTCTCATCCACTGGCAGTCTGGCTGAACATGATGACTAGTCAGACACGGCGGCCGGCCGGCCGGGTAGAAAGCAATCGCCCGAGCCACTATCCCGTCGTCCAGTTGTGGTTGAGATATCTCCACGGACCCTTGTTTCTTTTCCTATGGATCTCCGTGTTCCTTTAACCCTATAAAAAAAGTTGGTTCCTTTTACCTATTTCAGTATGGACGCTGCTACATCGCGCGCGCGCGCGATGCGGTGCGATCTCGCGGCCTGCCATTTCAGGAAGTTGCCCATGTGCGGTCCCCCGCCTGTGCTTAAAAAGGAAGTCCTGCCCCTCCCGCATGTAGTCACATCCCGACAAGAAGAAAGACGGCGACTTCCCCAATCTCTCCCCACCAGAAAACTCAGCGCGGATTCTTCTTCCTCCCCCCAAGCTATTTCTCCCCAGCCTCTGCCGCACGCCATGGCCTAGCTAGGAGGACCTCCCTTGCATAAAAAACCCCCCAGAAAATAGGGGGACCAGACCAAATCCTGAAGGACACAACGATATTTGTCTGCAACTCTTTGTTGCACATCAGGCAATACTCTAGGACAACTCCGGCAAGAATACCACCAGAAACTGGGCAATTTTTCTCTCTTCAAAAACATCAAGGTAAAAACACAGGAATCTCCATCTATTTTCCTTTTTTTTTGGGCAAAAGCACGATACTACTAGGTTAGACCAGAAACTGGATCTTGCCAACAAATCTGCTCTCCGCCTGTAGTTGTCCTCCCCTTCCCCATGTTGAATCTGGAAGCTAGATAGAAGATGATGTGCTCTCGAATCTTGTTTATTATCTTGCCTATTGTCTTGACCAGGCCTCTGCATTAACAAAAGGAGATATGAAAACAGGTTGTTATAAACTGTGTGTAGTCGTTCTGTATTGCTAAAAAAGGAGAGAGAAACCTTGCCTACATCCCTGATAAAAATGTAGATGAATTGACAAGAGACTAGTTGCTTACAAAAACAGAAAGCTAGGAAAAAAGTGTGAGCTAGTAGTACAAGTAAAAAGAAATGCATGCATCCTGCAAATTCATAGACTGGCATTTTCCTGCCAACTAGTAGTAAACATGATCTGGCAACCTGACTAGTAGTAAAAAAGAAAGAAAAAGTAGAAGTTTGTATGTTTCATTCACATTATGTCACCTACACAAGAATTTCTGTTCTATCTTCTATGCAGATGGCTGAGCTTGATCGCAATAAGCTACCTGATAATTTGGATGATTGTGCATTTGTCACCCCCCAAAAATCGTCTACTAAAGGACGCAAGAGAGAAAAGAGGTACTACTCTGGCATTGAGTTGCACCCGGAGAAAAAGACAAAAATGTGGGTACTGCAAGGGGTTAGGGCACAATTGTGCCACTTGCATGCCTGGTCTGAACCGAAGTGCTTGACTGGATCCAGCAGCGAAAAGAAAAAGAAAAGCAAATTGTGCGCGGTCGAACATTGAGGAAAAAGAAAAAGTTGATATGTAAATATTTTATTTGTATTGAAAAAGACCGTGTAATTTATGTTCTCTGCTACAAAAAAGAAGTTCATGTTGCTATGCTGTAAAAAATGATGTTAACTTGCTTAAGTGCGTTGGAGAGATTTTTTTACCTTCTTGATGTTGAACATCTTCGCCCAATTGACGTCATTATGGTCACTTAATCATTTTTGCCGTTAGTATGGTCCTCATGTTGGCTATGTCTTTTGGCCCATAGTCCAGGACGTGTGTGCCGTCCCAGTTGTCAGTATTGTGTAGCATATATATACTGCAGTCACACCTGTTTTTGCACACATGAAAAAAACAAAAGAACAAGGCATTTTTGCTGTTTTGCTAGTGTGCCTCAAACACGAAATTATAGTTGCTGTTTACTGAGGAAAAATGCAGGAGAAAAGTATTCTACAAATAAGAAAACTAAAAAATCAGAGGCAACACAACAGGAATAAAAAACTATTGTATTGAAAAAAAGCGGGCAACATAGTTTAACTCACACTAAATTTGTACTCCATGAAACGTTTGTGACCTGACTTGGTTTTTGGGCGACTTGGTCGGATGGGTGGGCGACCTAGGTCATCGGGAGGCAAGTGTGTTTTCCGTCTTAGGTGATTTGAAAGGGTACGGTGGTTTGGGCGACTTGATCGGACGGGTGAGGCGACCTAGGTCACCGGGGTAGGCGAGTATGTTTTCTGTCTTAGGCGATTTTGAAGGGTACGGTGGTTTGGGCGACTTTGTGTGACTAGTGGGGCAACCTAGGTCACCGGGGGGAGGCGAGTATGTTTTCCGTCATAGACGAAATGGAAGGGTACGTTGGTTTAGGCGAATTGTGAACGGGTGAGGCGACCTAGGTCACCGGGTAGGCGAGTGTGTTTTCCGTGTTAGGCGATTTGGAAGGGTGCGATGGTTTAGGAGACTTGGTGCGGCAGGGGGGGGGCGACCTAGGTCGCCGTGGGAGGCGAGTGTGTTTTCCGTCTTAGGCGATTTGGAAGGGTACGGTGTTTTGGGCGACTTGGTCGAACGGGTGGGGCAACCTAGGTCACCGGGGTAGGCGAGTGTGTTTTCCTTCTTAGGCGATTTGGAAAGGTGCGTTGGTTTGGGCGACTTGGTCGAACGGGTGGGGCAACCTAGGTCACCGGGGTAGGGGGAGTGTGTTTTCCTTCTTAGGCGCTTTGGAAGGGTGCGTTGGTTTGGACGACTTGGTTCGACGGGTGAGGCGACCTAGGTCACCGGGGTAGGCGAGTATGTATTCCGTGTTAGGCGATTTGGAAGGGTACAGTGGTTTGGGCGACTTGGTCTGACGGGTAGAGCGACCTAGGTCACCGGGTTAGGCGAGTGTGTTTTTCTTCTTACGCGATTTGGAAGGGTGCATTGGTTTGGGCTACTTGGTTTGACGGGTGAGGCGGCCTAGGCCACCGGGGCAGGCGAGTATGCCTTCCGTGTTAGGTGATTTGGAAGGGTACGGTGGTTTAGGCGACTTGGTGCAGCGGGTGGGGCGACCTAGGTCACCGTGGGAGGCGAGTGTGTTTCCCGTCTTAAGCGATTTGGAATGGTACGGCGGTTTGGGCGACTTGGTCTGACGGGTGGGGCAACGTAGGTCACCGGGGTAGGTGAGTATGTTCTCCTCTTAGGCGATTTGGAAGGGTGCGTCGGTTTCGGCGACTTGGTTCGACAGGTGAGGCGACCTAGGTCACTGGGGTAGGCGAGTATGTTTTCCCTGTTAGGCAATTTGGAAGGGTCCGGTGATTTATGCGACTTGGTGCGACGGGTGGGGCGACCTTGGTCACCGAGGGATAGGAGTATGTTTTTCGTCTTCGGCGATTTGGAAGGGTACGGTGGTTTGGGCGACTTACTCTGACGTGTGAGGCGACCTAGGTCACTGGGTTAGGCGAGTGTGTTTTCCTTCTTAGGCGATTTGGAAGGGTGCATTGGTTTGGGCGACTTGGTTCGACGGGTGAGGCGGCCTAGGTCATTGGGGCAGGCGAGTATGCTTTCCGTGTTAGGCGATTTGGAAGGGTACGGTGGTTTAGGCGACTTGGTGCAACAGGTGGCCGACCTAGGTCATTGGGGGAGGCGGGTGTGTTTTTCGTCTTAGGCGATTTGGAAGGGCGTGGCTGTTTAGGCGACTTGGTTCGACGGGTGAGGCGACATAGGTCACCCGGGGACAGTGGCGGAGGACCCGGTAGGGCAAGGCCTCGCGGCCACTTTGCCCTACCTTGATTTGGCCAGTGAAGGCTAGGCACAAGGCGGCGCATCGATGTGGTGGCGTTGTCGGTGGCGGGTGACCAAAGCTCGCCCTACCTTAACTTTTGTCCGTCCTCCGCCACTGCCCGGGGAGGCGAGTATTTTGGGCACCTTGGTTGTTGGGTAGGGCGACCTAGCACACCGAAAAAGTGGCGAGTTTTACTTTTGGTCGACTTGGTGGATATGCAAGCTAGGAAACTCGGGGCGGGTTCATTAGGCGACTTCGATGTGTGACAAGTTACTTCTGCTGCTGTTTTCATTTACTAAGGGTGTGTGTGGGGCAAGTTACTTTTGCTGATGTGCATTTACTATGAGTGTGTGTGTGTGTGTGTGTGTGTGAACCCATGGAAAATCCTAATTACCTTACTAACAAAAAAATAAGACATCAAATCTCTTTTTGCTGCGTTCCTTCTCATAGGGACAACAAATAAGACATCAATCTCACGGTATGTGAGTGATTTGTTCATTACTCTCACATCAGCAAACCCGTGGAATGAATTTGTGCTGCAATCACTATCACAGATTGTAAAAGGAAAAGGAGAAACAAGGCTAATCGAGACCGGGACTAACTCTACCAATGCAAATTTAAACAGATGTGAACGATCGTTCAATTCCGACACCATATCATAACTTGCTCCTAGTCTTCCTAGATCAATCTTAACTGCAGCCGTAGGAGATAGGATGGTACCGAATTATATCTGTAATTCATTTTATTTTGGAGACACACCTTAAGTACTGAAAAAGGACCTGTGTTTTCTCTAGTATTCGGGGCATAGAGAACAAACATATGCATCCTTTTAAGTCTCCAACCGTTCTATGTTGTTTCAGAACAATATCTGCTTGATGTTTGATATGCCTACAGTCTTAGGAGATTTCTGTCACACAAAAATTAGAACTTGCTTGTAGTTATAGCAGAATTAAGGGGAAAGGAATGTGGCCATACTCTATACTAGAACATGGTCATTTGGAAATCTCTGGAATGCATGCCTGGCTCATTAACCAATCAATGAAAAAAGAGCTGACAGCAGTATAAAAAATGTCTAAACACATACGAGTAATTAAGATCAGGGGATATGAAACCATACTCTTTCAAACTTCGAAGTCGCTGATGCATCAAAAAGATAGGCTAAATAAATAGGATCCAAGTAATTGGGAACTAGTTTTCCGCAAGACCGCTTCTGTCTGCCTGGGAAATCATCTTATTTTGCCAGTATTTGCTGGACCCCTCAAAACTATGTGGCAAAAGAATAGCCTATAATCACTGTAAGTTGTAAAAACACTTGCCTACTCCTGGGGAAAAATGTTGTAAAACTCTTGCCTACTACTGGAGAAAAATTGCTGCATAAGTGCCAATCTGTGAGTTGAATTGCCTATCTCCCTGGGAAACAAAATTCTAAATCTACACACGCAGAAAACCCTGCCCATGGATGCTTAACACATGCCGTGAAAATCGTTAATAGGTCCTTAATCGATTGCTTGATGATGCGCTACACAAATCTCGGGATTTCTCCGCTTGCTATTCTGCACTAGAGACTGGTTTTTTAGCACCCAGGGGTCTATGCACCCACTTATCCTGCCGTCCATGCAGATTCCAAGTCATCAAGATCTGTGCCAAGTCTTCTACAGCAGGTTGCATTAGCAGGCCTAGTGAACAGTAAGATTGGGAGTAGAAAATTCAAAACCGAGCTGGTCCTCTCGCTGGGTACTGTTCATCATAGGCAGATTCCCCCTCAGCTGTTAGTGCTCACTCCACTGAGAGAGAGAGAGAGATGTGGGGTCCTTCATGCATCACGTCAGCTTCATACACACACAAAACGATATGTGACCCAGACTTCGCCTGATAAAACTAGAGAGAGAGAGTACTTTTTCTAGAGAAGTGAAAAAGGGCGTGCATGCAAGTGTGCATGCAGGTCAGACAAAGAGAGTGACACGAGAGAGAGAGAGCATGTGAGAGAAGAAAGCGTGAGGAGAGAGGACATAGTACTATGCATGTCAAACAGACCTGCAGCCTGCATCCAGACCTGCCAGCGAGTAAATCTATGGTGGTGTTCAACGGACGCATGCAGCGGCTGTATGCTGTCATCTCATCCATCTCGTCGACCACCAAGGATTCCTGACATGCTAGAACTGCAATACCTATCTCTGCATCCTACTGCCCCCTCCGTTCGCTCATTGTCTCCTTAAAAAAGGGAACCTAATTACTCTAATGCTGCAACCCCTCTGCGCATGTACAGCTATCAGCGCGGATCCTCATGCCGCTGGATGGACGGGATAACCGGGTGTCGGGGCACCCGGGTGCCGTCGCACCTTTCCGTCTGCACTATCAAATCGTGTGGGGATTTTTTGCAGCAGGGGCTGGCACACATCGATTCCCCGAAATCCCTCACTGACTATTTTCCCTCTCCCCAGCTCCTCCACTGTTCTATCCTTCCCCTCCCCCGTTCGTCGATGTAGATGACGCCGCCGCGTCGGTGCAAACCCACTGCCCCCATTCACGAGCTAGGAATTAGAGAGGGAGGGTAGGCGTGTGACTTACCTTCTCTCCCCCAAGGAAATGTAACAGCTCGCCGCCCTTCATCATCTTTCGCTTCACCGGCGGTCCGCCTGCCCCTTCTCCCTCCCTTCTCTCATCGCGCACGCCGCTCGATCGAAATCGTGATGCTTCTCCTCCGCGTGGTGGTAGGTGTGCCGCGTCTGTTCATCGCCGTTGTCGGGCTCTCACCGGTCGCGGTCGCCGACGACCTTAGGGATTTCTCTCCCCTCTGCTCGATCTGAGAGGTGGGAGGAAAGAGGGGAATGGAGAGGATGAGATGGGTGGACGGGTAACGGAAACGACAAAAAACACCGCTCTCTTTTCCCCTCCGGTCGGAACTGTCAACCACGTGGCGTGTGATCTTGTTGTGATGGACGGCTCGTGTCTGGCGCTTCATGATGGTGAATCAATGCAGCGTCGTGCAGCGTTTGGGTTTTAGTATTTGTTTCTAAAAAGTACAGTTTTAGAAAATTGGTTGTTGTCTTGTTAGTCAAAGAACCAACTAGTCACCAATTATGGAAGAACCGATTTCCTTGAAAATCGAAGGACAAGCTGGTCTTGAAAATTGAAGACCAAGTGATATGAATATTTCTTTAGTATGTTCATGAGCATTTTCTGAATAACACTTTTTTATGTTTTTATGCATATTAAAGACAAATATCCGAAGATGGAAAAGTAAATGTACGTAAATATTAAATAAATAATAAAGTAATAAAAATAATAAGAAAAATTAATCAAAAAGTTAAGAGGGCAATAAATAAAAATAGAGAAGGGTGAAAAAAAAGAATTGGTGAAATACCTATTATTTTAAAAAGACAAGAATGATTATTTTCCCTGCATGAGAAAGATAAAAAATGCGATAATGAGCCAGGCACATGCGTCGGAAAAAACAATAAGCATGTGCAATGTTGGTTACCTTTCACTCAGCGAAATCACTAGTTAAGGGGTATCTTTTGTAAATGTACCTTTACCTCCTCTAGTGAGGATAAATGGCATAGTGCTTGTCCGCCACATGTCGTCACCTGAGATTTTTGGTAGGTTTCCTCACCTGCCCTGTGAGGTGTGTGAGGCTGAATGTACATGCTATTTTTCCTAGATTCATTAAAAAAAATGAATATCTCGTGAACTGTGCGTAAATTATAATTTGAAATCTCTAAAAAGACAAATATTGAAAAATGGAGGGGGTATTATACACTTACCCTCACATCTACATATAGCTATCGAATTCAAAGGAAGAAACAGTGTCAGATGTACTTTTTGATCACTTAGCTAATTGATGCAGCCTCCATCCAATGTCAATTTGACACTGTATAGACGCTCCGTCGATTAATTTCAGATCGGAGCGAGTACAAGATTCCATACATACATGCATGGCATTCTGCAATGTTGACGTATAAGTGTATTGCCTAATCTCTTCCATCATATTGGTCTTTTGTTTGCATTGACTAGAGCATATGCACTTCCACATGATATCGGAGCCAAGAGGTCTTGAGTTCAAGACCCGACTGGTGCAATTAAATCGCAGCCCACTTTCGGTCAATGTTTAGGGCCGGGGGAACCACACGTGAGGGGGAGTGTTGACGTATAACTGTATTGCCTAGTCTATTCCATCATATCGGTCTTTTGATTGCATTAGCTAGAGCATGCACTTCTACATGCCGCAAGTAGAATTAGCTAGGAGTCTAACATAATCTACTTTTGCATAGGTTCAGTTCTCTTCATGTTCGTTTTGTGCTCTATTCTCTTTTCAGAATTGTCATGTCATATGCCTGTTTCATCACTGTGCATGGACAAGTCTTGGTGTTGTACTGATGGTGGGATCATATGGATGTGGTCTGAACGTATATTGAGTTTAAATTGATGGAACTGAATTCTGAAGAAAAAGAATGCTCGTCCTGGAGGCCCAAACTGTATAATGGTGCCACACACGTATGCCGACGACCCCCGACTCCCAGTATACCCCCCAACCCCGTATCCCCCCGCTGGCGACCAGAGGGCGCCGCCACCTAGGGGTTCCCTTTCCATCTGCCCTTCCCCTCGCCGCCGCCGACGGGCGCCACCGGGAAAAGCCCTCATGGTGTTGGCGTTGGCGGGGCTGCTCGTCACTTGTTCTGTGAGGTGGGATGCGGGGCTCCTTCTCCTCAACAGCGTCGTAGGGCAGCAGGTCAGTTTCGTCCCCAGCGCCTTCCCCTGACGCCCTGCTAGCTCGACGGCATGACATCCCTCCGGTGGTGCGGCGTCCCTGGCATGGGCGCTGCCTCCTGGCGGCTGATCTGGGTACTCCCAGATTGGATCGGGGATGGAGGCTTTGGATATGGGACTGGCCGGTGGCCCTGCGGGATGGCGGTGCGGGTGCATCTGGTGGCCAGGCTCCGCCGGTGATCTCGCGACCTCTAAGAATCGTGGAGGTGCCGGCGGTGGCGTGTGCTCAGCCTAGTGGTGGCTGCGGCCATGCACGGGAGTTGGATTCCTTCGAATAGATCTGGGTGAAAACTTGCTTTCGGCTACTGCCAAGGCCGGCGGTGGCGGCGCTATCTGCATCGTTCCCTTCTTGAAGGCATCGCCGTGGAGAAATTCAAGGCCACTCTCTGCTACCTCCAGAGAAAACCCTAGATCGGATGACAGTGGCGCTCTGGTGTCGTTACCCCCTTGGGGGCGTCATTCTTTGAGGTACACACGTGATCGAGGGACTAGAGGACGGATTCTTTGGTGGAGCGGTGCATCATCTCACTCATTGATGACGGCGGGTCTCGGCGGCATGGCGCTGTAGTGACTCGGCGTTCGATGCGCGGAGATGGACTCGCGCAGGAGGGTGACGCGGTCTGGCATCGTGGGTGATCGTTCCTTAGCCGTGTGCGGTGCCCCCCTCCACGATATTACACCTCATTCATATTGTAGCGGTGCTTAGGCGAAGCCCTGCGACAGGAGAACATCAAGATCGTCACCACGCCGTCGTGCTGACGGAACTCCCCCTCGGCGCCTCTACTGGATTGGAGATCGAGGGTGCGTCATCGAGTTGTGCATGTGTCAAGAACTCGGAGGTGCCGGAGTAACGGTGCTTGGATCGGTCGAACCGGGAAGACGTACGACTACTTCCTCTATGTTGTGTCAACGCTTCCGCTTCGGTCTACAAGGGTACGTAGACGACACTCTCCCCTCGTTGCTATGCATCACCATGATCTTGCGTGTGCGTAGGAAATTTTTTGAAATTACTACGTTCCCCAACAGTGGCATCCGAGCCAGGTTTTTTATGGTTTGATGTTATATGCACGAGTAGAACACAAGTGAGTTGTGGACGATATAAGTCATACTGCCTACCAGCATGTCATACTTTGGTTCGGCGGTATTGTTGGATGAAGCGGCCCGGACCAACATTACGCGTACGCTTACGCGAGACTGGTTCTACCGCCGTGCTTTGCACACAGGTGGCTGGCGGGTGTCAGTTTCTCCAACTTTAGTTGAACCGAGTATGGCTACGCCCGGTCCTTGCGAAGGTTAAAACGGAGTCTATTTGACAAACTATCGTTGTGGTTTTTGATGCGTAGGTAAGAACGGTTCTTGCTCAGCCCGTAGCAGCCACGTAAAACTTGCAACAACAAAGTAGAGGACGTCTAACTTGTTTTTGCAGGGCATGTAGTGATGTGATATGGTCAAAACGTGATGAGCTATAAGTTGTTATATGAGATGATCATGTTTTGTTGAAGTTATCGGCGACTGGCAGAAGCTCTATGGTTGTCTCTTTGTTGCATAAGATGCAAGTGCCAAATAATTGCTTTACTTTATCGCTATGCGATAGCAATAGTTGCAAGAGCAATAGTTGGTGAGACGACCATGTGATGACACATTGATATAGATCAAGATGATGAAGATCATGGTGTCGTGCCGGTGACGATAGAGATCATGACAGTACTTTGGAGATGGAGATCAAAGGCGCAAGATGATCATGGCCATATCATGTCACATATTTTGATTGCATATGATGTTTATATGTTATACATCTTATTATGTTTTGTTTGACGGTAGCATTTTAAGATGATCTCTCACTAATTAGCAAGAAGTGTTCTCCCTGAGTATGCACCGTTGCGAAAGTTCTTCGTGCTGAGACACCACGTGATGATCGGGTGTGATAGGCTCTACGTTCAACTACAACGGGTGCAAAACAGTTGCACACGCGGAATACTCAGGTTATACTTGACGAGCCTAGCATATGCAGATATGGCCTCGGAACACGGAGACCGAAAGGTCGAGCGTGAATCATATAGTAGATATTGTTGGAAATATGCCCTAGAGGCAATAATAAAAGTATTATTATATTTCAATGTTCATGATAATTGTCTTTTGTTCATCACTACAAAAAACCTGTTAATCCATGACAGATTTCCGATGACAGTATTGAAAATCGTCATGAATGTCCTGGTACAGCCCGGCAAGCATACTGAAGCCCGCCCCGAAGCCCGGCTAAAGCTCTAAATCTCAGCCCGGCAAGCATACTGAAGCCCGCCCTGAAGCCCGGCTAAAGCTCTAAATCTCTCCACGTATAAAAACTAACCCTAAGACCCTCCTGCCCAATCTCAATCTCCATCCGCCGCCGCCACGCCTTGCCTCTCCTCGGCCCTGTCCTGCGCCTCCACCTCCCCGCCTCCAAGCGATGACGACGGCCCGAGATCCATGGTGACGGCGGCTGTAGTGGCCCGATGGAAGCGGCGGCCATCCCTAGCCGTTGCCGCGTTCTTCTGCTACTCACGTTGGCCATGGATCTGCAGCAGAGGCCTCCCTCCTCCGTTTCCCAGAGCCCGCAGCTGATTCGCCATCCGGAGATTCGGAGCAGCAAGCGCCGGACGAGGAGAGGACGAGGACCGTGACCTGCTGGAGGCGGCGACGACGCCCCGCACAAGGTTCGTCCCTGCTCCCCCCTCGTCTCCTCTCCTTTATTACTTTCTCTCCCATCCCCAACCACAATTTCTTGCTTCGATTCAGATCAGTAGGAGCTCTCTGCCTCTCCAATTCCATGGACGGCGATGACCGGGACCCAATGCTCAAACCCGATGAGCTGGAACGGGTGAGGTCATCCGAGCTGACCATTGTGATTCCCCACAGAACAATAAGGTTGACTCTCTCGTTCTGTTTTTCTTTTCTTTCAGGTGCCTGGTGCTCTTCTCTAGCATAGTTCTCTAGGGGCTCACCAATTTTCTTGGACTGAACCTGAAGTAGAAAACGTGCTCACTTCGTTTCCTGATACTCGCAAGCTACAGCCAAGTTACAGCCATCGACAGACTAGCACTGCTAGCTATTTCCTTTTTCTTCTCTCACCGTTCGAGCATTAGCAGTGTAGAATTTGTGTTAAATAACTACTAGTTAGACAAGTTGTTTGGTGGTTTGCGTTTAGTTCCTAATTAGGCCATGCCAGTAATGAATAAAGCATATTAGTGTTCTCCTTTCTATTGTTATTAGTCTGGTATATCTCTATATTTTTATATTGTCTTTACTCCCTGGCGTAGTTGCAAACTAATAATTAATGATGTGCAGAACTTGTCTAAGTTAGATGTACTCGATTAAGCGAAGCTACAACAAATAAGTTAGGCGGGCCAATTTTTTTCAAAACCATACAGTTAAGTAGGCATGAGTTAGTGAAATTTCAGGTTGCCTGTATAGGGAAACCGGTAACAGGATGATGTTGTCAAGTAAAATTTGGACAAATAAACGAAATTTCTTGTGCTCTAGCTGCCTGCTGGTTCTATGGCCTTGTGCTTGTCGCCTGGGTAGTTCATCGGTGGCTAGCCGCTGGCAGCCGCCATGGCATAGGATAGGTCACCGTAGGGGTTGCTACATCGGCGCCCGACTTCCTGGCTATTGGACCTCTCCATCTCTGAATGGCTTGCCCCGTGCTGAATCGTGGCAGAGAGCTCATAGCTGGATGCGAGGGAGACATGCTATTGGATTAAGCTGTTACATGTACAAAAGAGTTTTATTTGTCTCTGGAGCTGGGCGGGCCACGACCTTGTTTTGCCCTCACAAAGCTCTGCCAGTGGATGTACTCATCTTTGTTGCTGTTAGGATCAAATATCAATGCTAGTTGAGTCATACTACCTCCATCTTGAAATATAAGTCGTTTTTATAGGCTAAACTAGCCTACAAAAATGTCTTATATTTTGAGACGGAGTTAGTACTTGTTAGTTCTGACCATGCCTAGCTTAAGGACTCATCGGTATTCTTGATAAGAAGATCCTGCATATATTCATACATGTTCCTATCTGAATTAATATTGGATGATTCTTGGTGTGTGCATGTGACAGTCAACTGTCAAGGCACGTTTTCACAATATATGTTGGTATATGGTGTTGTGAAACTTCTATGATTGAACATACCACGACAAGATTTAGAAGTAACTTTCTTCCATCTACAAAAGTTGAGAGGCACAGGGAGAGGCACACAGTTTTACCACTGAATAAGCTACTCCCTGAGCTAGAGGGAGGGGCACAAGATTTACCACTGAATAAGCTGTTCCATTCTACATGATTGAGGCTCTAAAATGAAATAATGAAATAGTGTAACAATCTATAGCTTTAGAGATTTAGAGGCACACATAGATAATGAAATAGTGTAACAATCTGCAGGTTTGAAAAGTTTGGTGTTCTTATTTGATCTTGGTTTGCAGCAAATAATAATATTGGTGTTGTCATTGCACTTTGGGCTCTAATGAAATTCTTGTATGTCTCAATTCTCTGTCAAAAGTTGTTTTAATAGTGTGCTAAGTTTTGTCAGATGCTTTGCCCAGGTCTATCTCATGGACACCCAGATTTTGTATGCAATTTTCTCAACACCCAGATTGGAGCTTAAGGTTGGACATTTTGATGGGACTGCAGATCTTTGGATGTTGGTGCTGAGATTGATGTGGCACAGCTACATGTAAGCGAAGCTTATGATGTCGATCCTCCGGGCTGCACTGCCATCATGTTACCTCACAAACTGCTGGTGGTAATTTTGCATCACCACTTATTAATTTATTTATTATTGTTCTTGTCAAATGCTAATTCTTGTCAAATAGTAATTCTTCAGTTTGTTGATGATCTCTTATGGTTGCAAGAGAAATGTATCCTTGGGCAAAATGTCCACATACTTAGATAGGTCTATTACTGTCTCCTTCATACTACTGGACACGCCTGTAGAAGTATGTACTTGTTTGTTTTCTCAACGCATAACTATCCCTTCTTCAATATGTACTGTCCCCCTTCGACAAGTGTTTTTGTTTTTCTTATTCGGATGATATGCACAAGTACTTGACATTTCATTTTTTTTACCCATAAGTTGGTTGTTTTAATTAATAGGGATCTACATGAAACATGTATGTAGTAGATACTATGTTATTCTCACTTGTAGCAGTGCAAGATTTAAGAATTTTGGACATCATGCGTTATTCATTTTTTATATTTGTTTCAATTCTCTTATTTATACAATCTATTCATATCTACAAATATCTAATGGTGTTGTAAATATGCTAGGTATGATTGCGTACTGGGCTACTTGGTGCTGGGCTACTTGGTGCTGCCCATCACAATTTGCACTGGCAATTTCCATCAAGAGGGTCGACAGCAAGAACTTGAATAGCAACTTCAATAGTTTAAATGATCTGTTTGTGTGAACTGGAGTGTACTGTTTTCTAACTTTCCCAAGTGATGTATTTTGTCAATCTATGTTGTAAACTATCATTTCATGGAGCATCTTGTAAGCTGCTATGTTGTAGGTACTTGTGAGTTACAGCATTTTGATTCATATGTGCATGTGAGACTGTTTTGAAATACCTGTCTTCCAAAATTGGTATTACGATGTGTGTAATGCATTCTGGTTAAAAATATAGTTGGTGAAAAATGGGCTGAATGAAATAGGCTAATGGGACGAACTAGTGGGCTACCCCATGTAGGATATCCATGACGATTTCTGTGACGAAAACTAGTGTCCACGTAGGCTGCCACATCATTCCAGTTGGTTAATTGAAAAGTCTACGTGGCATCGGTCCATGACGGCTTGCTCCGTCACAAAGGTTTGGGCCTTGGGCGGGCCTGCATTAGATCCTTGACGGTCAAGGACCGTCATGGATAGCACCATGTCAAATTATGACGCGATATACATGACGGAATTCAAATCCGTCAAGGATGGGCACCCATGACGGATTTTGCCTCGCCTGTGACGGATTAGAATCGTCATGTATTAACAGGTTTCTTGTAGTGCATGCTATAACTGTATTATCCGGAAATCGTAATACACGTGTGAACACTTAGACCCAATGAGTCCCTAGTGAGCCTCTAGTTGACTAGCCCGTTGTGATCAATAGATAGTCATGGTTTCCTGACTATGGACATTGGATGTCGTTGATAACGGGATCACATCATTAGGAGAATGATGTGATGGACAAGACCCAATCCTAAGCACAGCATAAAAGATCGTATAGTTCGTTTGCTAGAAGCTTTACCAATGTCAAGTATCTCTTCCTTCGACCATGAGATCGTGTAACTCCCGGTTACCGTAGGAGTGCCTTGGGTGTATCAAACGTCACAATGTAACTGGGTGACTATAAAGGTGCATTACAGGTATCTCCGAAAGTATCTGTTGGGTTGACATGGATCGAGACTGGGATTTGTCACTCCGTATGACGGAGAGGTATCTCTGGGCCCACTCGGTAATGCATCATCATAATGAGCTCAAGTTGACCAAGGTGTTGGCCACGGGATCATGCATTACGGTACGAGTAAAGTGACTTGCCGGTAACGAGACTGAACAAGGTATTGGGATACCGACGATCGAGTCTCGGGCAAGTAACGTACCGATTGACAAAGGGAATTGCATACAGGGTTTGATCGAATCCTCGACATCGTGGTTCAACCGATGAAATCATCGAGGAGCATGTGGGAGCCAACATGGGTATCCGACCCGCTGTTGGTTATTGCACGAGAGTCGTCTCGGTCATGTCTGCGTGTCTCCCGAACCCGTAGGGTCTACACACTTAAGGTTCGGTGGCGCTAGGGTTAGTAGGAAGTCAAGTATGTGACTACCGAATGTTGTTCGAGTCCGGATGAGATCCCGACGTCACCAGAGTTTCGGAATGGTCCGGAGGTAAACAATAATATATAGGAAGTGGTATTTCGGCCATCGGGAAAGTTTCGGGGTCTTTCGGTAATGTACCGGGACCACCGGAAGGGTCCCGGGGGTCCACCGGGTGGGGCCACCTATCCCGGAGGGCCCCATGGGCTGAAGTGGGAGGGGAACCAGCCCATAGTGGGATGGTGCGCCCCCCTAGGCCCACCCTGCGCCTAGGGTTGAAACCCTAGGGGTGGGGCGCCCACTTGGCTTGGGCACTGCACCCCCTTGCCCGCCCCCTTGGAGATTGGATCTCGGGGCCGCCACCCAGGGGCCTATATAAAGGGGGGAGGGAGGGGGCTGCTGTACCCATCTCAAGGCGCAGCCCTCCCTCCCCAACACTTCTCCTCCTCCGTAAGAGCTCGGCGAAGCCACAGCCGAGATCTTGCTTCTCCACCATCACCACGCCGTCGTCTTGCCGGTGGAGCTGTCGCCTCAACCTCTCCTTCCTCCTTGCTGGATCAAGACGGAGGAGACGCCGCTCGTCCGCACGTGTGTTGAACGCGGAGGTGCTGTCCGTTCAGCACTTGGACATCGGTGATCTGAATCACGTTCGAGTACGACTCCATCATCACCTTGCAAGCTTCATACGCGATCTACAAGTGGTATGTAGATGCAATCTCTCTCCCGTTGCTCGTTGCTTAGATGAACTCATAGATGGATCTTGGTGAAGCCGTAGGAAATTTTTTAATTTTCTGCAACGTTCCCCGACAGATATGATCAACATAGTGATGTTCACCATTGAAAACTACTCCATCTCACGTGATGATCGGTTATGGTGTAGTTGATATGGATCACGTAATCACTTAGATGACTAGAGGGATGTCTGTCTAAGTGGAAGTTCTTAAGTAATATGATTAATTGAACTTAAATTTATCATGAACTTAGTCCTGGTAGTATTTTGCAAATTATGTTGTAAGATCAATAGCTTGTGTTGTTGCTTTCATATGTTTATTTTGATATGTTCCTAGAAAAATTGTGTTGAAAAATGTTAGTAGCAATGATGCGGATTTGATCCGTGATCTGAGGTTTATCCTCATTGCTGCACGTAAGAATTATGTCCTTAATGCACCGCTAGGTGATGACCTATTGCAGAGCGGATCACGGGCGTTATGAGCGTTTGGCTAGCTCAATATGATGACTACTTGATAGTTTTGTGCACCATGCTTTATGGCTTAGAATCGGGACTTCAAAGATGTTTTGAACATCATGGACCATATGAGATGTTCCAGGAATTGAAGTTAATATTTCAAGCAAATACCCGAGTTGAGAGATATGAAGTCTCCAACAAGTTCTATAGCTAAAGATGGAGGAGAATCGCTCAACTAGTGAGCATGTGCTCAGATTGTCTGGGTACTTCAATCGCTTGAATCAAGTGGGAGTTAATCTTCCAGATAAGATAGTGATTGACAGAATTCTCTAGTCACCATTACTAAGTTACTAGAACTTCGTGATGAACTACAGTATGCAAGGGATGACAAAAACGATTCCCGAGCTCTTCGTGATGTTGAAATCAACGAAGGTAGAAATCAAGAAAAGAGCATCAAGTGTTGATGGTTAACAAGATCACTAGTTTCAAGAAAAAGGCAAAGGGAAAAGAAGGGGAGCTTCAAGAAGAACGGCAAGCAAGTTGCTGCTCAAGTGAAGAAACCCAAGTCTGGTCCTAAGCCTGAGACTAAGTGCTTCTGCTGCAAAGAGACTGGTCACAGGAAGAGGTACTACCCCAAGTGATTGGCGGATAAGAAGGATGGCAAAGTGAACATAAGTATATTTGATATACATGTTATTGATGTGTACTTTACTAGTGTTTATAGCAACCCTCGAGATTTGATACTAGTTCGGTTGCTAAGATTAGTAACTCAAAGCGGAGTTGCGAATAAGCAGAGACTAGTTAAAGGGTGAAGTGACGATGTGTGTTGGAAATAGTTCCAAGATTGATATGATCATCATCGCACACTCCCTATACTTTCGGGATTAGTGTTAAACCTAAATAAGTGTTATTTGGTGTTTGCGTTGAGCATGAATATGATTTGATCATGTTTATTGCAATACGGTTATTCATGTAAGTTAGAGAATAATTGTTGTTCTGTTTACATGAATAAAACCTTCTATGGTCATACACCCAATGAAAATGGTTTGTTGGATCTCGATCGTGTGATACACATATTCGTAATATTGATGCCAAAAGATGTAAAGTTAATAATGATAGTGCAACTTATTTGTGACACTGCCGTTTAGGTCATGTCGGTGTAAAGCACATGAAGAAACTCCATAAAGATGGATTTTCGGAATCACTTGGTTATGAATCATTTGATGCTTGCGAACCGTGCCTTTTGGGCAAGATGACTAAAACTCCGTTCTTCGGAACAATGAAACGAGCTACTTACTTATTGAAAATAATACACGCTGATGTATGCAAACCAATGAGTATGAAGGCTCGTGGCAAGTATCATTATTTTCTGACCTTCACAAGATGATTTGAGCAGATATGGGTATATCTACTTGATGAAACATAAGTCTGAAATAGTTGAAAGGTTCAAAGAATTTCAGAGTGAAGTGGAAAATCATCGTAATAAGAAAATAAAGTTTCTACGATCTGATCGTGGAGACGAATATTTGAGTTACGAGTTTGGTCTTCAATTAAAACAATGTGGAATAGTTTCACAGCTCACGCCACCTGGAACACCACAACGTTATGGTGTGTCCGAACATCGTAACCGCACTTTATTGGATATGGTGCGATCTATGATGTCTCTTACTGATTTACCAATATTGTTTTGGGGTTATGCATTAGAGACAGCTACATTCACGTTAAAAGGGCACCATCTAAATACGTTGAGACGACACCGTGGTTTAGCAGTAAACCTAAGTTGTCGTTTCTTAAAGTTTGGAGTTGCGATGCTTATATCAAAAAGTTTTTCAACCTGATAAGCTCGAACCTAAATCGGAGGAGTGCGTCTTCATAGAATACCCAAAGGAAATTGTTGGGTAATCCTTCTATCACAGATCCGAAGGCAAAACATTAGTTGCTAAAAATGGATCCTTTCTAGAGAAGGAGCTTCTCTCGAAAGAAGTGAGTGGGAGGAAAGTAGAACTTGATGAGGTAATTGTACCTTCTACTGAATTGGAAAATAGTTCATCACTGAAATTAGTTCCAGTGATTCCTACACCAATTAGTGAGGAAGCTAATGATGATGATCATGAAACTTCAGATCAAGTTACTACAGAACCTTGTAGGTCTTCCAGAGTACGGTCCACACCAGAGTGGTACGGTAATCCTATTCTGAAAGTCGTGTTACTTGACCATGACAAACCTACGAACTATGAGGAAGCGATGATGAACCCAGATTCCACGAAATGGCTTGAGGCCATGAAATCTGAGATGAGATCCATGTATGAGAACAAAGTGTGGACTTTGGTGGAGTTGCCCGATGATCGGCAAGCCATAGAAAATAAATGGATCTTCAAGAGGAAGACGGACGCTGATAGTAGTGTTACTATCTACAAAGCTAGACTTGTCGAAAAAAGGTTTTTGACAAAGTTCAAGATGTTGAATACAATGAGATTTTCTCACTCGTATCGATGCTTAAAAGTCTGTCCGAATCATGTTAGCAATTGCCGCATTTTATGAAATCTGGCAAATGGATAAAGAAAACTGCATTCCTTATTGGAGTTATTAAAGAAGAGTTGTATGTGATGCAACCAAGAGGTTTTGTCGATCCTAAAGGTGTTAACAAAATGTGCATCTATGGACTGGTGCAAGCATCTCGGAGTTGGAATATACGCTTTGATAAGTTGATCAAAGCATATAGTTTTATCTAAGACTTGCGGTGAAGCCTGTATTTACTAGAAAGTGAGTGGGAGCACTACATCATTTCTGATAAGTATATGTGAATGACATATTGTAGATCGGAAATAATGTAGAATTATTCTGCAAAGCATAAAGGAGTGTTTGAAAGGAGTTTTTCAAAGAAAGACCTCGGTGAAGCTGCTTACATATTGAGCATCAAGATCTATAGAGATAGATCAAGACGTTTGATAAGTTTTTTCAAACAGTACATACCTTGACAAGATTTTGAAGTAGTTCAAAATGGAACAGTCAAAGAAAGAGTTCTTGCCTGTGTTACAAGGTGTGAAATTGAGTAAGACTCAAAACCCGACCACGGCAGAAGATAGAAAGAGAATGAAAGTCATTCCCTATGCCTTGGCCATAGGTTCTATAAAGTATGCCATGCTGTGTACCAGATCTATTGTATACCCTGCACTGAGTTTGGCAAGGGAGGACAATAGTGATCTAGGAGTAGATCACTGGACAGCGGTCAAAATTATCCTTAGTGGAATAAGGATATGTTTCTCGATTATGGAAGTGACAAAAGGTTCGTCATAAAGGGTTACGTCGATACAAGTTTTGACACCGATCTGGATGACTCTAAGTCTCGATCTAGATACATATTGAAAGTGGGAGCAATTAGCTAGAGTAGCTCCATGCAGAGCATTGTAGACATAAAAATTGCAAAATACATAACGGATCTGAATGTGAAAGACCCGTTGACTAAGATTCTCTCACAAGCAAAACATGATCACACCTAAGTACTCTTTGGGTGTTAATCACATAGCGATGTGAACTAGATTACTGAATCTAGTAAACCCTTTGGATGTTGGTCACATGGCGACGTGAACTATGGGTGTTAATCACATGATGATGTGAACTATCGATGTGAATCACATGGTGATGTGATCTAGATTATTGACTCTAGTGCAAGTGGGAGACTGAAGGAAATATGCCCTAGAGGCAATAATAAAGTTATTATTTATTTCCTTATATCATGATAAATGTTTATTATTCATGCTAGAATTGTATTAACCGGAAACATAATACATGTGTGAATATATAGACAAACAGAGTGTCACTAGTATGCCTCTACTTGACTAGCTTGTTAATCAAAGATGGTTATGTTTCCTAACCATGAACAAAGAGTTGTTATTTGATTAACAAGGTCACATCATTAGTTGAATGATCTGATTGACATGACCCATTCCGTTAGCTTAGCACACGATCGTTTAGTATGTTGCTATTGCTTCCTTCATGACTTATACATGTTCCTATAACTATGAGATTATGCAACTCCGTTTACGGAGGAACACTTTTGTGCTACCAAACGTCACAACGAATCGGGTGATTATAAAGGTGCTCTATAGGTGTCTCCGAAGGTACTTGTTGAGTTGGCGTATTTGAGATTAGGATTTGTCACTCCAATGTCGGAGAGGTATCTCTGCCCTCTCGGTAATACACATCACTTAAGCCTTGCAAGCATTTCAACTAATGAGTCAGTTGTGAGATGATGTATTACGAAGCGAGTAAAGAGACTTGCCGATAACGAGATTGAACTAGGTATTGGATACCGACGATCGAATCTCGGGCAAGTAACATACCGATGACAAAGGGAACAACGATGTTGTTGTGCGGTTTGACCGATAAAGATCTTCAGAGAATATGTAGGAACCAATATGGGCATCCAGGTCCGCTATTGGTTATTGACCGAGACGTGTCTCGGTCATGTCTACATTGTTCTCGAACCGTAGGGTCCGCACGCTTAAGGTTTCGATGCGATGCTTATATTATGAGTTTATGAGTTTTGATGTACCAAGGAGTTCGAGTCCCGGATGAGATCGGGGACATGACGAGGAGTCTCGAAATGGTCGAGACGTAAAGATCGATATATTGGACGACTATATTCGAGTTCGGAAAGGTTCCGAGTCATTCGGTATTTATCGAGTACCGGAGAGTTACGGGAATTCGCCGGGAGAAGTATTGGGCCTTATTGGGCCTGCGGGAAAGAGAGAGGGCTTCCTAGGGCAGGCGCGCCCCAAGGCCTAGTCCGAATTGGACTAGGGAGGGGCCGCACCCCTCCTTCCTTCCCTTCTCTCTTCCCTTCCTAGTCTCCTACTCCTACTACATGGAAGGATCCCTAGTTGGACTCGGAAGGGGAATCCTACTCCCGATGGGAGTAGGACTCCCCTATGGCGCCTCCTCCCTAGGCCGGCCTCCTCCTCCCTCCCTCCTTTATATCTGACGGGGCAGGGGGCACCCTAGACACACAAGTTGATCATTGATCGTTCCTTAGCCGTGTGCGGTGCCCCCTCCACGATATTACACCTCACTCATATTGTAGCGGTGCTTAGGCGAAGCCCTGCGACAGGAGAACATCAAGATCGTCACCACGCCGTCGTGCTGACGGAACTCCCCCTCGGCGCCTCTACTAGATTGGAGATCGAGGGTGCGTCATCGAGTTGTACGTGTGTCAAGAACTCGGAGGTGCCGGAGTAACGGTGCTTGGATCGGTTGAACCGGGAAGACGTACGACTACTTCCTCTACGTTGTGTCAACGCTTCCGCTTCGGTCTACAAGGGTACGTAGACGACACTCTCCCCTCGTTGCTATGCATCACCATGATCTTGCGTGTGCGTAGGAAATTTTTTGAAATTACTATGTTCCCCAACACCCCTCGCATGTGCGGCGCTTCGGGCATCTTGCTCGCCGTCTGCACCGCTCCGCCACTCCCCCTCCCCTTTCTTGCTCATACGCCACTGCGGTGCGAATGGGGTCCCGCCGGGGTGAAATGCCCCCCATGTCGCCTCCGATTCCGGCGGCGGAGCGCCAGCGCGAGAAGGATCTGCGGGCGAAGGCGCTCGCCAAGGTGCCTGCGACCCCAGCGGAGGACGGGGGCTGGGGGCCGCCGCCTCCATGGTGGCTCGCTGAGCAGGAACGGAAGAAGCAAGAGGAGCGCGAGCGCAAGAAGAAGAAGAAGGAGGAGGAGTACCGGCGGCGGGTGCTCGAGCAGAAGAAGGAGCTCAAGCGGAAGGAGTCCCAGCTCCCTCCGGGCGGTGAGCGGGGCGGGGACCCGCAGGCCAAGAAGCCGAAGCATAAGGGGGGCGGCTCGGCGCCGCTGCTGCTGGCGGCTGGCCCCGAGGCTTCTAAGGGATCGGCTGACGCCCCGATCCCTGTGGAAGAGGCCGACGGGCCGGAGTACTTCAAATGCGGCAGGGTGGGGCACTATCAAAACATGTGCTCCTTCAAACCCCTGTGCATCGTCTGCCACGAGGAAGGCCATGCGTTGGCTTACTGTCCCACGAGGGGGAGGCCCCTGGCGCTGCAGATCATGGGCAACGCGATTCCTGGCGAGGGCTTCTTCTGCCTCCCATTCGTGGACACGGAGGGGGAGGAGGTCCGCGCTCCTCTCGTCTCGGACATGGCTATCATTTCGGCGGAGACTGGCAAGTTGTCAATCCCCATCTTGGAGGCAGAACTCCCCCACCTCTTTGAAGGGGAGTGGGATAGGCAGGTGTCGTCCGTCGGAGTCGATCAGTTCTCGGTCGTCTTCCCCGACAAGGCCATGCTGCGGATGGCGACCCGCAGTGGCAAGCTCTACTTCTCCCTCCACGACATCATGGCGGACATCAAGGAGGCTCGCCCAGAGGAGCCCAAGGCCGAGCTCATGCCGGACACTTGGGTCAAGCTGTGGGGTGTGCCACCCAAGCACCGTCACGTGGATCGCCTCATGGCCGCCACTGTGATGATTGGGCGTCCTATGGAGGTGGATCAGGCGTCGCTGTCTAGTTTGGGACCGGTGCGGATGCGTTTCGCGTGTCGTGCCCCGGCCAAGCTCGAGGGATACGTGCAGATTTGGTTCAACAGTGAGGGATTCACCTACCGCCTGGAGGCCGAGGCGGGCGCTCTGCAGGGTGCGGCTCTCACTCCCCCTTCCCCTCCGCCAACCGATCACGACAAGGGCCAGGAAGACAAGGACAAGGACAAGGACAAGGACCACGACATGAGCACGGGGGATGACTCCATCGACACGGCAACTTGGGACAAACTGGGTCTCAAGGACAAGGACGGGCAGGCCGCGCCTCCGGCGGCGGGCGCGGCTCAGGACCAGGAGGTGTGCCAAGTGGTGGTGGGCAGCAATGAGACGGGTTTCAACCAGTATGGATCCAACATGACCATGAGCCTTGACATCGACAAGGGAGTCTCAGCGTCCTGTGACTCGGAGGGCCACTCGACGCTGGTCTCCCCGGTGGTTGCGATGGTGGGCGCGCCTCGGGCTGCGGCAAGCTCTCGCAAGTTGGTGACCGGCATCGGCGAGGGCAAGATGAAGCTTCAGAAGAAGACGGCGGGCCGCAAACAACCTGCGGTGGCGCCGGCGAGCCCCCAGTGGCCCGTGCGAGCGCGCTGGTCCTGCAGCGGCCGGTGGTGATGGTGCTGGCCTATCCTGGGCGTCCGGCAGGGGGCACCTCATCGGTCATCTCCCCCCTCCCCCCCGACGCTCTTCGGGTGGAGGTGGCCAAGGTGGTGCCCATCCCCACGGCAGGCGGTCCAAGGCGGTGGTGTCCCCGGCGACACAGGAGAGGACGAGCTCTCGTCCGAAGGGTGCCAAGGGCAACATGCCATCCCTCCAACGGGCCCAGCTCCTTCAGGCGCAGAAGAATCTCGAAATCGAAGGTAACCCCATGCCCCGCTTTACGATTTTTGAAGATTATTCAGATTCGTGCTTGGGTGGTATCTTAGCGGAAAGTGGTGTGGCGATGTCTGACGCGGGGAAGCGCAAGAGGTGCTGTCTCTCATTCGCACAAAGGAAATCGCGCAGGCTGCGCTTGCTCAGGCAGCGCTGGCCCGTGCTGCGCCTGCAGCAGATGAAGCAGGGGCTTCTCTGGTGACAGTTGCGCGGCCCGATCAGGAGGAACAAGTAGCAGGGGCTGCACCGTCCTCCTCCAACCGTCGTCCTGCCAAGACACGGCGCGTGGCCAAAGCGATTACTGCTCGCGGTATCCGTCTACGCAATCGCATCATTTAATGCGTTTCATCTTCTGGAACATCCGAGGCTTCGGCCACGCTGGGAGGCGGACCCAGTTAAAAGAGTTCATTAGGAACGAGGAAATCGACGTGGTCGGCTTGCAAGAGACAATCAAGGCCGAGTTCAACCATCAAGACCTGCTTGCTGTCGACCCGTTGGAGCGTTTTGTCTGGCATTGGGTGCCTGCGGTAGGTCACTCTGGGGGCTTTCTGCTAGGAGTTAACCTAGTTTGCCTAGAGGTGGTGGCTTGGGACGTCGGCCGCTTCTTCCTGTCGGCACACGTGCGGCACCGTGCCACTCTCCAAGAGTGGGTGGTGATTGTCGTGTATGGTCCGGCCAATCACTCGCATTCGCTTGAGTTCTTGGAAGAACTTCAGACCAAGGTGATGACCTTGGGCGCGAGCAACTACCTCTGCTGGTGGGTGGTGATTTCAACTTGATCCGTTCGGGAGCGGACAAGAATAACGGTATTATTAACTGGACAAGGGTGGCCATGTTTAGTAATGCTATCGCATCCATGGCCCTTAGGGAAGTGGCTCGCGTGGGGGCTCGATACACCTGGACCAACAAACAGCTAACGCCGGTGCGTTCGTTCTTGGACAGGGTTTTTATGTCCTCAGAGTGGGAGGTGTTGTTCCCCCTGTGCTCTCTACACGCCGAAACTAGGATTGGGTCGGACCACGTCCCCCTCATCCTTTTCTCGGGGGAGGAAAGGCTTAAACGCAGCCCGCGCTTCTTCTTCGAAACCGCGTGGATGGAGTCTTCGGACTTTGAGCAAATCTTCCTTTCGAAATGGGAGAATTGCGTCGCTCGCATCGGGCGCGTGCGCGGTCCGATGGAGTTCTGCATTGCCGCAGGGGCGGGTATGCGTGCGGCTCTCAAAGGGTGGGGAGCTAACCAGGGTCGCGCGGATAAGCTATTAAGAGCGCGCCTGACCGAGGAGCTAGCCCAGCTAGACGCTGCGGCAGATGTGCAGATTTTTTCCAAGCAGGACTGGGCCCAGCGCTACGCGCTTGAAGCCCAAGTCGAGTCCCTCCTTAGGGCCGAGAAGGAATACTGGCGCAGGCGCGGTGGAATAAAGTGGACGCTCAAGGGTGACCCGAACACGAAATATTTCCATGCCTACGCAAATGGCCAACGCTGTAAGTGCGCCATCCTGCGTCTTTAATCGGAGCAGGGGCTCCTATTGCGGCAACAGGATATCGTCCGGCACATCTACGAGTTTTACATCCAACTTATGGGTTCCAGGGAGGAATCCAGGGCCCGACTTAGGGCGGACGTGTGGGACCCTGCGCTGCGGGTCACGGACGTGGAAAATGAGAACCTGAGCTTAGCCTTCCTCCCTGAGGAGATTGACAAGGCGACGCTGGGTATGAAATCTGACACTGCACCCGGGCCGGATGGGTGGCCGGTGGCGATGTTCAAGCGGTTTTGGCAAGTGCTTAAAAATCCTATTTTCGACGTGTGCAATGGTTTTATGCGCGGTACGGTAGATATTTCTCGCGTGAACTTTGGGATTCTCTCTTTGATCCCCAAGGTCCCGGGTGAGGATCACATTAGACTTTTTCGTCCTATCGCTTTAATTAACATTCCGTTTAAAATTTGTGCTAAGGCTTGTTCTACTCACTTGTCTCCGATAGCCCATCGCATTATTAGTAGGACCCAGTCGACTTTCATTCGGGGCCGTAACATCTTGGAAGGGCCGCTGGTCCTTCAAGAAATAATCCACTCCCTAAAACGCGCTCGACAGCCCGCGATTCTCCTCAAACTCGATTTTGAGAAGGCGTACGACCGTGTGAACTGGGAGTTTCTCCGACAAGTACTCCTGGATCGAGGATTCTCGTCGGTTTGGGTTCACCGCATGATGCAGTTGGTCTCGGGAGGCCAGACGGCGATCGCGGTGAATGGAGAAGTAGGGAACTTCTTCCGCAACAACCGCGGCCTGCGTCAAGGGGACCCAGCGTCGCCATTGCTTTTTAACTTTGTGGTGGATGCCTTAGGCGCCATGCTAGACAGATCATGTCTGGCCGGCCACATTAGGGGAGTAGTGGACAACCTAATCCCGGGAGGAGTGTCTCACTTGCAATACGCGGTTGACACACTTCTCCTTTTCGAGCCTCATACACACAGTATCGCTTCGGTCAAGGCAATATTGTTGTGCTTTGAACTCATGTCGGGAATTAAAATTAACTTCCACAAAAGTGAAGTGGTGTCCATAGGGATGGATGCGACCGAAAGTCAACGGGTCGCCAACTTGCTTAACTACAAACTTGGCCAGTTCCCGTTTACCTACCTCGGGCTCCCAATAGCGGCGAAGAAGTGTACAATCTCTGACTGGGAACCCCTCTCCTCCAAGGTTGCGAATAGGGTCTGCCCGTGGAGGGGCCGTTTTATGTCTTCAGGTGAAGGAAATATGCCCTAGAGGCAATAATAAAGTTATTATTTATTTCCTTATTTCATGATAAATGTTTATCATTCATGCTAGAATTGTATCAACCGGAAACATGATACATGTGTGAATGAATAAACAAACAACATGTCACTAGTATGCCTCTACTAGACTAGCTTGTTAATCAAAGATGGTTATGTTTCCTAACCATGAACAAAGAGTTGTTATTTGATTAACAAGGTCACATCATTAGTAGAATGATCTGATTGACATGACCCATTCCATTAGCTTAGCACACGATCGTTTAGTATGTTGCCACTGCTTTTATCCATGACTTATACATGTTCCTGTAACTATGAGATTATGCAACTCCCGTTTACCGAAGGAACACTTTGGGTGCTACCAAACGTCACAACGTAACTGGGTGATTATAAAGGAGTACTACAGGTGTCTCCAAAGGCAGATGTTGGGTTGGCGTATTTCGAGATTAGGTTTTGTCACTCCGATTGTCGGAGAGGTATCTCTGGGCCCTCTCGGTAATACACATCACTGAAGCCTTGCAAGCATTACAACTAATGAGTTAGCTGTGAGATGATTTATTACGGAACGAGTAAAGAGACTTGCCGGTAACGAGATTGAACTAGGTATTGGATACCGACGATCGAATCTCGGGCAAGTAACATACCGATGACAAAGGAACAACGATGTTGTTATGCGGTCTGACCGATAAAGATCTTCGTAGAATATGTAGGAACCAATATGGGCATCCAGGTCCGCTTTTGGTTATTGACCGGGGCGTGTCTCGGTCATGTCTACATTGTTCTCGAACCATAGGGTCCGCACGCTTAAGGTTTCGATGACAGTTATTATGAGTTTATGTATTTTGATGTACCGAAGAAGTTCGGAGTCCCGGATGTGATCACGGACATGACGAGGAGTCTCAAAATGGTCGAGACATAAAGATTGATATATTGGAAGCCTATATTTGGAGTTCGGAATGGTTCCGGGTGAAAACGGGAATTTACCGGAGTAACGGGAGGTTACCGGAACTCCCGGGAACTAAATGGGCCTTAGTGGGCCTCGAGGGAGAAGAGGAGGGGCCGGCCAGGGGTGGCCGCGCGCCCCCTCCCCCCCCAGTCCGAATAGGACAAGGAGGGGGGGCGGCGCCCCCCTTTCCTCTTCCCCCTCCCCCAATCCTACTCCAACTAGGAAAGGGGGGGAGTCCTACTCCCGGTGGGAGTAGGACTCCTCCACAAGACCTCCTTGGGCGGCCGCACCTCCCCTCCCTCCTTTATATACGGGGCAGGGGGCACCCTAGGACACACAAGTTTGATCTACGGATCGTTCCTTAGCCGTGTCGGTGCCCCTTCCACCATATTCCACCTCGGTCGTGTCGTCGCTGCTTAGGCGAAGCCCTCGCGCCGTAGAACATCAAGATCGCTACCACGCCGTCGTCTTGACGGAACTCTCCTCGACACTCGGCTGGATCGGAGTACGAGGGACGTCATCGAGTTGTACGTGTGTCAAGAACTCGGGGCGCGAAGTAACGGCGCCGGATCGGTCGGATCGCGAGGAGAACGTCGACTACTTCCTCTACGTTGTGATCGCTTCGCTTGGGTCTCGAGGGTGCGTAGACAACACTCTCCCCTCTCGTTGCTATGCATCACCATGATCTTGCGTGTGCGTAGGAAATTTTTTGGAATTACTACGTTCCCCAACATCAGGGGCAAGACTAATCCTAACAAACTCCAGCCTCTCTTCTTTGCCCATGTTTTCCATGGGCTTGTTCTTGCTAGCGGACGGGGTACACTCTAAGTTTGACACACCACGGTCCCGTTTCTTTTGGGAAGGAGCGGGACCGAAACGGAAATACCATATGATTAAATGGCAAGCCGTGTGTCGTCCTAAAGCCCAGGGGGTCTTGGGATCATCAACTCCAAGTTGATGAACATCACACTAATGTGCAAGTGGATCTGGAAAATGACTCAGGGCGAGACTGGCCTCTGGATCGACCTCCTCCGTGCAAAATATTTCCCGCAAGGGGATTTTTTTTACGCGGCTCCCCGTGGGTCTCCTTTCTGGAACTCCAGTCAATCCCTTAAACCCTTCTTTGCCAGGGGCGCAAAGTTTGCGGTTAACAATGGACGCTCTACGCGTCTCTGGCTTGATCTTTGGATTGGCCAACGTCCATTATGGACGGAGTTTCGCCAACTCTATTCCTTAGCGGTCGAGCCCGAGCAACAGGTTGCCTCGTCTCTTTGCGCCTTCCCCCACCCCCCCCCTTTATTAATTTCAGGCGCGAGCTAACAGGGCCGGAGTTGGCGGATTGGGATCGCCTTCAGGCGCAACTTGCGGACGTCCGATTGTCGGATTCCGCGGATTTGATCTCGTGGAAGCTCGCGAGCTCCGGCAAATTCTCTGTCAACTCCATGTACAGAGAGCTTTGCCGCGGTCAGATCCCGTCGGCGGCCACGGGGCTTTGGAAGGCTAAGATCCTGCTCAAAATCAAGGTCTTCCTCTGGCAACTCTGCCTAGATCGCCTTCCGACCTGTATTAACCTCGCTAAACGCAACGGCCCCGCCTCCGGCCCCTGTGCGCTGTGTGGGGTCCCAGAAGATGCTGACCACACTTTCTTCCATTGCTCTCTGGCTCGTTTTGCCTGGAGCGCGGTCCGTGCGGCCGCGGGAGTGGATTGGGATCCACGATCCCGATTTGAGCTCGTGTCTTCCTTATCTTTGGTTCAAGGCACGTCTCGTAGGGTCATGTGGACTTGTGCGGCGGCTATGCTATGGGCTATTTGGAATATCCGTAACAAGTTTACTATTAAGGGTGTGTTTCCCTCGCATCCCGCTGACATCATCTTCAAATGCATCGTATTCTTGCAGCAATGGGCACCGCTGGGAAGACAACAGGACTCTGATCTCCACCGCCAAGCTATCTGCCGTCTTCGCGTCGTCTACTCCGAGTCACGGGCTCCGCCGCCCGATCACCTGGTTGCCGCATAGGGTTGGGCAACCCCTTTTGGTCCTAGTACCTTCCGAGCCTGCGTGCTTGCCGTTTTGGGCTGTTATTGCCTTGTACCGCAACTCTTCGCTCATCTAGCGGTCTTTCCTTCAAACTTTCGCCTCTGTTGTCGTCTGATGTTGGTCCTGTGGTTGTGCTACTCTGCCTAAGTTTGTGGGCTTTATTAATTTAAAGCCGGACGTCCCTGACGTCTATGTTCTAAAAAAAAGTTCAGAGTTTTCACTACTTACGTGTATTTAAATGAGTACCAACGTGCCTTGCATCAACATGATAAAAGTCTTCATGAAAACTCTCAAAAGAGCTACCGCAGAATCAATTATTGGCCACACACAATCTAAATTAGGAAAGAGAGAGTGGTGATCTGTTTGATACTCCCTCCGTAAACTAATATAAGAGCGTTTAGAATACGAAGTAGCTATCTAAACGCTCTTATATTAGTTTACAGTTGGAGTACTTTATAAGCTCTCGTGAAGTTGGAGAACAATTACGGCAGACCTAATGGTCAGTTTAAATTCAAAAAGTGGAAAAGGGACAGTCTCGCCTGAACGCTGTTGAGTCTGCAAGTGCCCCACTCTTATTGTTCTTTATTTGCAAGTAACTACTAAGCAGAGATGATGCCAGTTAGAGCAACTCTAGCAGACACCGTATCCCGCCGGCCAGCAAAGCGCGTTTGCAGTTCACGCAAAACAGTTTTTGCGGGTCGGCTTGGGATGCCACAGATGCAGACCCCCCAAACGGATTCGTAAAAAAGTATATTTACGGAATATTCCTTTTTACGGGTCGGCTTTGCGGGGTCTGCTCTGTGCGCTGCAGCATCCCGCATCTCATCAGCTCGCAAATATCAAATAGAACATAATTCAACAATCAGAAACAAACTGCATTATTCCAATCAAACATAATACAATAATCATCCGCATTACAAATAATTATTCAAATAACCGTAGCAAACTTAAATAGTCCAATACAAAATTTGTCATGAATACAAATACAAATGAATACAAAAATAAGTCACTGTCCAGCCCTTTGCCAATGGTGATCAATGAGATCTTCCTGAAGTTGAAAGTGGGTGTCTGCATTTTCAATCTCCTTGTATGTATGAAGAAAAGCTCTAATGCGGTTTGGGTTTCTTGCTGGTTTGACACGGCTACCCACATTGTCGTAAAAGAATTCTAAGTTCAATCCTCTCTCATCTTCAAGAATCATATTGTGTAGGATAACACAACATGTCATTATGTTCTTCAAGGTTTTGTTATCCCAAAACCGAGCAGGACCACGGACAATGGCAAACCTAGATTGCAAAACACCGAATGCTCTTTCAATGTCTTTTCGGGCTGCCTCTTGCACCCTTGCAAATTGACATTGTTTTTTTTTGTTTTGGGTTCTTTGATGCTCTTGAAAAATGTGCACCAAGAAGGGTATATACCATCTGCAAGATAGTACCCCTTTGTCTATTCATGCCCATTGATAGTGTAGTTGCAAACAGGAGCATCACCACTGGCAAGCCTAGCAAACAAATGAGACCGTTGCAACACATTGATATCATTGAGAGTGCCTGGCATACAAAAAAAGCAATGCCAAAACCATAAATCCTCGGATGCTACGGCCTTTAGCACAATTGTTGCATCACGAGACTTACCACAATACATTCCTTGCCAAGCCTTGGGGCAATTTTTCCAATTCCAATGCATACAGTCAACGCTACCTTGCATGCCAGGCTAACCTCTCCTCTCATTTGATGCCATCAATTTCTTTGTGTCATCTTCATTGGGTGCCCGAAGATACTCAGGACCGAAGACACGAATGATCACTTTCGCAAATCTACGCACTGACTCAATTGTGCTATCTTCACCAATGCGAAGATACTCATCGGCATAGTCAGCCAGAACGCCATATGCAATCACCCGCATAGCTGCGGAGATTTTTTGATATGCACTAAATCCCTTTAAGCCCGCGGCATTTCTTCTTTGAGTAAAATATCGGCAATTTGCCTCGCAAGCTTTAACAATTTTCACAAAGAGGGATCGGCGCATTCGGTACCTTCTTCGGAAGAGGTGCGGAGGATATGTAGGATTCTCCACGAAATAGTCTAGCATCAACATCTCTTTCCCAAGATGGCGATTCCGAGGAATGCACAAATGACCGACAGTCGATCCTCGCCTCCTCTTCCAGTGGTCGTCTTCATGCTCCTTCACGGCAAGCGGCATGACTAATGTTTGCTGCCGGAAATTCGCAAGCATGCTCTCAACATCCGAGTCATCCGAATCGGACGAATCAGATAGCAAGAACTTCTCGTACGGGGTCAACTCCATCTACACGCACACCGGCGCGTCAATCTACTACGTAGCTCGCAAAAATCACAAAAAAGGGACTCACCGATGGCGGCTGATCCCGGGGCGGCGACGAGGGGGTGCGCTCGACGGTGGTCGATCCCCGGCGGCGGCGGCGACGGGGGGCGGGTCTTCTCGCCGGATTCGAAGGGGCGGTGCAGTGGCTCGGCGTGGGATGGTGTGGGGCGGCCCCGGGGCGCGATCCCCCCCCGCAGATATGGCCGGAATCGCCGGCGGCGGGCATGCGGAAGCAAAGGGCGGGCGGCGGCGGACGGAGGGGGAAAGCGCGCGGGCTGAAATGTCCGTCCCGCCAACTGCTTCTCTCCGATGTAGGGCACCGCAGCCGCGAGTGGGAAACCCGCGTTTTCCAGGGTTGTGGCAGAGAGTTTGCCGCACCCCCTAAATTTTTTTTGCGGGACAGGGCGGGATGCGGGGTCTGGTCGGGCAGGCTTTTCGGCCTGTACACGCATTTTGGCGGTTATTTTGCAGGTCGGGGGCGGATGCGGGGCCTGCTAGAGTTGCTCTTATGTTTTAACATGGAGGTGGCGTAGCCCATCATGGGGTCACACACGCATAGGTCACCAGAGCACTCAAACCAGCGGCAAAGGATGACGAGGCCGCCGTGAGACATCACCTGATATCAGGGGCGGAGCCAGAAAATTTAGCCGATGGGTTCATTCATTGACTTATTGTGAGGATTTGGTCTAAGTGTAAAGTCCAGCACCAACTTACATCAACAATATAGAATTTTGTTTAAATGGTTGTGTGTATCTTAGTTGTACAAAGGCCAGATGTTGCTCATCATGCTTTTTATCCGCTTAATGCTACATTTGAGCTAATAAAAGTGGCCTTTTTTCAGAAGAAGAAAAAAACGCTCCATTTTAAAGAACATTCAAGGTCAGGTCATAGATTGTTTGACAACTAGACCCACCAAAACCTGGTTAAATCCATAATCATACAATCTATGACGTGACCTTGAAGTGGTGGGCTATTCTATGTCTACATGTGGCCTTGGCCTTGAAGTGACTTTGGGTTAGATTGTATGATTACGGATTTAACCTGCTTTTGGTGGGCCTAGTTGTCAAACAATAACCCAAAGTCCCAAACATATGTTAATCGCTCCCAGAAATTGACAAGTCAAAATATTTCAATTAACAACAAATCACTTAAAATTTAAAACTCTAAACATACAATTTAGGTACTCCTACCTCGTCAGAAACGTTGTATGCTTTGTAGAAATTGATCAAAAGAGGCATACGCTTTGTCTATGTCTAACATGTGGCCTTGGCCTTGAAGTGCCTGCATCATTATTTAGATCTGGTAATTGATTTCCCTTGAGGTACCCTAAATCAGCCAAAGTATGTGCAGTAAGCACTTACAAAATTAGGGTTGGAGAGAGGCGGTGTGGTGATGCAATTTTAATACCTCGAATTTGGAGTTTTGGACAACCATCGCCGGCTTTCTGCTATCGACCTACCATGGCGTCTAGCAAGTGATGGTTGGTTGAGGGCGAACAGGAGAAACGATGGCCCAGAGCAAACGGGAAACACAAGTCATGACCTGTGTCATGCGGCTGCCGAGAAGAAAATCGGTGGGTTCATCTGAACGCAACGCTAGCACGCTGGCTCAGTCTCTGCCTGATATTACTGGCCAACCAGATTGGTGGCATAGCGTGTCATGAAGGGTTAGAGGTCGTGACAGAAAGGAATGGCGATAGGGATCGGGTGGACTAGGGTCATGTGCCAGTCGTGATAGCTGGAGCGGTAGCTGCCTTCTGGCTGACTGGATGAATGAACGGTGGGCTTATGATGTCACCAGGAGCGGTAGGAGAGCATGCATGGGCCACCTTCTTGCAAATGGCAGCTCGGTGAACGAGCATGAAAAGGTCAGTGTGTACTATGATCTCAAGCAGGATATCAGTTGGGAGGGTCATCGAACTCTCCGATGCCGCAAGAGATATGTTTTTTCGCAAGGGTTTCTGTGGCGCCATGGGTAGAACGCGTTTGAGTTGGGTGCCTTGCTATAAGTAGCTATCAAGCTCTAGGAACCATTGAAAGCGTATGTGGTCTCCGACTGCAGATCCATCCATTAAAATTGTATAATCACCAAGGCAACTTTTTCTGGGGAAGGTAATCAGCTACATGATCACACACAAGGACCCAAATAGGAGATCTTCAGTATAATCGAGCTTTCTTAATTGCATGGGACATGCATATACTTGTATATAAAACATCCATCCTTGTCCTATATTGTACTCCCTCCGTTCCCAATTACTTGTCTTTCTAGGCATTTCAAATGGACTCAACATACGGATGTATGTAGACATATTTTAAAGTATAGATTCACTCATTTTGTGTCGTATGTAGTCACTTGTTGAAATCTCTAGAAAGACAAGTATTTAGGAACGGAGGGAGTATATAGAACACGTCCGATGTCGGGTGGACTTTATTACTCAGTCGACCATGTACTCATGTGCTCGTGTGATACGATAAAATAAAATCTAATATGGACTAATCAAGCACCACTCGATCAAGGTGGTAAATACATTCGTAACATACCCTACCTACTTGGCTGGCTTGCTAGCTACGAGAAAACTTTCATGGTTTGTAGGTGAGATGGCAGGTCGATCTCAAACAACGGGGAGCAGGAGGCATACTTTTGTCGATGCATCTCCTTTGTCTCCATATCAAGAAATGCACAAGCTCCATTATGCACATGCAATTCAACACGCCTCAGTTGCTCTTTCCAGATCCATTAAGCTCAACTAGTACATCAGAGCCACCTGCAACAGGAAGGTCTGAGTACAACGGCCGCAGCTTCTCCTCTACATTGATCACACTTTCCAGCACCCAACCACTAGCACCACCACCACTTGCAAGTACTGTGGGCAGGTGTAGCCACATGGACATCATGAACCCATCTATAGTGATCAATTTCAAAATGTTCCCGTCTAACGACGTTGCCAAGTGGAGCTGCTTTTCATTGCAGTTGGTACGTGGGAGCTTCACCCGTCCCGACATTCTGGTCCTCACATCATACATGAGGATTTGTTTGCCATGGTCCGCTAGCCAGTGGAGAACACCACCGTGCAGTATTGCGGGTTGGCTGTAGTCACGGATTGACCACCGCAGGGAGTCACGGTGCCTGTCGTAAGTAACGAGAGGCCCCGGGTACTAGAGGATGATGTGACGGTGTGTACTTTGATGCTCTTACACAAGTTGCGATCCATGAAAAGGAGCATGAAGGAGCAGTCGATGCCATCCGCAGCGGTGAACAGGATATACTCGTGGAAGGTGGTGATGCTAATATGGACATGGGGCGATTTTGAGAGGAATGTGGTTTGGCCTGTCATGGGATTGTACACGCACAGGTCCAAACGGTGCTGCACTTGTGACGCGTATTGACACATAAGTGGCTGAGGGAGACAAGGCCGCCACGGAATGTAACTGCAGTATATTGGCCGAGGAGGCCGGCCGTGCGGCATGACATGAAGGGCGAGAGGTGGTCATGGCAGAAAGACGCAGCGGCGGGCGTAACTGGTTGGACCAGAGTCGGAGTAATAGGCTGTTTGTGATAGGTGGAGAGGTAGGCGAGGATGGAGGGAGCCATGTGTTGGGTGACGCGGCGAAGGAATGACGGGCTTAGGGTTTCACGGCGGAGGTGCTTTCCGGTGGCAGCGCAGTGGACGAGGGTGAAAAGGTCGATGCGCGCTACGATCTCAAGTAGGAGATCGGCTGGGAACGTCAATGGTGCCGTGATCTCTGTCGCCGGCGTCTTCGCACATACGCTGTTTCATCAGCGTTTCCGTGTAGCCATGGGTGTTGTGTGTTTGAGTCGGAGGCCTTGGCTTGCTATATAGCCAGCCATTAGGAGCGGTTCCAAGTACATCTCCGGGTGGAAACCACGTTAATATTGGGTAGACTATTCAGTTCAGCCGGCTGATATTAACGATCGCGTCCATCGCCTCGTGTGTGTGCCACGTTTCCGTGAGCGCACAACGGTGGTGGCACTCTTAGAGCATCTCCAAGCCGTTGGGCCCCCAGGAGGCATAAAAATTGCCGCCTGGGGCGAGCCGGCGGCAAACTCGGCTCTGGGAGCTGTTCGGCACCCAGCCGTCGCCCCAGGCACAGATTTCGGCACATTATTCGGCCCAATTTTTGTCAAAAACGGCCCGATATCTGCGTGAATTGGCCATATTTGGCGCGATTCGGCGTATTTCGGCATGAATTCTCCCATAAATAATTCAACAAATAGAAATCAATTAGTTCATCACATAGTTCGGCATGGTTCGGCGTGTTTTGCCTCCATAGTTCATCATAGAAAATCAATATAAATCAAATAGTTCAACAAATAGTTCAATACAAATTATATAGTTCAACAAATAAAAATTCATATTTCATCACACGTCATTCCCGGCGTCGCCCTTAAGCCACCATAGGTGCTCCACTAGATCGTGTTGCAGTTCTTGATGCACTTGTGGGTCTCGGATCTCCTGACGCATATTAAGGTAGTCAGTCCAGGTTGACGGTAGCTGGTGATCAACTTGGGCAAGAGGACCCTTCTTGTAATATGGTACTATGTCAAACACTGGCTCTTCTTGCTCGCTCTCAATGATCATGTTGTGCAAGATGACACAACAAGTCATGATCTCCCACATTTGATCTTTCGACCAGGTCTGAGCAGGGAACCAGACAACAGCAAATCGAGATTGGAGCACACCAAATGCCTGCTCAACATCCTTCCTGCAAGCCTCCTGAACCTTGGCCAAGAAGGCGTTCTTGCCTCCTGGCACAGGGTTTAAGATAGTCTTCACAAATGTCGACAATCTCGGATAGATGCCATCATCTAGGTAGTACCCCTTGTTGTAGTACCGCCCATTGACCTCGAAGGTCACCGTAGGAGAATGACCTTCAACAAGGTCGGCAAAGACAGGGGAGCACTGCAGGACATTGATGTCATTGTGAGTTCCTGGCATCCCAAAGAAAGAATGCCAAATCCAGAGGTCCTGTGTGGCCACTGCCTCAAGTACCACACTGCAACCGCCTTTGACACCTTTGTACAACCCCTGCCAAGCAAATGGACAGTTCTTCCATTTTCAATGTGTAACGCCCCGGACACACCCGCCGGTGGTCGTTACTCCTGGCGGGATCTAGACTGGCCCCACAGATCAATACTAGTCTTTTCTGCGTACTTTGTCCTCACTCGTGCGCACCCGGGAGCAACTTCCCGGTCGGTCACCCATCCTGAAACTACTCCAAGCTGAGCACGCTTAACTTTGGAGTTCTGTCCGAATGGGATCCCGGAAAAGAAGGAATTCCTTATTGATATGAGTAGTCTATCATCCCTAATAAGCCAGGCTATTACATACACCCCCACTCAGAAGAACCGACGTCCTCGTCGGGCCACAGGAACGTTCCCTCTTGGCACAACCGTCTGTGCATCCAGTCCGGTACGTGTGCCATGCCGTGTGCCACGACGGGTCACAAACGTCATGAACAACATGACCGCGCACCTGTCCTCAACCATCCGTGTAACCGCGAGGGTCGGCTCTGATACAACCTTGTAACGCCCCGGACACACCCGCTGGTGGTCGTTACTCCTGGCGGGATCTAGACTGGCCCCACAAATCAATACTAGTCTTTTCTGCGCACTTTGTCCTCACTCGTGCGCACCCGGGAGCAACTTCCCGGTCGGTCACCCATCCTGAAACTACTCCAAGCTGAACACGCTTAACTTTGGAGTTCTGTCCGAATGGGATCCCAGAAAAGAAGGAATTCCTTATTGATATGAGTAGTCTATCATCCCTAATAAGCCAGGCTATTACACAATGCATGCGGTCGATGCTTCCAAGCATCCCAGGAAATCCTCTTGCTGCATTCTGTGCTAGGATCCGAGCTGTGTCTTCCACATTGGGTGTTCGCAAGTATTGCGGTTCAAACACTGCCACCACTGCCCTGCAGAACTTGCAGAAACACTCAATAGTGGTGGACTCGGCCATGCGCCCAGAGTCATCAAGTGAATCACGGGGAGCTCCATATGCAATCATCCTCATAGCTGTCGTGCACTTCTGGATTGAGGTGAATCCAAGTGTGTCGGTGCAATCCTTCTTGTACTTGAAGTAGATGTTGAACTCCCGAATGGAATTCACAATCCTGAGGAAAAGCTTTCAGCTCATCCGATATGGGCATCGAAATGTTTTCTTACCGTGCAATGGAACGTCGGCGAAGTCGTCGGAGTACATCATGCAGTAGCCTTCCAGATGATGTCGGTTCTTTGCTTTCACCCGCCCAAGCGCGAACCACCTCACCGCGGATTTTCACTGCTCGCGAGCAGGCCGGCGAGGGCGGCGAGCACCATGAGATGCTCCTGCTCCTGGACGTCGGCTTCAGCTTCCTCCTCCAGCAACGCCGTGAGCGCCTCCTCGTCTTCCGAGTCCATCGCCGGGCCGAGCAAATCACCGAACACCTTGCGGGCGAGGTGGGCGCAAACCCGCCGGTGTACAGGCCCTACGTGGCTGGAACACCAGAAAAGTTTCCTGGGCGGCGGTGGAGAGGCTGCCTCGGCGAAACCTCTTCTATTTTTCGGCGGGGAATTGTCTATCTAGTTGTGGTGGGTGGTGGACGGCGCCGGGATCGGCAGGGTGGTGGCCGAGCGCGGGGGGGGTGGGGGGGTGGGGAGGGGAGGCGGAGGCGAATCAGGACGGGTGGCTTGACTTTTCGCCTGGCAGTGTGGCCCCAGGTGCGCTTTTCCCTTGCGCCGGAGCCCTCGAGCGCCTCCAGTGGGCCGGGTTCATCCTGCAATCGCCTGGCGCAAAAATAGGCCGGCCGGCGAAATTCAGCGTCTTGGGGGCACTACTGGGTCTTATTTTGGCGCCGGCACGGAAAAAACGCCTGGGGAGGGCCTATTGGGGCGCGGCTGGAGATGCTCTTATCCTTCTCCCACCGGGCAATGGCAACTATTGCACGCATTGGTTTCTCGAGCAATCCATTCCCTCGTGCGTCTCCGCAACAGCAGCCAACAGACGCATGCGCTATCTAGGGCTCCGGCAAGCAAGAGGTGCGCCGCCCGCGTCCTCTCTCTCTCTCTCTCTCTCTCTCTCTCTCTCTCTCTCTCTCCCTCCCACTCTCTCTCTCTCCAGTCGGCCGCCGCATCTAGATCGAGCAGCATCGACCGATGGACTGCACAACTTCCGCCGTCCCCCGCCTCTACAAGGCATGCCGCCGCTGGAGCCTCGTATGCTGCCATCCGTGGAGTAACAGTTCGAGCAACATCATCTTTGTTGCATAAATTTTTTGCAGCATGACTTTTGTTTCGGAAAAATTATACAAATTTTTGTGCAACATGATCTCTACTGCTAAAAGGTTCTATACATGTTTTTGTAACATGACCTTTGTTGCAAAAAATATGCAACACAATCTCTATTGCAAATGTTTCTGTAACATGATCTTAGTTGCAAAAAAAATCTTCAACACAATCTCTGTTGCAAATGTTTCTACCACAAGGCTTTTGTCGCAAAAGTAGATGACAACGTGTGTTAGATTGTGCCATATCTGACGGCCCGCAAGGCGGCGGATCTTTTTTAAAAACCCGCCAGCGGACGCGTAGCGTCGCCCCTAATATTGACACACAGAATTCGTGTGTTCAACAGAATCCAGCAGCAAGCTCTGGTCGGACTCGGGAACCCACATCAGCACGGTCGAGCTGCCTCGGCATATGCAAACATGATCGATTAAGATGCATGCATGAGACTAGCCACAGTGGAAGTAACTTCGGTAGTAACATCAAGTCCAACTCAGCAAATTTGCTTATGTGGCAATGAGTTAATGAGGAGAGATGTAGTACTAGTAACTTAGCTAGTTACTGTAACATCACATGTCCCAATGCAATATGAGTCTATAACCTAATAAATGAAGCTTTATATGTTACCACACTTATGTTACTACCCACTATTGAGGTAGTAACATAGTCTAGGGAAATGTGTATGTTACTAGTGTATGTTACTCTCCATTGTGGCTAGTCTGAGAACATCCCACACTACTCAGTTAATAATGCCTGATTGATAGCCTGGACCGGTAAGAGAAATCAACTAGTAGTTCCTTGGAAAAGAGATATTGGGCCAACGGCACACAGGCCGAATCGATCGAGACCCAGAGGCTAGAAACAACGTTCACAGTTTATACACGACGTCTGCTCACGCGTATAATAATACAAAGGTGAGGCAACTGTGCTATGCAACCAACAAGATGACACATGGCAGCACAATATACGAGTATATTTTCGCTTTAAGCCATTTTTTATCCTTTTTTTACGAGCAACTAATGCAGGTCATTCCAGTGGAAACCACACTTTCAGCTAAAAAAACACAACCACTGGGGTGTAGCATGCTCTGCAATCAACAAGATGACACATAGACCCTCAAAAAAAAAAAACAAGATGACACATAGCAGGCCTGGCGCACTTAGCTGCATGTCCTACAGGCCATTGAGTATGTTTTCGCTTTAAGTCATTTTTTATTTGAAAGGACAATATACGAGTAAGTAATGCAGGTCGTTCCAGATTTTTTGTCCAAAAGGACCCTCTGCCGAACGCTATTGACAAAAAAGACTACGTCCGAAAAATATTGACAAAAGGACCCCTCGGCGGTGGCGGCAGTGCGGCAGCGACACGTGGCACCTGCCGCCACGCCAGAGGCGGCGGGCCCGCCGCCACCGCAGAGGCGGCCACACCGACCAGCGAAATAAACGGAAACTCCAGCGCGACGGAACGGGCGGGCAGGTGGGCCCAGCCGCCACGGGTGAGGCGGCCGCCCGGCGCTGTGGGCCCAGCCGCCACCGGGTGAGGCGGCCGCCCTGGCGCTGTCGCTGCCAGCCGACAGAGCCTGCTGCGTCTTGAGCCCCGCCAGCGGGCCAGGCCGCCACTAGCTGAGGCGGCGGCACTGTGCTGCTGCACGCGCCACAGTGCGCTGACGGCGCTGATTTCGAGGCGCTGATTTCGAGGCACAGATTCGCACGCGCGAAAACTGGCTGGGCGGGAATCACGCGCTGAGTGTTTGCTTTTGCTGATTCCTACGCGCGGCAAACGACGAATTTCACAATCGCTCTGGCTTGTTGCTTTGCTCACGCGCTGGAATCCGAGGCTGCCGACACTACAGGGATCCTCTCCCTTTTATATACCATTCTTCAGCTGCGTGCGCAAGCACTCCGAAACCTCGTTCCTCTCCTTTGCTCTCTAAGTCCCTCGTTCCTCTCCTTTGCTCTCTAAGTCTCTAAGTACAGAGAGAAAAGAAAGCACTTTCACTCGTGATTTAGGGTGATTTAGAGTTGGATTTTGAGGATGATGAAGTTGAAGAAAAAATAGATTAAGGTAAGATCTATCCATTTTTGTTGGTTTCATTCGCATGCATGATGTTTTTATTCTATTTGATTAGTTCCTAAGTGTGTATTCAATGTTGCTTTAGGCATTATTTCCGCACTTGGAGAAGTCATTTGGAGTTTCTGTAGTAGGAATAGCCGTGCAAAGTGAACTACGAAGTTGAAGATCAAGGTATGAGCTTTGCAATACATTTATTTATTTATGCATGCAGGTTGGTAATTAGTTCGTCCTTTAGCTCGTTATTAGCTATGTGATGGTAGTGCTTAGAGGTTAGAAATAATTTAAGACGATGTAGCATTTAAAGATGTTGACATGCTTAGAAGTTGAAGATGTTGCATCAATGTTAGGTGCGTCCATTAGTATTGACATGCGGGAAATCTTAATACGGTAATTAAGAAAAAATTGTACTGTAAGTGTTTATTGCATGCGGTATGTTATTTCATGTGGTATGTTATTTTATGTGGTATGTTTATTAATAAGCCTATATTTAGGAAACTGTAGGTCTACTTTGTTATGTCGCAATAATCTAAATTTTATATGTTAAGATTAGGTGTTAATGTACTTAATGATGTATGTAATTAGGTAAAATAATTCATCTTAGTAGCAAACAAGGAGGAGAAGACGTGATTGAAGAAATTGTGATTCCATTTTCGCTGTCCCATTTTGAGGTGATGAACACATACATGGAAGTGCTATTTTCATACTTTTGTTAGCAGGAAGAAAAATCCGTGTGTAATATTTTTGTTAATGTGATAATAGGTTGACGAGGTTCATATAGTACTGGCGACGGATATTTATTGAAACTAGTTTGACGCTTAATTGCATCATATTGGAGGTAAGGTGAAAAATGACACTGTAATTTTGTTAATATTTTTTGTATTGATGTACTATTGTGAATAATGTGCATGCTGCTGCAAATATTATTATTTGTAGATAAATGATTGTTATCGTATCATGTGAAAAAAATTAGTTAAAGCGAAAGAAATTAAATGTTACTCATATGATATTAAAATGTTATTATCGTACTATTATGTTTACTGGTTGTTTGGATAGCGAGTAATTACCATGTGTTTTGTCATAACATGGGTATAAAATGACGCCGTAATTTTGTTAATATTTTTATATTGATGTACTGTCATGCCGCTGCAAATATTATTATTTGTAAATAAATGAATTTTATCGTATTATATGAAAAACGTTTTATCATGCCGGAAGAAATTAGATATTTCACTCATATGATATTTAAATGTTATTATCGTAATATTATGTTTAGTGGTTGTTTGGATAGCGAGTTTTAGGATATTTTAGGATGTTATTATCGTAATAGTTGTTTTTCCGAAGCTAAGTTTTTGCATGTTACGAGAACTATTTTAGGATATTTTTGGGGTAGTTAGAGAAAAGCAAACGGAGTTTTAGTTTGTTACGCTCGTAGACAAGTTTGAGAAAAATAGATTTTTAAATACCCGTTAACCAAACAACCCCTTAAAGTCTAAGCAAATGATTCTAAAAACAAACCGAATATTTATAACGAAAATACGGTTATTATTTTAGTCATAAGATACGTAAATGTTGTCATCATTACTAAATGTTTAGTTACTAATTATTTGAAATGTAAACATGTATGCTGGTTAGGTACTATGGAAAATTTAGTAGTGTACTATGGGAACGTCTTACGCGACGGTCCATGCGGGGTGGATGTGTCTTTATGCGAGTCGACTACAGTAGTGGTGAGAGACATGGTCAACGTGGGTTACGCAGCTGTTAGAAGGTGCATCCGAGCGGTGTTTGGCCCAGTGATGCAGGAAAAAAAATGACAATGGAGGCCTTCGTCGTTGACGGAGGAAATGATGGGACAGTTGCCCGTTGGGGTTTGCGGCCTGTCACAGGTGATCGGTCGTGGGGGTCGTACATGAGGTTTGCAAGCAATCCCAATAACTCAATGTATGGTCAGCCGATGGTGTATGTGGAGTTCATTTCAGTCACTGATGTTGCCGGATGCAGTAGCAGGGGTGGTGAGGTCGAGTTGGCCATCACATCAGCCCCTAGCATCGGCCCATCGGAACCGACGGGCGGCCAGCCTGTGTATGACACAGGATATTGGTCAGCGGCCGTTGACATGAGCGAACACGTGGAGGGATTGCCGGAGGCGCTAGATGATGATGATCATTCTTCTGCGTCTTCGGAGTCAAGCGGAGAAGAAGATGTTCCTCCTCAAAGGGCGGTCGCGGCGGCACTGCAACCTGGGTTTTTACAGGATATGAGCATCACCAATGAATTTCACACTGCTTCCGGCCTAGGAGCGGGAAGCCTGGAGGTTGGGCAAGTTTTCCCAGATAAGAAGTCTGCTTACCAGGCAATGGGTGAGCTAATCCTGGACCCGGGTGAACCCAATGAACCCGGGTGAGCTAATCCTGGACCGCTTATTCTGGGCATTCGCCCAGACTATACAAGCCTTCAGGCACTGTCGCCCGGTATTATCTGTTGATGGTACCTTTCTCACTGGAAAGTACAAGGGCACACTATTGGTGGCGATTGCAGCGGATGCAAATAATCAGCTTCCTCCTATTGCATATGCATTGGTCGAGAGCGAGAACAAAGATAGCTGGTTATGGTTCCTGAGCTGCGTGAAGTAGGGCAGATGGCTACGGATAGCATGCCGGCCCAGGGCCCATATCGCAAGACATTCCAGAAACTTTTGCAACAATTCGTGGCAAAGAAGTTCAGATGCGGTAGAGGTGACGACGTTGCCACTGGAGCATACATGCCGGTAGCGAGGTCAGCCAGACCGAGTGCGGCACCGTCGTCCAGACCGAGCGAGGCGCGTACGAGCCATGAGCAATGGGGGGAGGGTCCGAGTACTAGAACGACATTGCCACGACATGACTCATCTCTGCCACTGCATCGCTCTTCTTCGATGCAGCTTCGTCAGGGGCAGACATCTCAGGACCATGGCACGGGCTTGGATTCGATGCCCGAGCAGTTTCTTTCCCCTAACCCATATGCGTACACAGGATATGATGCATACACCCAAGGTGAGGGATCTCAGCCGTTTCTCTCCACGCGAGGGATCCCCATGCCCGAGGAGACTCGTGTACCAGATTTAAACCAGCACCAAGTACAATGGCCAGACAGTATAGGAGAGGGATATGCTCAGGTAGTCATGTTTACATTTCAATGCATTTACAATGATATCATTTATTATCCTCTAACAGTTTATTTAAAATGTTTCTATGTGCAGGACACACCTGATGTTAATTGGGGCGATGAGAACACCCAACGCGGCGTCAACACAGGCCTCCGGGGAGCATCACATGATCATGGCGTCAACACAGGCCTCCGGGGAGCATCACATGATCTTGGCGACACGGTTACATCATTAGTTACAGAGTTCTTCGGAGGGGATGTTATTGGCCCATCTTTTATCCCCCCGGAGTCACAACCATACGCCTACAATTACGCTTCAGGTTCGCAACAAGGATTCGCGACTCCACCACCTACGCAGGACTCGCAGACACATGAAGCCGAATTGGAGTATGGCCGAGGTCTTCGTGTGACTAGGCCACCTAATCGCTTGTCGCTTTCCGGTCGTAAGGAAAGGCCAGGTGGTCGTCGTTAAGTAGGGTGATTCATCTATGCACGTGCGCGACCCATTGTATCTATATATGTGTGTATCAGACTTTTCGATTTGAACATCTATGTTTGCTGAAATAAAAATGCACCAGTCAGGAATAATTTTTCCCGCCTATATCTCCCGCCATACTATCCTGCTCCACTCTTTTGCTTATGTTAGGCCGAAATGAATTTTTTTAATATTTTGGCTGATGAATACTGTGCAACCATTGCCCGTCTTAGACATTGAAAAAAAATATATTTTCAGGCAACGCTTTCCCCTCAATATTTTCCCGCCTACGCTTTCCCTCCATATCTTCCCGCCATATCTTCCCGCCACTCGTTTCCCGCCATATGTTCCGCCACCTGTTTCCCGCCAACCCCTTCCCGCCATATCTTCCCGCCATACTGCACTCGTTCTTTCCCCCCCTTTTTCTCCTCTCTACCTATAAAACCCCCTTCAGACGGAGGTGGATAAGCATTCGAGTGTAGTGTAGTCGAGATGTCCCATTATCCTTTCGATCGTAGTTTTCACCCTGGGATGAGCAGGACTCTTCTGAGGCTAGCTACCGATTTCAGGATGGACAATAGGATAGTTCCATGGGCCGAACTCACCGGTAGTGACACCATAATGAATGAGTTGGCTCACCAATTACGTAGGTCTGGGTGGCCTGAAAGGACCTATGAGGAGGTACGTAAAGAACTTCTTAGGTTGCGTGCAAGGTGGAAGAATGTAGTGGAGCCGAAGAGTGAAACTTTCAGAAGGACTGCAGAAAAGCATCCATTTTTATGGACTGAGGAGAGCGAGGATGAAGATGATATCTTCATGCCGCCGCTTCCGGGTGCTGCATCGTCAAAGGGCAAGAGTTCTGCATCGTCTAAGGGCAAGAGTACTGCATCCTCGAAGAGCAAGAGTTCTGCATCGTCCAAGGGTAAGAGTTCTACATCCTCGAAGGGCAAGAGTTCTGCATCGATGGAGGATGACGATGATGCCTTCATGTAGTTTTATTCCAGTTCTACCGTTTAATTCGGATGTACTTGCATTATTAGTTTGTACTCTGTTATTGTAGGGCATTATGTTCTATCTTAATTTTATTTTGTAGTTGTTGCATGATGTTCGATGTTAGTGGAGGGAAAGAAAATGCCACTTCTTTATTCTTAAACAATATTTTTTTCCATTACGACACGGCACAACTGAAAATAAGATACATTGTAGGAATATACCTACATTTAACTCCTGAAATAAAGCTAAATTAAAGTGCAGAAATAAAGATTCAAATAATTGCGAAATTTTAAATACTAGCACAGGAATCTACTGAGTCCAGCGTGGATATTTTCCTTTTCCATCGCCGGCTTCTTCTGCTGCCTTGGCCTGACGAGCCCTTTCTTTCTTTCTCTGCCTCTCTGCCTCACGAGCCTCTTTTTGCTGTCGTTCCTGCTCCTCCATGCGACGAGCCTCCTCCCTGTTTTTCTTTCCCATTTCCTCAAAAAAAGGGTGTTGCTCAGCATAGTATTCTTTTAACTCTCTCTCTTGCTCTGCTTTCTCCTCAGCTTCCGCCTTCTCGCGTCGCTCTTCCGCAAATAAACTATTCCACGCACGGCGACTTCTTTCACGAATCTCTGTCACTGCCCAAGCCGGCTTCTCCGTGTCAATCCAATGATAGTACATGCACAGAGGCGGAGGAGACTACAACAAGAAACAAGAATGTTACTAAATAATCAATGAAAATACCAACAATATCTATTAGTGATGGTTAAAGCATACCGGAGGCTTGTCGTACTCTGAAATAGCTACGGCAGGATCTTCCTCATAATTGGCGCACATGAAAAACTTCATGCCCAACCAATCTGAAAAATCCGTCACCTCCTTCACCTTGCAAAGATCGCCACACCAACACCGCAGGACTGCCACCCCAGGAGGCAAACTTGCATTCTTCATTTTCCTCGGCCTAATGCTTTGATCCGAGCAAGGCAAACTCATACCGACTGAAAAAATGTGTTACACACTTTGCGCACTGGCGATTTCTAGGATGGCTGGACGAGAGCCTCGGTGCCTCCTTTTATAAGCTCAGACGATAAATGATGGCGAGAAAATTAAGCGGCGATATTTACGATCCCTGTAGTGTCGGCAGAACAGTTTCGCGTAGCCTCGGATTCCCAGTGCGCTGAGGCAAAAGAAGCAAAGAAGCAAAGGCAGGATTCCCGGGCGAAAGAACCTAAATTTCCCGCGCGTCCGAGTCATATCGCGCCTCGAAATCAGCGCCGTCGGATCGTGGCGCGAGGCAGCACGACAGTGCCGCCGCCTCAGCTAGTGGCGGCCTGGCCCGCTGGCGGGGCCTGCACGCAGCAGGCTCTGTCGGCTGGCAGCGACAGCGCCAGGGCCGGCCGCCTCACCGGTGGCGGCTGGGCCCACAGCGCCGAGGCCGGCCGCCTCACCCGGTGGCGGCTGGGCCCACCTGCCCGCCCGTTCCGTCGCGCTGGAGTTTCCGTTTAGCTCGCGTGGCAGCGGTGTGGCCGCCTCCTGCGGTGGCGGCGGGCCCGCCGCCTCTGGCGTGGCGGCAGGTGCCGCGTGTCGCTGCCGCACCTGCCGCCACGGCGAGGGGGTCCTTTTGTCAATATTTTTCGGACGTAGTCTTTTTTGTCAATAGCGTTCGGCAGAGGGTCCTTTTGGACAAAAAATCGTCGTTCCAGTGTTAACCACACTTTCAGCTCAAAAGAAAAATACAGCCACTGGGGGTGGCATGCTATTGCAAATTTCGACATCTTGTGTGTTTAATCAATACACTAGCATCACCCGCCCATTGATAATAAAACACGTGAAATGAGCTTATTCAGATTCATATTCTGCAATTTCATTCATCCTTGTTGGGCAATAAGCCACGGCCAGGGCGCGTCCGGTGCGTGTGTGTGCTCGTCGGACGTACCGGGTCCGGTCCGAGCCGCGACGGGTGCGTGGCCGGTGTGTGTGAGTGCGGGCGTGCGGTGCACGGGGGTGTCCACCGTCCACGCGTGTGTAGGCATAGGTTGTTGGCGAGCCACGCGGTACGATCATGGGCGTTTCTGTTGGAGCGAGCCGCAAGCCGCGCGCGTCGGAGAGCGTTGCGGGCACGGCCTGAGCGGACGGAACGAGCGCCATGTTCGAGGAGTGGAGGCATGGGTGTGTACCCATCGCTACTCGTTAGTGAGCACCTCGAGCGAGTCTATGAGATTGACAACGAGCGCGGGCAGGATGGGTTGAAAAGTTCATCCACATCTACTGCACTGCATCGCCTCAAAAGTGGGATGCAATTTAATTGCGCCAGCCGAGTTTTAAACTCAAGACCTCTTGGCTCCGATAGCATGTAGAAGTGCATGCTCTAGCCAATGCAACCAAAAGACCGATCTAATGGAAGAGACTAAGCAGCACATTATACATCAACAAATAGCCATGCCACGGACTGGGCTGCCGGATGGACGTGGGTGTGACACCGATCGTCAGCATGTAGGATTAATCGAGCTTCTGTTTGTCGGAGAAGACAAAGGCGTGGCGAACTGGCCATAGCCCTGGATATCTGCGGCACCATCGGTTATCCTGTCGTTGGAATGGATCTGAAAGTTGAGGAAGGGGGTACGTAGGAGAGGGCAGAGTCTAGCTGCGGTGAGGTTGTACACTCGGATTTACGAGTTCAGGCTCCTCTCTGAGGAGGTAAAAGCACTATGTCTCGGTGCTGCAGGAGCTCCTTTTGATTGGAGTGTTGAATTACAGGGGGTGCGAACCCTTGTGCAAGAGGGGAGGGATGGCTTATATAGAGTACGCCGACCCCTCACAGTCCTCAGTTACGCAAGGATTTCAATGAGAGAATAAAGGTACAAACATTACTGGTAATGCCCGTGTTTAATGATCTTTATGGCGATGGAGTGAATGTCCGACTGGTGCCATCCTAGGGTGGCTCTAGTTCTTCTGTCCTCCGAGTGGAATCTTGTGCTCCGAGTAAATAACAACGGTCGAACGGAAGTGAGATATCCGAGTTGTTCTTCTGTCGAGTGAGTTGCGCTCGGTGATGATTTCAGTCGGTATCTTCTTTCTATCGTTCTAGGTCTTGGCCTCTTGCATAGTGTCCTTGGGTAGGGCATCTAGGTCAGGCCTAGGACCCTACCCTAGGTACATGTGATCGTCATTAGCCCCCGAATGGATCGAGGTCCGAGTGAAGAAGGATTGAAGCTGATTTCAACCCGACTCAATGTCACGGGCGAACTTTTCAGGAGTCTGAGAGTACGGGAGCTGTTAGATCCTCCGTCAGTCGCCTCGATTGATTCCAGCTTCTTGAGTGTCCGAGTGAAACAAATAGCAGAACATTGAACAGACTGGACTTGGATATCTCTGATGCAATCAATTGACTTGCTGGACCCGGATTTCACGGGATTCGAAATTTGGAGAAGCGCACGGGCCGGCTGCAATGTGGTAAGCGGGGCAAGTGGGGAGGGACTACTCCTCGATGTTCGCTCCACCTTTTTCACCACGTATCGGGCTGGCTGTCAGGCATGTTCAGTTAGCAGTGTTGAAGGATTCAGTTAGCTATAGCGTTTCCGGCAACTTAACGCTTCAGACAATGGACGGCTACGATTGCTTCAAGGGATTTACACGGTAGGATCTACTTACCGTTGTACTGTAGCGTTTCCCGTTTTTACCAGTGCGCTAGCTGTCACTGCGAGCCTTATAACCAGCCGGGCTGTGGCTGGACAGGGTATTCTGTTTTTCTCCAAATCTGATGATGGGCTAGAACCCTAAACACTGGTGCTTCCGTACACTTATAATATACGTCAGATCCAGCGAGATTAGCCAATTCCCTTGTTATTGCTATGTCCATGAATCCATAGATCGACTCGGGCCTGACACTGGCGCCGGTCGTGGGATGCGTTGAGATTGCGCTGGCTCACCGGTCAGCCACTCGGACGGGCGGGTATAAAAGACGATGCGTATTCAAGAAAAAAAAAATATTAACTGACTAGCGTTGCCTGCTCGGTGTTGTTAATTAAACAGATGCACATTCGCAGAAAAAAGGAAATTAAACAGAGGCACGTACGTACATACGATGGATCAAATGGACTCTATTTTGTTTCTTTCGCACGCAATCTTAAACTTAAACTCGTCTTTCCTTCTTTGCATGTGCCTACCCAGCTCGAACATGTTGATATGGGTTTCGAGTCCAATCCGACCTCCTTCCAGATTCTGTTGTTCGGAAAAAATCCGTTTGGTCCGTACCAATATTAACGCCCGGGGCGTCCTGCCGGAGACGTACGTGCGAGCGCTCCTAGCTAACTGGTTATGTCACGGCAAGGGAAACGCTGCCCACAAAAAAACATGTGTGCGGCGACACCAACGCCGGAGATCATGGTACCGTTGTCGCTAGCAGCCGATCTCATGCTCGAGGTCATGGCGCGCGCGGACCGACTTTGTCCCTCTCGTCCATTGTGCCATACCAGAAGCACCTCCGCTGTGATATTCTTAGCGCGCCGTTGATCTGCCGCATCACCTGACAATGCGCCCCCTCCATCCTCCGCTACCTCTCCAGTTATGAAGTGCAGCCCCTGACAATGGTCCACCCGATCACGCCACCCGTCGAGTCCTTTTGCCATGGCCACCTATTGCCCTTTTTGTCATGCTGTATCGGCAACCTCCTTGGGCACTATTGTTCGGTTCCTCGTCGTCCTCTACTGCACGCGTGTTAAAACCAACCCAAGTACTTGCACGGCTTTGACCTACGTGTTTACAATCTAATGATAGGCCATCCCACCTTCCTTCCAAAATCACCAAATGTCCGTATTTATGTTTCCTCGTCGCAAGAGTATGTTTTCCTCATCTCTGCGGATGGCATCCCCTACTCCTTCATGCTGCTTATCATTGATATTGGTATGTAAATTTCCATGGGGGTCGATCAGTCGCTACAGTAATCCTGCCATCCTCATCGATGCCGTGGTGCGTTGGCTGGTGGATCATGGCAACCAAATCCTCACATATGACATGGGCACTAGGATGCCGGGACCGGTGAAGCTCCCACCTACCAACCGTGATGCAAGCCAACTCCACTTGGCAACATTGGCGGACGGGAAACTACTAAAACTGCTCGCCATAGGTGGGTTCATAATAATATCCATGTGGCTACAGCTCCCTACAGTCCCGACAGTTGGTGGTGGCTGGGCACTGGAAATTGTGATCGACATAGTGCAGAAGCTACTGCCATTGTTCCCCGACCTGCCCATTGGTGGTGATCCTGATGTTCTAGTTTGAAGAGGAGAATCTACTGCTGGCTGATCTTTTTGAAGAGGAAATTTGCCCTTGACCACGATAAGTTGATCGTGGAGCTAGTATCTATATGTTCCTGAAACCCAGTTTATTCTTGTATGGTAGCTGGTATATATCCCATCCAACTGACAGTGGAGATGATACGGCCATCGAATATACTGAGGTGAATGAATCAATGATTATACCAGAAGTTAACCAATACAAATGCTGAACGGATCAATTTTGTAGGAAAAAGAAAGACATATACAAGCTTCATTGTCGCTTCTTTACCCCTTAGAGAATGCGAATGTTCCGGTTGTACTCAATGTATTAAATAGCAGGCTATGCCATATAGCGGTGGCTCGGCCAGATGCTATGAAAAGCTATAGCGAAGCTAAACCCATTTAGTGTTTTTTCTTTAAATCATGAAAAATTGTAAAAATAACTACACAATGAGGCATCATATATGATATATTGCATATACATGACACATACACATGTTCGCACATCAAAATATGAGCACCAGTCAAGTGTGCTAATTTAATAACCAAGTTCGCATCAATGCATCATATGTATCATAAACAAGAAAAAATAATAGTGCAAAATGATGGTTTCTATAGGGGCTTAACAGGCTAAATGACTCTAAATTTAGCGTTATAGCGGGAAATAGCAGGCTATTAGCGGCATTTTCAACTTAATGTTAAATATTCATAGCTTTAGCGGGAGAGATCTCAAAGGCTATAGAGGGGAGAATCCTATTTGGCACCTTCAGCGCCCGATATAGCTATTCCCGCTAACGGGCGTGCACCCCCCTCTCTTCGTTCGCTATTAATGGGCCGACCCACCTCCGCTTCGTTATGTTTTTACATGCAAAAATGGGCACGCGCGCGATGGAGAATCGAACCATCGACCTCCTGCATCGAGTGAGGCAACAATAACCACCGCGCCACCTAGCTCTTTGTGATCAATTGCATCCTTTCTTTCCTTTCTTCCTTTGCCCTTTCTTTTTCCCTTTTTCCAAATTTTCTGTTTTCAAATTCGAGTTTAATTCTTTTCTACAATATGGATGAACTTTTTTCATATTCGATGGGTTTTTCTTAAATTCGATGGGTTTTTCCAGGAAAGCGATCAGGCACTGAAGGCGCCAGCGAGGAGGTCTCCTATAGAGGGGCTATAGCGGAGCTATAGCGAGCTATTTAAAACTTTGGTTGTACTACCATAGTAATGTACCATAACATTCAGATTCATAACATTCAGATCTGCAGACACGAAAGTGGTGGTTCTGTGCATTTAACTCCATCGGTACGGTCCTGCTCCCCGCCATGCTACATACCTGCGGCTTGCCTCACCGCTCGCCGTTACTGCAGCCCCTTGTAGTCGTGCTCCATCTCCCATCAGTCATTGTAAAAATAAAACTTCCATGAGACAGTATTCGCTTGCCACCCTTCCAAGCGAACGACGGCTAGGTAAAAAAAAACATTAACATATAGTTCGGAAAATCGTCAAAATTCAAACGGTCCAAAGGACTTGTCTCCCCGCGATCTCTCTATGCGAGCAATAGATGCAAACTCCGCGGATTATTCTTCTTTGGAAAACAAGTTTCCCCTCGGAAGACATCTTTTTGCTTTCCAACTATGTTTCTTGTTATTATAGGGTTTTTCATACTATTTTACTTTGACACATTCTGTTTCACCACTTGACATCTAAGTTGAAGATATCACCGCAATATACGGGGAATTGTTTGGTTTTCTTATAAAATATCACCACAATATAAGAAAAGTTCACATGGTTTACATCCTATGAATTAGACGAAGAAAATCATGTTAAGAATCATGGGACATAGTATACAGCAGTTAGCTAGTCTCCTAAGAAGTCCCCTCCTCCGAAGGAGTCCGCTCCTCTAGTGTAAGAGGAAAGAAGTCCCCTCCTCCGAAGGAGTCCCCTCCTCTAGTGTAAGAGGAATCTACCGAGCCCCACGACCAGGAGCTTCCCTTGAGGTCCTCTGATGATGGCGAGGGCATATCCAACACTGTCACCACAGTGGTGGAGGAGTTCGTAGTAGAGTTTTGTTCAGTGGACGGACCTTTGGTAGACCTGAAGTAGTCCCAAAGCCCGTCCATCACCCAATAAGAATCACCGTAATCACCAGCCCGGCTTCGGGAGATAACTTGTCTGAGCGAGGCACATGCGACCAAGTGAATAGGCGATCAAAATACTGGCATTTTTTTCCTTGATTAGTGAGCTTAGACATAAGAAATTAATTAATAAGCTTGTTAACCTTTCTTGTTTGCGTCCCCTCCGTGCTGCAAGTGACTCGTCATTGTTCTCATCACTACGATGCTTCTCGAACTGCATGTACACGTAGACGCTAACAAATTAATTTTGATGCCCCCAATATGTAGTTAATGAACCAGCAGAAGATTAGACCCGCAAAAGTTAAACATGCATAAGATGTGTCCTCTCTCACCTCCCCGAGCGCGCTCTTCTCACCTTCGCTAGATCTCGAAGTTGTCCTATTCACTTTGGCACGGAGTTCTCCTAGCGGATCGGGCAGAGGTTATTTGAATTCCTCATCTTAGACCCAACTCCTCTACAATCCCAAGGTACTGATGCAAATTTCTTGTAAGTTCTAGATGCCAATTTCACTTCATATGTGGGATCCAAGGGAAGGGTAGGTAGCTTACCTGACACTTTACAAATCTGACTACTCTTCTGCATTACACTGCAGGATGGCAAAGGTATGGTATGTATTACCTCCGTCCTGGTTTACTTGTGCCCATTGTATTTTGTGCCAAAATTTGACCATAAATTTAACTATTTTGACAGCACCCTTTTTGGTTTATTTTGACCAAAAATTTCATGCATGTCACCAAAATTTATATGATTGAAAACTATGTTCAAATAAAAACCAATGGTATAATTTTTGTTGACATGCATTAATATTTTGTTAGTTAAATATTTGATCAAAATTTGGCATAAATTAGAAAAGGTGCTGTCAACCAACGGTATAATAAATGAGGACGGAGGTTGACTACCTCCATTAAATATATATTATGTATTGGACTACATCCAATAAATATATGATATGCAAAGATATTTTGCTGCTGGTTTAACTACGTTTTACTATGTTATGCCTTTTATATACATAGTTCATTCAGTTTATGTATTTTACCATGTGTATTTTATATACTTTGGCTTTCGTTGCCATTACCTTCCTTCTTGATTTTTTCCTGTGTTCTGTTCAGAGATTAACCAGCAATTAAATATGAAAGCAATATAGCACCCGCTGCTAGAATATAAATAGCTTCTACATGTTGTACTTATGTTTCATGGTTGAAAATGGTTGTCCAGGTCACAATTGATGTTATCCATGCAGGAGCAGAACTGAACTCATAATGTGTTAGATCTGATGGTTACTGAGCATAGATTAAATCACGGGCGAAGGGGAATCGCGGCTGAGAATTTTACCATGAAGGTTAAGGAAGGAATGGCCCTATACTGCGCTGCGATCTCCCGCGATTTACTGAGCCATGCAAATCACGCGGTGGCTCCTGATCCGTGATAGGGTATTTTTTGCCCACGATTTTAATCTATGTTGGTGAGTACAGAACAAGATAATTTATTCCTAGGTACCTAATATGATTTGTAACATGAAGATACCATATCATGCACAACAACCTTCTTCAATGTTTGCATTATGTATGCTCTGTTTCCTAGAGCTACATCAGGTGTCTGCTAGTAAAGATACTTCCAGTCAGCGTATCAAGGTAATTAGGGTAGGGCACGCCTCCTGCATCTACTTCTTGTCAGCTACATTATCTACTAGAATGCATCATAGGAAAATCTCCAGGGTGAGCATGCATACAGCTAAGTACTACAGTAGTAATTTGGGATGCACGTGACATACCTGGCCGCCGGCGGTATTGCTGCTGAAGGATACAGCCGACGCAGGGCTCAAGGGGGTGCGAGCCGGAAGTCAAGGCCAGCAACAGCAGATCGCAGCATCCGCGTCGCCATTGCTGATTGGATCTCTCTTTGATTAGTTTTCTGCAAAAACCGGCAGACGGTCTGACGCCTTCTATTGTCTATAAAGGGCAGGAGTCCGAGTACGGGACGTTCATGGACCCAGACGTACCCTATTCCTAATTTATGTGATATCTTCATTTTCCAGTCCAATTAGCTTTTACGAATCTAACCCAAACCCAAAGCCTCACCGGTCTATTTTTTATACTAGCAAAAAAGGAAAACTTTGCCCACCTTTTACATGTTTGGTCCAACAGCCCCCGTGTCATCCCCGCTACGGCGACTCGGGCAGCGCCCAAACCTTAGCCACCGGGGGTGTGATCTCCCTCTTCCCCTCCCTCCGCCACCGCCGGAAAACGCCGCCGGGCTAAGCCCAGAGGCCGACGGCGGTGGCGGGGGAATCCCTCTCTCCCACATCTTAAGGGTGGTGCGGGGGCCTAAACCCGTGGTGGCACGGCGGATCCAATCTATGCGGCACGTCAGCGATGCCTGTGACAGGCGACGGCGTGGTGATCGACCCTGCCTCGGGTAGCGGCAGCTGCAGGCCCGATGCGTCCCGGTATCGGGAAGGGTGGTGGCTACGGTCGGCGGCAGCGCGCCATTTGGCGTCGAATCGGCGGCGGTGGGGTGGAAGGCCTGGTGGACTGTTCAGCGGCGCCGCTGGTCAGATCTGATCTGGCAGGTGCGGCCGGCGGTGGTGGCCAACTCCTCCGTCGGAGGTGGTCGGCTTGAGGCCGGATGGTCAGATCTCGAGATCCGTCATGTAGTCCCGGCTGCGAGTAGGGAATACAGAGTTGCCGGTGAAAACCGAGCTGATGGCAGGCGATTGTGATGTTCTGCGTCGTTACCCTGATGAAGGCATCCTCGTGTAACTTCTGTCGTCCCACTCGTGCTGCTCCAAGGGGAAACCCTAAGTTCTGGTCTTCTAGATCGGATGATGGCGGCACTGCGGTGTCGTTTCTCTTGGAAGCATCATTTCTGGAGCAACGCTAGAAGACGGAGGCAGGAGTTGAAGTCGCTTCGTCTTGCACGGAGCTTCGGTGTAGATGTCAAGTCATGCCCGGCCAGCAGGTGCTACGCTGTGTAATGCCTAGTCGGCAGGTGCTACGCACGACAGATCCGCCAGAATCTTCGCGCCTAGATGGACGAGCGTAGGATGGTGGCGCCGCTGGGCGTCGTGGTGGCGTCAACGGATGGACAAACTGGCAAGGAGGATGCGGATCTCTCTCCTGAAGATGGGTTAGCGGTTCGATGATGATGGCGGCTTCTAAAACGTGTGCGTGTGGTGCACGCTTTAGGTCTGCTGCACCGGTTTTAGTTTCAATACGTCATGTGGATGGATCGGCGATGACACCGGTTTTAGATATGGGGAGTGAGAGCACTCCATATTATCGAGTTTTGTAGGTGTGAGTGGTGGTTTCGGGTGGCTTGATGTATGTTCATGTTAGACCTTTGTTGAATAATAAATAAAGATGGCCGTATGCACCGATTGATGCAGAGACCGGGTGTTTTAACACCCTTTTCCCAAAAAATCTTTTAAGCGTTTGTAAGTAACACATCATGGTTCTCAACAAAAAGAACGCATCATGTTTTTGTAAAATGGTATTGATGCAAGCACGCATATATACGCGCATACACTCATCCTTATGAACACAACACGTACACACTACTCTTATGAGCATCTCCGAGAGACTGAGCCGGTATATCATCTTGAGAACTTCCCCTTCCACTGAGAGCGTATACCGGAAATCCTGAAATAAATTCAAGCATCAGGAGTTGAACATAGGTGGGCTGGGGATAACACTATCCTCCTAACCATCCAACCATAGGAGGTAGGCTACACACATGCTTATTGGTCAAGAAGGAAAGCGGGTACACCAATCCACAAAATTGAATGGATCGGGACGATTGAGATGCACAAATAATGTTGCCGCATGCATCTACCTACCTTTCATGACTCCATGTACTCAAGAACTCTGACGATGCATGTCGACTCCTGACCCGAAGCGAGAAAAGATTCCTGAAATAGGTCGAGGAATGTGAGGTTGCATTCTATGGTAAAATCTCTCCTATCTCTCCTTGTCCCTTGTGGCGATGGCACGGATATTACTGGTGGCGTGGGGCGGCGGCCATTTTTCATTCAGGCATTGATGTACAAGTCTGTACAGGTTCCTTGAACATCTTCTCCTTGGGGTAAAGTTCCTGCTACAGAATTTGATCAGTGTGTTGCCAGTTGAGTTCATGTAAGTACCGCGGGTTGGCATTGCTATATGTTGAGTATATATGTTATGTGCATATTGTGTATTGGGTCCGCCTCCTAGTTTCTTGTATAGTTGAGGTCCGTGGCCCACCTTTGTACATTATATATACGTGCTTATGCACAAGAGCAATACATCGTGCAATTCACATAATCTACATGGTATCAGTTTTTAGGTTCTAAACCTAGTCTCCCGCTGCCGCCGCCGCGCGCATCCTCACGCGCCGCCGCCACCACGCCGCTGCCGCCCGTGCGCACCTCCTGCGCCGGCCGCCGCCGCTCCTCCTTGCCGCCGCACGTCCCTTCCTCCCGCGCCGCCGCATCCATCTGCAGGCCGCCGCTCCCTTCGAGCCGCCCGCCTGCTTCCCTCCCGCGCCGCCGCACCCGTACTGCCGTCTCGCCTCACACTTGCTAGCCGCGCCTTGCATCGCTAGGCAATCCCCGCATCGCCCCACGTCGCCACCTCCACGTGAAGACCCAGTCAAACCATTGGGCATTAGTATCAGTACTTCTAGTAGGTGAGCAATTCCACAAATCAACTCGTTCTTTGAGATCCGATTGCTTAGTCCTTCGTGTAGCATCGCGTCGCCCGCTTGGTAGCTTCGCCTCGCCCGCTATACGGCTCGTCACCCGCCATGCAGCAAGACGCCAGCAGGACCATACGGCGCGTCGCCCACGGGGCCATACGCTTGGTCACTCGCCATGCAGCAAGGCACGTCGTCAGCAATGGCGTCCACCGGACCGTCCCACCGCCGGCGCCCTCTGCCGCGGCTCCGCCGCTGGCGCTCTTCAGCCAGTCCGTCGTCGCCCCGCCACTGGCGCCCTCTGGTCCGGCTCCCCACGCGCCCGTTCCCACGTACGGAGCTTCGCCCGCGTACGGGTCTTCCGGGTATTGGTGGGGGTCGTCAGCGGGCCTGCAGATTTTTTCGGCGGATCATCCGGCCTAACGGGCACCGCAATTGCCGCCAGGGCTACTATCCACACCGTACGGGCCTCCCGCACCTCATGCATACTACGCGGCTCCGCAGCCGTATGGAGAGTACCCACCGCCGCAGCTAAGCGGCGATTACAGCTTCCCCATGGCGCCTCCGTCTCCCTCACCGACCCTGCCGCCGGCCTGGGACCCGGTGCTCCTCACCGGGCTGCATGCCGCTCCTACGCCGAATAACTACACTGGAGGTGGTGATTGGTACATGGACACTGGTTCTACGGCTCACATGTTTGCTCATCTTGGTAATCTTGCCTCCTACACTCCTGTCTCCACCGACCGCTGCATCATTGTCGGCGACGGTTCCACACTTCCTATCACACATGTTGGGCACACTTCTTTTCCTTCTACTTCTATGCCTTTATCTTTGTCTAACATACTTGTGTCTCCTCATCTTATTAAGAATCTTATCTCCGTCCGTTATTTCACTCGTGAAAACCCTGTCACTGTTGAATTTGACGAGTTTAGTTTTAGTGTCAAGGACGCTCGAACCAGGATGGTACTTCACCGATGTGACAGCCCCAACGAGCTATATCCAGTGCATTCGCCCTCATCCACCACCACCGCACCGGTCGCTCTCTCCGCTGGAGTTGATCTCTGGCACGCTGGCTTAGGTCACCCCAACCCCGTCACACTTCGTCATATTCTTAGGAGTTTCAGTTTCACTTGCAATAAGATCGAGGATCACACTTGTTATGCCTGTCGAGTCGGCAAACACGTTCGCCTGCCATTTAATAATTCAACTACCATTGCTTCTTTTCCTTTTGAGTTGATCCATAGCGATGTGTGGACCTCTCCAGTTCCTAGTAACTCAGGCTATTTATATTATCTGGTTATTCTTGATGATTATTCTCACTATGTGTGGACTTTTCCTTTGCACAGAAAGTCGGATGCACTCTCTACCTTGACAGCTTTTTACTCCTATGTCCGCACGCAGTTTGGGCGTCTCATCCTTGCTCTTCAGACTGACAATGGAAAAGAGTTCGACAACCTTGCTTTCCGCACTTTTCTGTCGCATCACGACACAGTTTTTCGTCTCACATGCCCGTATACTTCACAGCAGAACGGTCGAGCCGAACGCGTCCTTCGCACTCTGAACAACTGCGTTTGCACGCTCCTGTTTCATGCTAACGTTGAAGGAAATATGCCCTAGAGACAATAATAAAGTTATTTTATATTTCCTCATATCATGATAAATGTTTATTATTCATGCTAGAATTGTATTAACCGGAAACATAATACATGTGTGAATATATAGACAAACAGAGTGTCACTAGTATGCCTCTACTTGACTAGCTTGTTAATCAAAGATGGTTAAGTTTCCTAACCATAGACAAAGGAGTTGTCATTTGATTAACAAGGTCACATCATTAGTTGAATGATCTGATTGACATGACCCATTCCATTAGCTTAGCACACGATCGTTTAGTATGTTGCTACTGCTTTTATCCATGACTTATACATGTTCCTATAACTATGAGATTATGCAACTCCCGTTTACCGGAGGAACACTTTGGGTACTACCAAACGTCACAACGTAACTGGGTGATTATAAAGGAGTACTACAGGTGTCTCCAAAGGCAGATGTCGGGTTGGCGTATTTCGAGATTAGGATTTGTCACTCCAATTGTCGGAGAGGTATCTCTGGGCCCTCTCGGTAATGCACATCACTTAAGCCTTGCAAGCATTGCAACTAATGAGTTAGTTGTGAGATGATGTATTACGGAACGAGTAAAGAGACTTGCCGGTAACGAGATTGAACTAGGTATTGGATACCAACGATCGAATCTCGGGCAAGTAACATACCGATGACAAAGGGAACAACGTATGTTGTTATGCGGTCTGACCGATAAAGATCTTCGTAGAATATGTAGGAACCAATATGGGCATCCAGGTCCCGCTATTGGTTATTGACCGGAGACGTGTCTCGGTCATGTCTACATTGTTCTCGAACCGTAGGGTCCGCACGCTTAAGGTTTCGGCGATGCTTATATTATGAGTTTATGAGTTTTGATGTACCGAAGGAGTTCGGAGTCCCAGATGAGATCGGGGACATGACGAGGAGTCTCGAAATGGTCGAGACGTAAAGATCGATATATTGGACGACTATATTCGGAGTTCGGAAAGGTTCCGAGTCATTCGGGTATTTTTCGGAGTACCGGAGAGTTACGGGAATTCGTATTGGGCCTCATTGGGCCATACGGGAAAAGGAGAGAAAGGGCGAAGGTGGCGCGCCTCCCTTGCTCTAGTCCGAATTGACTAGGAAGGGGCGCCCCTTCCTTCCTTCTCCTTCTCTCTTCCCTTTCCTTCTCTCCTACTCCCCCTACATGGAAGGACTCCTAGTTGGACTAGGAAAAGGTGAATCCTACTCCCGGTGGGAGTAGGACTCCCCTTGGCACGCCCAAACCTAGGCCGGCCTCCTCCCTCCCTTGCTCCTTTATATACGGGGGCAGGGGGCACCCCATAGACACAAGTTGATCCTTGAGATTGTTCCTTAGCCATGTGCGGTGCCCCCCTCCACCATATTCCACCTCGGTCATATCGTAGTGGTGCTTAGGCGAAGCCCTGTGTCGGTAGAACATCAAGATCGTCACCACGCCGTCGTGCTGACGGAACTCTCTCTCCCCGAAGCTCTGCTGGATCGGAGCCCGAGGAGCGTCACCGAGCTGTACGTGTGTCAAGAACTCGGAGGCGCCGGAGTAACGGCGCTGGGATCGGTTGGATCGTGAGGAGAACGTACGACTACTTCCTCTACATTGTGATCGCTTCCGCTTCGGTCTACGAGGGTACGTAGACAACACTCTCCCCTCTCGTTGCTATGCATCACCATGATCTTGCGTGTGCGTAGGAAAATTTTGAAATTACTACGTTCCCCAACAGTGGTATCAGAGCCTAGGTTTTTATGGTTTGATGTTTTGCACGAGTAGAACACAAGTGAGTTGTGGACGATATAAGTCATACTGCCTACCAGCATGTCATACTTTGGTTCAGCGGTATTGTGAGATGAAGCGGCCCGGACCGACATTACGCGTACGCTTACGCGAGACTGGTTTCACCGCTACGAGCACTCGTTGCTTAAAGGTGACTGGCGGGTGTCTGTCTCTCTCACTTTAGTTGAACCGAGTGTGGCTACGCCCGGTCCTTGTGAAGGTTAAAACGGAGTCTATTTGACAAACTATCATTGTGGTTTTGATGCGTAGGTAAGAACGGTTCTTGCTAAAGCCCGTAGCAGCCACGTAAAATTTGCAACAACAAAGTAGAGGACGTCTAACTTGTTTTTGCAGGGCATGTTGTGATGTGATATGGTCAAGACGTGATGCTATATTTTATTGTATGAGATGATCATGTTTTGTAACCGAAGTTATCGGCAACTGGCTGGAGCCCTATGGTTGTCGCTTTATTGTATGAAATGCAAACGCCCTGTAATTGCTTTACTTTATCACTAAGCGGTAGCGATAGTCGTAGAAGCAATAGATGGCGTAAACGACAACGATGCTATGATGAAGATCAAGGTGTCGCGCCGGTGACGATGGTGATCACGACGGTGCTTCGGAGATGGAGATCACAAGCACAAGATGATGATGGCCATATCATATCACTTATATTGATTGCATGTGATGTTTATCCTTTATGCATCTTATCTTGCTTTGATTGGCGGTAGCATTTTAAGATGATCTCTCACTAAAATTATCAAGTAGTGTTCTCCCGAGTATGCACCGTTGCCAAAGTTCGTCGTGCGAGACACCACGTGATGATCGAGTGTGATAAGCTCTCGTCCATCTACAACGGGTGCAAGCCAGTTTTGCACACGCGAATACTCAGGTTATACTTGACGAGCCTAGCATATGCAGATATGGCCTCGAAACACGGAGACCGAAGGTCGAACGTGAATCATATAGTAGATATGATCAACATAAGATGTTCACCATTGAAAACTACTCCATCTCACGTGATGATCGGTTATGGTTTAGTTGATTTGGATCGCGTGATCACTTAGATGACTAGAGAGATGTCTGTCTAAGTGGGAGTTCTTAAGTAATATGATTAATTGAACTTAAATTTATCATGAACTTAGTCCTGGTAGTATTTTGCAAATTATGTTGTAGATCAATAGCTCGCATTGTTGCTTTCATATGTTTGTTTTTGATATGTTCCTAGAGAAAATTGTGTTGAAAAATGTTAGTAGCAATGATGCGGATTCGATCTGTGATCGGAGGTTTATCCTCATTGCTGCACAGAAGAATTATGTCCTTAATGCACCGCTAGGTGACAGACCTATTGCAGGAGCAGATGCAAACGTTATGAACATTTGGCTAGCTCAATATGATGACTACTTGATAGTTTAAGTGCACCATGCTTAACAGCTTAGAATCGGGACTTCAAAGACGTTTTGAACGTCATGGACCATATGAGATGTTCCAGGAGTTGAAGTTAATATTTCAAGCAAATACCCGAGTTGAGAGATATGAAGTCTTCAACAAGTTCTATAGCTAAGAGAATCGCTCAACTAGTGAGCATGTGCTCAAATTGTCTGGGTACTTCAATTGCTTGAATCAAGTGGGAGTTAATCTTCCAGATAAGATAGTGATTGACAGAATTCTCTAGTCACCATCACCAAGTTAGTAGAACTTCGTGATGAACTATAGTATGCAAGGGATGATGAAAATGATTCCCGAGTTCTTCGTGATGTTGAAATCGATTTAATGTAGAAATCAAGAAAGAGCATCAAGTGTTGATGATTGACAAGACCACTAGTTTCAAGAAAAGGGCAAAGGGAAAGAAAGGGAACTTCAAGTGGAAAGACAAGCAAGTTGTCACTCCCACGAAGAAGCTCCAAGCTGGACCAAAGCCTGAAACTGAGTGCTTACACTGCAAAGGAAATGGTCACTGGAAGCGGAAATGCCCTGAATATTTGGTGGATAAGAAGGATGGCAAAGTAAACAAAGGTATATTTGATATACATGTTATTGATGTGTACTAGTGTTTATAGCAACCCCTCGGTATTTGGTACTGGTTCAGTTGCTAAGAGTAGTAACTCGAAACAGGAGTTGCAGAATAAACAGAAACTAGTTAAGGGTGAAGTGACAATGTGTGTTGAAAGTAGTTTCAAGATTGATATGATCATCATCGCACACTCCCTATACTTTCGGGATTAGTGTTGAACCTAAATAAATGTTATTTGGTGTTTGCGTTGAGCATGAATATGATTTGATCATGTTTATTGCAATACGGTTATTCATTTAAGTAAGAGAATAAAATGTTATTCTGTTTACATGAATAAAACCTTATATGGTTACACACCCAATGAAAATGGTGCATTGGATCTCGATCGTAGTGATACACATATTCATAATATTGAAACCAAAATATGCAAAGTTAATAATGATAGTGCAACTTATTTGTGGCACTGCCGTTTAGGTCATATTGGTGTAAAGCGCATGAAGAAACTCCATGCTGATGGGATTTTGGAATCACTTGATTATGAATCACTTGATGCTTGCGAACCGTGCCTTTTGGGCAAGATGACTAAAACTCCGTTCTCCGGAACAATGGAACAAGCTACTGACTTATTGGAAATAATACATACCGATGTATGCGATCCAATGAGTGTTGATGCTCGTGGCAAATATCATTATTTTCTGACCTTCACAAGATGATTTGAGCGGATATGGGTATATCTACTTGATGAAACATAAGTCTGAAATAGTTGAAATGTTCAAAGAATTTCAGAGTGAAGTGGAAAATCATCGTAACAAGAAAATAAAGTTTCTGCGATCTGATCGTGGAGATGAATATTTGAGTTACGAGTTTGGTATTCAATTAAAACAATGTGGAATAGTTTCACAGCTCACGCCACCTGGAACACCACAATGTTATGGTGTGTCCAAACATCGTAACGCACTTTATTGGATATAGTGTAATCTATGATGTTTCTTACTGATTTACCAATATCGTTTTGGGATCATGCATTAGAGATAGCTGCATTCACGTTAAATTGGGCACCATCTAAATCCGTTGAGACGACACTATATGAACTGTGGTTTAGCAAGAAACCCAAGTTGTCGTTTCTTAAAGTTTGGAGTTGCGATGCTTATGTGAAAAGTTTCATCTTGATAAGCTCAAACCCAAATCGGAGAAGTGCGTCTTCATAGAATACCCAAAGGAAATTGTTGGGTACACCTTCTATCACAGATCCGAAGGCAAGTATTCGTTGCTTAAGATGGATCCTTTCTAGAGAAGGATTTTCTCTCGAAAGAAGTGAGTGGGAGGAAAGTAGAACTTGATGAGGTAACTGTACCTTCTCCCTTATTGGAAAGTAGTTTATCACAGAAACCGGTTTCTGCGACATCTACACCAAATAGTAAGGAAGTTGATGGTGTTGATCATGAAACTTCAGATCAAGTTACTACAGAACCTCGTAGATCAACCAGAGTAAGATCTGCACCAGAGTGGTACGGTAATCCTGTTCTGGAAGTCATGCTACTAGATCATGATGAACCTACGAACTATGAAGAAGCGATGGTGAGCCCAGATTCCATAAAATGGCTTGAGGCCATGAAATCTGAGATGGGATCCATGTATGAAAACAAAGTGTGGACTTTGGTTGACTTGCCCGAGGGTCGGCAAGCAATAGAAAACAAGTGGATCTTCAAGAAGAAGACTGACGCCGACGGTAATGTTACTGTCTACAAAGCTCGACTTGTCGCAAAGGGTTTTCGACAAGTTCAAGGGATTGACTATGATGAGACCTTCTTACCCGTAGCGATGCTTAAGTCTATCCGAATCATGTTAGCAATTGCCGCATTTTATGATTATGAAATTTGGCAAATGGATGTAAAAACTGCATTCCTGAATGGATTTCTGGAAGAAGAGTTGTATATGATGCAACCAGAAGGTTTTATCGATCCAAAGGGAGCTAACAAAGTGTGCAAGCTCCAGCGATCCATTTATGGACTGGTGCAAGCATCTCGGAGTTGGAATAAACGCTTTGATAGTGTGATCAAAGCATTTGGGTTTATACAGACTTTTGGAGAAGCCTGTATTTACTAGAAAGTGAGTGGGAGCACTACAGCATTTCTGATAAGTATATGTGAATGACATATTGTAGATCGGGAATAATGTAGAATTATTCTGCAAAGCATAAAGGAGTGTTTGAAAGAAGTTTTTCAAAGAAAGACCTCGGTGAAGCTGCTTACATATTGAGCATCAAGATCTATAGAGATAGATCAAGATGCTTGATAAGTTTTTTCAATGAGTACATACCTTGACAAGATTTTGAAGTAGTTCAAAATGGAACAGTCAAAGAAAGAGTTCTTGCCTGTGTTACAAGGTGTGAAATTGAGCAGGACTCAAAACCCGACCACGGCAGAAGATAGAAAGAGAATGAAAGTCATTCCCTATGCCTTGGCCATAGGTTCTATAAAGTATGCCATGCTGTGTACCAGATCTATTGTATACCCTGCACTGAGTTTGGCAAGGGAGTACAATAGTGATCTAGGAGTAGATCACTGGACAGCGGTCAAAATTATCCTTAGTGGAATAAGGATATGTTTCTCGATTATGGAAATGACAAAAGGTTCGTCGTAAAGGGTTACGTCGATGCAAGTTTTTACACTGATCTGGATGACTCTAAGTCTCGATCTAGATACATATTGAAAGTGGGAGAAATTAGCTAGAGTAGCTTCGCGCAGAGCATTGTAGACATAGAAAAATTGCAAAATACATAACGGATCTGAATGTGAAAGACCCGTTGACTAAGACTCTCTCACAAGCAAAACATGGTCACACCTTAGTACTCTTTGGGTGTTAATCACATAGCGATGTGAACTAGATTACTGAATCTAGTAAACCCTTTGGGTGTTGGTCACATGGCGATGTGAACTATAGGTGTTAATCACATGATGATGTGAACTATCGATGTTAATCACATGGTGATGTGATCTAGATTATTGACTCTAGTGCAAGTGGGAGACTGAAGGAAATATGCCCTAGAGACAATAATAAAGTTATTTTATATTTCCTCATATCATGATAAATGTTTATTATTCATGCTAGAATTGTATTAACCGGAAACATAATACATGTGTGAATATATAGACAAACAGAGTGTCACTAGTATGCCTCTACTTGACTAGCTTGTTAATCAAAGATGGTTAAGTTTCCTAACCATAGACAAAGGAGTTGTCATTTGATTAACAAGGTCACATCATTAGTTGAATGATCTGATTGACATGACCCATTCCATTAGCTTAGCACACGATCGTTTAGTATGTTGCTACTGCTTTTATCCATGACTTATACATGTTCCTATAACTATGAGATTATGCAACTCCCGTTTACCGGAGGAACACTTTGGGTACTACCAAACGTCACAACGTAACTGGGTGATTATAAAGGAGTACTATAGGTGTCTCCAAAGGCAGATGTCGGGTTGGCGATTTCGAGATTAGGATTTGTCACTCCAATTGTCGGAGAGGTATCTCTGGGCCCTCTCGGTAATGCACATCACTTAAGCCTTGCAAGCATTGCAACTAATGAGTTAGTTGTGAGATGATGTATTACGGAACGAGTAAAGAGACTTGCGTAACGAGATTGAACTAGGTATTGGATACCAACGATCGAATCTCGGGCAAGTAACATACCGATGACAAAGAGAACAACGTATGTTGTTATGCGGTCTGACCGATAAAGATCTTCATAGAATATGTAGGAACCAATATGGGCATCCAGGTCCCGCTATTGGTTATTGACCGGAGACGTGTCTCGGTCATGTCTACATTGTTCTCGAACCGTAGGGTCCGCACGCTTAAGGTTTCGATGACAGTTATATTATGAGTTTATGAGTTTTGATGTACCGAAGGAGTTCGGAGTCCCGGATGAGATCGGGGACATGACGAGGAGTCTCGAAATGGTCGAGACGTAAAGATCGATATATTGGACGACTATATTCGGAGTTCGGAAAGGTTCCGAGTCATTCGGGTATTTTTCGGAGTACCGGAGAGTTACGGGAATTCGTATTGGGCCTCATTGGGCCATACGGGAAAAGGAGAGAAAGGGCCAAAAGGTGGCCGCGCCCCTCCCCTTGCTCTAGTCCGAATTGGACTAGGGAAGGGGGGCGCCCCCTTCCTTCCTTCTCCTTCTCTCTTCCCTTTCCTTCTCTCCTACTCCCCCTACATGGAAGGACTCCTAGTTGGACTAGGAAAAGGTGAATCCTACTCCCGGTGGGAGTAGGACTCCCCTTGGCACGCCCAAACCTAGGCCGACCTCCTCCCTCCCTTGCTCCTTTATATACGGGGGCAGGGGGCACCCCATAGACACAAGTTGATCCTTGAGATCGTTCCTTAGCCATGTGCGGTGCCCCCCTCCACCATATTCCACCTCGGTCATATCGTAGTGGTGCTTAGGCGAAGCCCTGTGTCGGTAGAACATCAAGATCGTCACCACGCCGTCGTGCTGACGGAACTCTCTCTCCCCGAAGCTCTGCTGGATCGGAGCCCGAGGAGCGTCACCGAGCTGTACGTGTGTCAAGAACTCGGAGGCGCCGGAGTAACGGCGCTGGGATCGGTTGGATCGTGAGGAGAACGTACGACTACTTCCTCTACGTTGTGATCGCTTCGCTTCGGTCTCACGAGGCGTAGACAACACTCTCCCCTCTCGTTGCTATGCATCACCATGATCTTGCGTGTGCGTAGGAAAATTTTGAAATTACTACGTTCCCCAACAAACGTGCCGCCTCGTTTCTGGCCGGACGCACTCGCCACTGCATCACTTCTCCTTAACATTAGACTCTGCCGCCCACGGTGGAACTACGCACCTCACCATCTTCTCTTTGGTACACCCCCATCTTATGATAGCTTGCGTATTTGTGGGTGCCTTTGCTATCCCAGCATTGCTGACACTGCTTCTCACAAACTTGCACCTCGATCTGTCGCTTGCATCTTCATCGGGTACCCCTCCAACTCCAAGGGATATCGCTGCTACGATCCCATCTCCCACCGTGTGTTCACTTCCCGGCACATTTACTTTTATGAGCATGTGTTTCCGTTTCACCAGGTACCCCCGGCTGCTCCTCCCGCCACTGGTGACGCGGGCTCCTCGATGCCTCTCCCAGGGCACTCGCGCGCCTATCTTGGCCCGCCGCCTGGCTTTGAGGCGCGCCCTCAGCATGCGACGCCTCCTACAGCCATGGCAAGATGCGCCCCAGCGCCATGCCCCTCCAGTGCCCCCAGCACCCGATGTTGGTGCCGCGGCCCCGGCGCCCGATGTTGGCGCCCGCGCCCCCTCGGCGCCCGATGTTGGCGCCATGCCTTCAGTGCCAGCGGTGCCGGGGCCCCGAGCCCCAGGTGCACGCGGCCCCTGCGGCCCCCTCGGCACCCCAGGCCCCCTCGGCGCCTGTGGCCGGTCCGGTCACCCGCACCCGTACGGGCGTTTTTCGCCCGAGCTCGCGCTACGCCACGGATGACTACGTCCATGCGGCGTCCACCTCTGAGCCGTCGCCGTTGCCGTCCTCCATTCGAGCCGCTCTTCGTGACTCGCTCTGAATGGCTGCGATGCAAGAGGAGTTTGACGCCCTGTTGCGCAACCGGACGTGGCAGCTTGTTCCCCATCCCCGGCACGCCAACGTGATTACCGGGAAGTGGGTCTTTAAACACAAGCTCCGTCCTGATGTTACCCTTGATCGCTACAAAGCGCGATGGGTCGTTCGTGGCTTCCGACAGCGTGCTGGCATCGACTTCACCGACACCTTCGCTCCAGTCGTCAAACCCGACACGATACGCACGGTTCTCCACCATGCGGTCTCTCGTGCTTGGTCGGTGCACCAGTTGGACGTCTCCAACGCCTTCCTCCATCGTCACCTCGAGGAGCAGGTCTTCTGCCAGCAGCCCACTGGGTTTGTTGACCCGGTGCTTCCCGACTACTTCTGCCTGCTTTCGCGGTCCTTGTACGGACTAAAGCAGGCTCCGCGCGCTTGGTACCAGCGCATCGCGGCGTTTCTCCACCAGCTTGGGTTCCGCTCTACCCGCTCGGACGCCTCGCTCTTTGTCTATCATCAGGGCTCTGACACGGCCTACTTGCTGCTCTATGTCGACGACATCATCCTGACGGCATGTACAGCTGGTCTCCTCAGTCAGCTCATGGCTCGTCTTCGCGCCGAGTTCGCCATCAAGGACTTGGGTCCTTTGCACTACTTCCTCGGTGTCGAGGTGGTGCGCCGTCCGGATGGCTTCTTCCTTCGTCAGCGGAAGTACGCTCATGAGCTCCTCGAGCGTGCCGGCATGCTTAACTGAAAGCCCGCCGCCACGCCTGTTGATACGAAGGCCAAGCTTTCTGCCACGGATGGTTCTCCTGCTTTGGATGCAGCTTTCTATCGGTCTATCGTTGGTGCTCTCCAGTACCTCACTTTGACTTGACCGGAGATCCAGTATGCCGTGCAGCAGGTGTGTCTTCATATGCATGCTCCTCGCGACGTTCATTGGGCTGCCGTCAAGCGGATTCTTTGCTATATCTGTGGCACTATGGATCTTGGCGTCACGCTTCACGCCTCCGCCGACACCGCCCTCACCGCCTACTCCGATGCAGACTGGCGGGCTGCCCTGACACTCGTCCCTTCACTTCGGGCTATTGTGTCTACCATGGACCCTCACTCATCTCGTGGTCGTCCAAGCGGCAGCCTACGGTCTCTCGTTCCAGTGCTGAGGCTGAGTATCGTGCGGTGGCCAACGCCGAGTGTTCGTGGCTTCGCCAGCTGCTTCAGGAGCTCTCTTGCCCTGTTGACCGTGCCACGGTGGTCTACTGCGACAACGTCTCGGCGGTCTACCTCTCCGCTAACCCGGTGCATCATCGACGGATCAAGCATATTGAGTTGGATATTCACTTTGTTCGGGAACAGGTGGCCCTTGGCCATATTCGTGTTTTACACGTTCCTACTTCCCAATCTACCATTCTTAAGAAGTTACTCCCCACTATAGCAATTCTCTTTACATGCGCACTGTCCACATCAGCATCGATGCCACATCAATGCTCTCTCAACATGCAATCTCCACGTCACCGGCTCACTCAGATCAGCAATTCTGCACATGCATAACGCATGCCACGTCGTCACCTCGGTGTGTTCCATTACCAGCGACAACGAGCATATACCGAACAACCAGCGGTCTCTCCGATTCCTGCCGTAATAAAAGCCACGGACCCTTCTGTTCCCTGAAAGAAAAATAAACAGATCGACCACCATCTCCGCCAGATCGACCGCGATCTCCGCCAGAAAAAAGAACATCAATTTCTCCCCGACGCTTGGGAGCCGATCTCTGCGTCTTCCCCGGCACCCGTTTTGTTCGTCGAGACGACTCCTCTGGAGCAGCAGTCCTTTTACCTCTCGTCTCTGTCTCTACCTGCAAAGGGAGCTCCACTGTAGAGAGATTGGTTTTGGTCAGTTCCACCAGAATTATTGTTGAAATTGAACCATGGAGTTGCTTTCTTTTCAGCCTCGATGGTGCGACCCCGGGCAGGGACCCGGATCCACGATGAAAGTAGGGCACGCATCGGGACCCCGCCGGTACCCTGCAGCTTAGGCATGCCCAACTTGGGCAACCTCCATGCTCGACGACTCCCGGGCCCCGACGGCGACACAACCTCCAGCGCAAGTGGATCCTCCGAGACTCCGACCTGCGCCCGACTGGAGCCTCCTCTCTCTCTCTAACATGACCTCCAGCGCAAGTGGATCCTCCGACCTGCGCCCGACTGGAGCCTCCTCTCTCTCTAACATGCCTGTCCTCAACCTTCCACGGCGCCGTTGGCCCTACTGAAGGTGCTGCCACAGCCGTGCCTGACAAACAGCACAACGTTGTTGACCTGTTCAGACCTTCAGCCGACTGTAACCAAGGTAGGGGCTCACTGCTCACTCTTTAATTAGCCTAGCATCCACCCTTCAATTTTGTTTATGGATCTGGGGCACCAAGGGATTGGAAGTATATTATTTAGATGCATTACTTTGTAATTGTAGTTGTACTTATGTTGTTGCCTGACGGATGTACTATGGTTTTCCCTTCTGCGGAAGTGCAAAACTCGGATAGCTGGCTTGTGTGATGTTGAGGCCAACATTATTAGAAGAGTTTCGGAAAGAATAAACTAGCATAATGCCATCTTGGCTTGCATCCACCGTTCCATTCAATCATGTCTAATGCAAAGCTAATGAGTGTGAAACTATGAAGTTCTCCCCACAAAGGCAAGTGTTGTAACGTTTTATGCGGTTTCTCAGTGTTGTAGAATTGCGATCAATTCAGTGAGTATGTCTGTTGTATCCTTCCAACTACTTTATTCATGTATGTATGTTTTATTTATCAGAAAGTAAGCAATTTCCTATGGGAGAAGAAAACGTGAGGAGTCTGTTTTAAGAGGAGCAACAGACTAACCCAAATCTTAAGAATTCCGACTGATCTTTTAACTATTGTGCCCTTCAATCTCATAATATGCCCTTCACTCCAAAATGGAACTTAATAGTTTATATGCCTTTGCTTTGCATTGCTTAGTGTTGTATTATTGGACAATAATTTAAAGCTACAATAGTGTGTGTTTTGTGATCGTAACCAAATGCATCTTGCTTGAATTGATTGAGCCTACCTTTTTCTGAAAAGGAAGAGTTTAATATTATTTATTTTGATAGGCATTTGTACTGAAGATCTAAATCAACAAATAGTGACTTTCCTTACTGATTTGTGCATGGATTCATCCACTCAAGCAGGGATTGAATTTTAATTCTTTTGCGCAAACTCAGAAAGAGGCTAAAAATGAGATGAAATATGATTCACATGCTTTTTCACACCGAAGAATGCATAGACGTTCCGCATGCTACATTTTAGTTCAACACCATGCATATCTTTGATGTGCAATCTGCTCAAAGCAACCCTTCAGTTTGCTTCGTCTTTTCCATTAGATAAAGTTAGTAGCCTATGTTATCTTGCTTAGATTTTCTGCACTTTTTCTGCAGACAAGGAGCTCCTGATGGTTACTTCACACATCAAGGACCAGGTAAAGAAGACCACTCATTTGATTATCTATTCTTGATGCATTTTTTCAATTTATTTTCTCTGATTGGCTATTCTTTCCAGATTGTTTTGTCAGCAAAGCTCAAACTACCATTTTCGGTTTCAAGTGTTATATCATCGCAGACATGAGGAGTAACAATAGATAAAATTAAGAGCACACAAATAGATAGATTAACGAGGATATGGTTTCAAGTGTGATCGCTCTTCCCCCAAATAGTTACTGATATCATTTTCTTTTTGTTTCATATGGTATACATCTAACATTTCTGGCAGCATTTAGACTGAATTGGAGGGCAAGGACATGCTTTGGATGCTAAGTTTCCCTTTTAATGTCATATGAGGGCTTCATGTGATGTATCTTTTTTTTCAGGTTTGAAGGTTCCTGATTGTACTTCAGAAAGATCATTTAGTGATCGCCAAATTCTACTCATGCATTTACAGAATATCGAAAATGTAACATACTCATTTTATTGTTATAGCAATTCAGAATATCTATAAATGTGTGATATCTAAATGTGGCCAAGATTGTTATAAGGCATTGACACTTCCACATTAGTACATTATTTTCTATCACATGTATATACTACAATTGGCATTTGTTTCCTTGGAAATTAATTACTATAATTTTCCGCCGCAACGCGCGGGGTATCATCTAGTAATTTACAGATATCATGACCAAGGGCTTGCCTACGGCATCATTTGAGGAGTTCCAGTCCAGTCTTTGCGTCAGCAGCGGTGCCGCTTCGACCATTGCGGGGTGTTGAGTATATATGTTATGTGCATATTGTGTATTGGGCCCGCCTCCTAGTTCGTTGTATAGTTGAGGTTCGTGGCCCACCTTTGTACATTATATATACGTGCCTATGCACGAGAGCAATACATCGTGTAATTCACATAATCTACACTATAAAAGCCCTCTCAGTTCTTCACATTCTCTGGGAGTTGAGGTCAGATCGAAGATAATGGGGACGAGATTTGATAACCCTTCTCTCGCACCGACTTCGATCTGCAGACGGCCGACACACGTGCCAAAGTTCAGATCACCATGGATAGATTTTTCGACAAATGGAATATATTAATATCACGAAGGTACCAATTACAGCTAGTCTCTACACCGGCAAGATGTCAAAAGGCATCAAAGATACACACAGCCAACAAAGGAAACAAAAAGAACACGATCATGAATCACTAGCATCAGAGGCACTGTAACCTCCACAAAAGACAACACCCGGTATATAAAAGAAGTTCTCCAAAAGCAACGCCTCCAAAAAAGAAACAGTGCACAAGCCTTGTCGTAGCCCAATCAAACATCTTGGGTAATTACCCTAGACAAAGTCCAATTTCACCAAAAAACAATGCCTTGAACAAGGCCATTACCAGGTTCAACCAATAATGGCCGGACCTTGGATTTTCACACTGGGAATCAAGACATGCTACTCAAGGAGCACCACCAAAAATCCAGTTATCTAGTGCGGCCGCTCCCACTTGCCGAGGCCACCATTGATAGTCCCCAAACACCTGTCACACAGTCTCCATCGCATCCAATACACCCTTCCGCCCAAGCTTCAAGACCTCCAATCGCAGCCGCCGTGACTTTCTTCTCCTCTATCTATGCCTTGCAAATCTTGACTTAGACAAGTATCATGGCACCCATAAGAAAGCAAAACTTGGGGCCACGCCCTCTTGCAGCCATGTTGACTGATAAATATGAGCACATGCGACCGGATCCTTTCCGATATAGAAATCAAGGGGCGACATACACCAATCATTATAGATATCCGACGGGGAAGACCGGAACTCGTCATCGTCCAGATCCAAGAGAACGACATCTGGCAAAAAGAGGACTCGGCGGACGAAAACTGTCAGTATCTTTACCTAATAATAAAGCAAATTGGATTTCTTTCGTCAGTCATGGCATTTTTTCAGAACATCTCTCTATTTCAGAGAATTCAACCGCAGTCTTATTTTAAGTTAAAGCGAAGCGTTGTTTTCGTATTTTACACAAAAGTCCCTGTCTTTTCTTGAAATCAACCTGCCGTCCGGATTTAAGTCACACCCGAACCATTATTTTATATTTTTCTAAACCCCCCTGATGTTTTAGGTAATTCATCTTCGGGTCATATTTAAGTCAAACAAATGCTTTTTAAAATCATCCATATCTTTTAAACCGTAACTCCGATTTGAACATGTTATATACGAAATTTGATTAGAAAAATATGTAGAATATGAATATGAGATTATTTTTACCTGTTAAGTATTTCTAAATATTATTTTGGAATATATTTGAGTCAAACCAAATGATTTTCTAAATTATTTGTATCTTTTAAACCGTAACCTCGATTTTAACATATTATATATGAAATTTTATTAGAAAAATGTGTGGAATCTAAATATGATGTTAATTTTACCTGTTAAATATTTTTAAAATATTGTTATGGAAGCAAACATATAATTTATAGCGCAAGATCCTTTTTTTCATACCGGCTGCGACCCGAATTGTAAATAAATACCCCACTATAACCATATACGGAAGAGAAAACATCGATAACTACACGTGCATACCTCTGAAAAATATCGCAAGGAAAAACAACAGATTTCTCATCGCGAGAGTGAGAGAAAGCGAGCGAGAGAGAGGGGGGAGAGAGAGGGAGAGGGAGGCGAGAGGGAGAGAGAGATGCCTGAGGATTAACCATATTCAACACATGTTTTTTTGTTGTTTTGTGTGAACACAAATATGATGAGAAGGAGGATAAGCGGCAACACAAATATGATGCCTCGCAAAAATAAGGGAGATGGCCCTATTGTGGTCTTGAGTGATGGTTGTTGAGTTAAGAGTGTGTGTTATGTTTCCTCTTCTGTTGCAACGCACGGGCTCTTTTGCTAGTAAGGCCAAAGCCAATAGCCCCCGCATCGCTCTGCTCTTGTTCCCGACCTGCAAACAAATGTCAGCAACGCTGCAACGTACCACCCGCAACCGCGGAGGTCCAAACTTGACGAGGCGCCAACCATGGGACAAGCCAGACCCGGCGACTCAAAGCCCCACCGCTGCCACTACTGCGGCACCACGTGTAGCCTACAAGCCCAGACACTTCGCCACTCCAGCGGCCACCGCCACCGCCATCGCCTTGAAGAGAGGCCGCCGCGCTGGAGCCCTATCTCCAACGAATGATCTTAGGCGGTCTCACGCACCACCATGATCCGCCGCCTTGCAGAGGAGGAAAAGCCCAGGTGCCCCGCCACAATCGCCACTATGCAGGCTTCGCCTGACAGTGGCCAACGGCGGTAGCAGTGAGGAGGAGGAGTGGAGGAAGGAGAGCTACTGGCGGGAAGGATAAGGACACACTTGAGTTTCGTTGCTGGGGACAACGCGGGTCTGATCATGGATATATTGAAGTGAGAAGTGAATGAACTACGGGCCAAACTCGCAGAGCCGATGGAATTAAAGACAAAAGTGTAGCAATTATGTTCTGGGATTGTGACCATGCCGAAGGTGTAACAAAAGCCTGTGGACAACAAGAATTCAGATCGGCTCCGATGCGATTTACACGTCGGAACGAAACTTCACCGTGGATGTTGGCATCTTTGTCGCCGTCTCGATTGGTTGTCTCAGCTAGGCCGAGGACTATGCTACATGTAGGATCTTCAAGATCAGATGGGTGTGTTCGTCACCATCAACTCCGATCTCAGCGAAGAACATGGAGGAGTCGTCCATGGAGCTCAGGTTCTCAACGTCAACATTGCCCTCAGGCGACCATGCAAATTTTTCTGGACAACGGATTCATGTTCACCGTCCCCGTTTCTCGAGCGTCACTTTGATGATTGCATCTGTGGAATTGTGCGGAATTGAGTATAGAACTACCCTGCAAAATTTGATCGTTTTCCGATGAATAAATCTCCGGCAATTTACGATATACTAGAGCCCTATCGAATCTGGACGGGAATCTAGAAGAGTTTAAGACGAGGAGTCATGCGTCCGGCTCGGATATACTTTGGAAATTCCAACCGTTTTGGAACATGGACAAAGGATTTTACACATGTTCGGGCTCTCTCAAAGAGATGATACTCTACGTCCTGCTTTTGTTTGTATTGATATGGGGATAGTATAGAGCACATGTATCTATTACGAGATTGTTGTGTATGATTCTAATTATCTGGAATATCATCTATCGACTAACCTAACATCGACTAATATAATATACCGGAGACCTAGGAAACAAGTCTTAGTCGGATATGTCGGTGGAGATGAGTCCTCGGTTTCTGTGGCAAGTCTTGTGAATCACCCTTGTATATGTCATGGGCTGCTTGAAGAAGCCCTTTAGTGTGAACCGCCATGGGGATTCTCGGCCCGACCCACCTGTTCGGGAGCAGGCCCGGCCCATAGGCCGGGCAAACGGGGCGCCCGCCCTGGGCCCCGGGAATCAGGGCCCCCGGCCCAGGTGTAGTTTTCTATTTAGTCTTAGACCCAGAAAATACAGAGGTGAAAAAAAGAGGGCCTAGAGTGCAGCCAGTAAGGAAAGCCCACCACGCTGTTGGAGATGGGGGAAGTCACACGTAGGAATTAATCGGTGGTTATCGGATAGGGATCTCTCTCCACGGCGGCGTCTCCTCCTCTTCCCAAATTTCCGATCTCAGTCTACAAGAACAGCGCCGCCTCTCCCGTGCCTTTCTGATTTTGAGGTCGCGACCAACCATTAACTGAGGAAAATGGCGCAATTTCGGTCCCCAATTAGCTCTTCTTCATCGGTTCATTATGCTCCATCCCAATATGATTGGGAGATTGTAATGGGTTCTTCTTTCTAGTAATCCGGTTCCTTAGTTCTATGATTCAATGTTAAATAATGTCAATCCACGGTGACAATTTTCATAGCACTATTTTAACTTTAGACATACTAATCTTTTGGAGGTAATATGTCTCTTATATTTGGAGGACATTTCTCAGATATTACAGGCTGAAGTTTTCATGGACTCGTACATTTCTTATATTTGATCCAACAATCCACATTAAGGTGCTTTCGTTCCTTGACCATATATATCTTGAACAAAATTTTCTAGATTATGTGTATTGAATCTTTGTTGCAATTTTTGTAGTTCTGTTGTAGAATGTCTTCTAGTATTTTGCCAGTAGTGAATTGTGATTAGAGCAAAGAAAATAATGGGATTACATTTGTTGTTAGGGTATCTTTTTAAAGGAATTCCCAATGGGAGTAATTAACATTTCAAAACCTGTACTTACTCTTGGGGTTTATGATATTGGTTTTGTTTCATTTGAACAACAAAATAATAATTAAGATGAAGCCAAGATCATCGACATGTAAACTGTTGCATCGTACCGATTGGTTATTTTACTTCTGCAATACTATAAATGAAGTGTTAACGGGGCCCTAAGTTTTACTTTCGCCCTAGGGCCCCCAACATGCATTGACCGGTCCTGTTCGGGAGACGACGCGATGAGTACCCCTAGTTCAAGACACCATCACTCGGCATCCGTGATGAGCAGGTCCACATGCAGGTGCAGGTCGAGGCTGGTGGTGGTCTCGGCCAGGTCAAGTGTGGCCCGTAACTTCGTCTACACTGTCCAGCTTCTTGGGGTCCTGGTCATCGTCCGTGGTGTTGGGCAGGCTGTCGGCTGTCGGAGGTCGGCCGCATATGCTGAATCCGACTGACGACTTGTTGTCTTCTCTGGAGTAGCTCATGTGGTAGTAGTAGTCGTCCAAGGAAAGCAGGGCAATAGGCTACTTATAAGTAGTCGTCCAAGGAGAGAGTAGGCCATACAAGGTGGTAGTAGCTCATGATGCTGCATGTCCATCGTGTGGTGGTAGTCGTGTAAGGAAAGTACACCACTTGGATTGGATTAAGGCAATAATGTCGTAGGAACGTGATCTGCTGAGACTTGGAAAGAGTATGGAGTCCGATAACAATAGGAACCCACGATTAGGTGAGGCATGCCAGAAGACAAATGAGTGTGAACTCTTGTGTATTCACATTGAACGAGTACAGGGGTTTATATACATGCAGATACAACGATTGAGCCCTATCTAATCGTGATAAGCATGAGGATCGTGCGGAGTGCTACGGCCGTTGCGGAGGCAGGCGGGCGTGCGCCGTGCGTAGTGATCCACCCTGAAGACTCGGTGCAGCCGGTGGAGTGGCAACGTGACAGGGGTTCCAACACCCCCCCTCAGTCCCAACGGGGTCGGTGAGCACGTTGAGGCTGCATCGGGTTGCCGGAGAGGTAGACGGCGCTGACATTGTCGCAGTAGACAACAGTGGCGCGCGGTGGTGGTCGGCCGAGTTCGGCGAGTAGTTGGCGAAGCCAACAGGACTCGGCGACCACGTTGGCGACCGCGCGATACTCCGCCTCGGCGCTCGACCGAGAGACAGTGTGCTGGCGTCTCGACGACCATGAGACGAGGTTGGAGCCGAGGAAGACGCAGAAGCCGGACGTCGAGCGACGCGTGTCGGGGCAGCCGGCCCAGTCCGCGTCGGAGTAGGCGACCACATCATGCGATGGCGAGCGACGGTGGACGCGGAGGCCGAGGTGAGTCGTGCCGCGGACGTAGCGAAGGATGCGCTTGACGAACTGAAGATGAGTGTCGCGCGGTGCGTGCATGAACAAGCACGCTTGCTGGACGGCATAGGCGATGTCGGGCCGTGTCAGCGTCAAGTACTGCAGGCCCCCGGCAAGGCTCCGGTAGCTGGTAGGGTCGGTGAGGAGAGCGCCGTCGGTGGCCGAAGGCTTCTGCTTGGCGTCGACAGGCGTGCTGATGGGCTTGCACGTGAGCATGTCGGCGCGGTCCAGGAGCTCAAGGGCGTACTGCTGCTGCGACAAGAAGAGCCCCGAGTCGGAGCGCTGTACGTTGATGCCCAAGAAGTGATGCAGCTCGCCGAGGTCCGTCATGGCGAACTCATGGTGAAGCGAGCGAATGATGTCGCAGCGGAGTGACGACGAGCTGCTGGTGAGGATGATATCGTCGACGTAGAGGAGCAAGTAGGCGATGTCGGAGCCGCGGCGCAGTATGAACAGAGACGTGTCACACCGCGACGCCGTGAAGCCGAGGTGCAGCAGGTGGGCGGTGAAGCGCGTGAACCATGCTCGCGGCGCTTGTTTAAGGCCGTAGAGGGAGCGCTGGAGCTGACACACGTGATGCGGCCGACCAGCGTCGACAAACCCAGCAGGCTGCTGGCTGTAGACGAGCTCGTCCAGCTGGCCGTGAAGAAAGGCATTCTTCACGTCCAACTGGTGGATCGGCCAGTCGCTGGTGACCGCAAGGGCGAGGACGGTGCGGATCAACTGGTGGATCGGCCAGTCGCTGGTGACCGCAAGGGCGAGGACGGTGCGGATCGTCGTCGGCTTGACGACGGGGCTGAAGGTCTCGCCGTAGTCGACGCCCTCCTGCTGCGTGAACCCGCGGAGCACCCATCGCGCTTTGTAGCGAGCGAGAGTGCCGTCCGGATTGAACTTATGGCGGAAGATCCATTTACCTGTCACCACATTAGCACCATATGGCCGAGAGACTAATCTCCAGGTGTTATTCTCAATCCATGCATTAAATTCGGAAAGCATCGCATTATACCAATTCGGATCTTCTAAGGCGGATTTATAGGAAGCGGGAATTGGGGAGATGACAGAGGGAGTAGATGTGGCAACGAGACCCTCAAACAAGCGTTTTGGCTGATGGAAACCTGATTTACCGCGCGTCTTCATTTTTATGTGGGTTCTGCGGTGGCTGAATGCGGAGGGCGCGAGGCGGGAGAGGTACGTGGGGTGGCGTGCTGGGCGGCGAGGTAGGTGCACATGGGGCCGAGGTTGGCGACTGCGGGTTGGCTGCGGCTGAGTGCGGGATGGACGGGGTGGTTGGTGGAGTACGCGGCGGGCTCGCGGGTGAGGGAGGGCGCGCTGGCCGTGCGGAAGCGACGGGCGAGGCGCTGCTGCTCCCGGGATTGGCGGCAGGTGCGGGTATGCTGCCGCTCGCGGGATTGGCGGATGGGTACGAGGAAGGTGCATGATTCTCAGAGAGCACGTACGGGCAGGTACGGTTGGGCTGATTTTCTGCGGCGACGGGATCCGGCGTGGCTGGAATAGAAGAGGCAAAAGGAAAGGTGGTCTCGTCAAAAACAACGTGACGTGATATGATAACTTTGCGCGTGAGGAGATCCATGCACCTGTATCCTTTGTGTTCGAGTGGGACACCGAGGAGAACACATCGGGTAGACCGTGGGGATAACTTGTGGGAGGACGTATCGTATAGGTTGGGAAAGCATAGGCATCCGAAGGTGCGAAGATGATCGTACGTCGGGTGAGTACCATGGAGGAGGAAGAAAGGCGTGTGTTGAGCAATGGCACGGGAGGGTCGGCGGTTGAGTAGGTGTGTGGCGGTGTTGAGGGCTTCAACCCAGAACTTGGGTGGCATGGAGGCTTGGACGAGCAGGGTTCGAAGGATATCGTTGGTGGTGCGAATAGCTCTCTCGGCCTTGCCGTTTTGTGGTGAAGTATGAGGGCAAGAGAGACGGAGAGCGATGCCGGTGTGGGAGAGATGATCGCGTAGGACATGGTTGAGAAACTCGCCACCATTGTCGCACTGTAGGCATCGCACCATTGTTTGATACTGCGTACACACATATGAGAAGAAACGGAGAAGCGTGGGAGTGGCGTCAGATTTATGGCGCAATGGGTAAGTCCAAGTGTAATGGGAAAAATCATCCAATATAATCAAGTAATAACCAAATCCGGAGCAACGTTGGACGGGAGACGTCCAGAGATCGCAGTGTATTATTTCAAATGGAAAGGAAGTAAATGACCTGGACGCAGCAAATGGTAACCTAGCTTGCTTGCCTAACTGACACGCCTCACACACAGAATGGGGGTGGGAGGATTTATTACAATCTGGAAGGAAATGTGCAGATAGCCTAGAGAGAGCTTCGGGGCTGAGATGTCCAAGGCGCCCATGCCAAACGTCGCTAGTGATGGAGAGGGCCGTGCTGGTTGGCGACGGAGCAGCGGAGCCGAACAACGGGTAGAGCCCGGTTGAGCTATTGGACCTCATGAGAGGGGTCCGAGTTTGAAGATCCTTCACCAAAAAACCGAGAGGGTCAAATTCTACTGAAATAGAGTTATCAGTGGTAAAGTTGCGAACAGACCGTAAATCTTGAATAATATTAGGTGAGACAAGAACATTGTTTATGTGGAAAGGACGGTTAGTGAGAGTGGTAGAGCCGACGGAGGTAACAGGAAGGGAAGATCCATTGCCTACTGTGATGCCTTGCGAATGAAATGATGAAGGAGAAGACAGCCGGGAGAGAGTACCTGGGTTACCAGTGATGTGGGACGTGGCCCCGCTGTCCATGTACCAGTTGGCGGAGGAGCCCGGCGACAGCTGCAGGTTGCTCATGGCGGCGCCGAGGAGACTCTGTTGATCTCATGACTGCTGAGCGGGGCCGGCGGAGGAGCTGCCGGCGTCGGGAAGACCACTGGATAGGCGTGGTTGGGGTTGCTCGGGCGCGGGCCCAGCACGCCGGCCGCGTTCGGGGGCGTCCACGGCGCGCGCCACTGGGCAGGCATGGGGGAACCCCACGGGGCGAAGTAGCCCATCCAGGGTGTGGTTGGCGCAGGCGGTGCAGGTGGGGCACGGTGCCGGAGCCCCCGGTGTTGGCGTTGGAGTTGCGGCCACGTCGCGGCGCGCCGCGTTGCCAGCGGCGCGATCGCCGCCGCCGCCGCGGTTGCGATCAGCAGAGGTGCCGCGATCCGGAGCGCCGCCCTGGACGCCGCGTGGAGGGTTGGAGCTGGAGGACCCACGGTCGCCGGTCCCCCCGCCGCCCTGGATGATGAGCGCGGTGGAGGACTCGCCACGGTCGCGCTCGGCGAGGCCGATCTCTTCGAGGAGAAGACGAGACCGGGCCTGCAGGAACGAGGGGAAGGGTATCTGCATCATAAGCACGGCCATCACCTGAAAACGCCTGTTGAGCCCGCGGAGGAGTTGGAGCGTGAGGGTGCGGTCCGTCACCGGCTCTTCGACGTTGGCGAGGGCATCAGCGAGCGCCTTGAGGCGCCGGCAGTATGCGCCGACGGTGAGGTCACCCTGGACGACGGAGCGGAACTCGGCGGAGAGGTAGATGGCGCGGCCGGGGAGGTTGTCCCTGAAGAACGTGTGGAGCTGGTGCCACACGTCGTAGGCGGTGCTGTCGGCGGACATGACCACATCATAGAGCTCGTCCGAGATCGTGGCGTAGAACCACAGGACGATGGTCAGGTCCTCATGGCGCCAGGTCGCGCTCTGCGTGAGCGGCTCGGAGCGGTGGGTGACGTGGTCGAGAACCTCGTACATGGAGAGTACGCGGTGCATCAGTTGCCTCCATTTGGAGTAGTTGTTGGTGGCAACGTCCAGCTTGAAGTTGATGTACGACGTGATGCTGATCTGGTGCATCGAGGGCGCCGAGAGGTTGAGGCTGGGGCGCTGCGGCGCGGGTGCGACCACCGTGGTGGAGAGAGGGAGAGCGGGCGCCGTCGCTGGGAGGACCGGGCCACCGGGCGCGAGCTGGACGGAGAGGGCGGGCGCCGGAGCGGACGCCACGGGCACCGGGGCCGTGGCCATGCCGCTGGAGTTGGGGACGCCGAGGTTGGCCGCTGGAAGGGTCGAGCCGCCGGGCGCGAGCTGGACGGGAGGACGGGCGCGGGAGCGGACGCCACGGGCACGGGGGCCGTGGCCGCTGGGAGGGTCGAGCTGCCAGGCGCGAGGTCGACGGGGAGGGCGGGCGCCGGAGCGGATGCCACGGGCACCGGTGCCGTGGCCATGCCGCTGGAGTTGGGGGCACCGGCGTTGCCGAGGTCGTCGTTGTGAGACATAGCGGAAGAGTGGGTGAACGTGGCTCGGGTACCAAGAAGACAAATGAGTGTGAACTCTTGTGTATTCACATTGAACGAGTACAGGGGTTTATATACATGCAGGTACAACGATTGAGCCCTATCTAATCGTGATAAGCATGAGGATCGTGCGGAGTGCTACGGCCGTTGCGGAGGCAGGCGGGCGTGCGCCGTGAGTTGTGATCCACCCTGAAGACTCGGTGCAGCCGGTGGAGTGGCAACGTGACAGGGGTTCCAACAATGCCTGCCTGGTACGGAATCGGATACGTCACCAGTTCGTATTGCTCTATTATCCTCTAGTCTTTATATACGTGTCCCCTATATCGAGCTCAGTCCACAACAAAGCATCAATCGTTCGTTTGGTTCTCGCCTGGAGTACTTTCCAGCCGCCGCCGCCGCCGCCGCCGCTCTAGAACGGCAATCTCTCTCCCTTCCCATCGCGGCCGTGTCACAGACCGACCAGGCCCGGCCGATGGCGACGGCTGATCTGGAGGCCGCCATTGCAGCGCTCGCCGTCAAGAAGCAGCGCCTGTGGGAGTCCTTCCACCGCGTCGTCGAATGCGCGCCTCTCCATGTCAAGTTCCCCTTCACCTGGGACGACATTGATGCCCACCTCTCCTCCCTTCACTCGTCCCTCTCACTCCGGTTCCGCCAGATGCAGCGGCCGCCCCACCCCATCGCCCCTGCAGTCTCAACCCCACACGACAACAAGTCCATCCAGGAGGATCAGGAGATGGTTAGGGATGATGAAGACGCATCCTCAGTTCAAGAGATGACGGAAGATAACATGCAGAAATATACAGAGGACCAGAAGAAGAAGGTGAGCGTCCCACGTCTAGACACAGACAATGGCTTTGCGGCGGCGCCATGCCACAGGTCGGGAGGAACTCTTGATCAAGTGTTTCAGATTCCGATGCGGGTTCACGCCCCGTACGCCGGCAACCCTATACTTGACCAGCCATACATGGGGGTGCTCCCGCCTGACGTAATGCTTCCTGTGCCGGGGCGACAACAACCATACATGGCGTACCAACACGAGTTTCCTGCCATGTCGATGAGCAACAATGTTCCTATGATGGTCCAGCAGCCATACACGCCGTACTTCGGCCAAGAGTTCTTTCCTCGTGTTTTGAGGCAACACACGATGGGCATTGACCATGTACTTCAGAACCAGCATTACATGTCGCACCATCAACCCTACTTCCCACAACACTCCATGTCGCACCATGGGTACCCACAAAGGATGCATGCACTAGGTTTTCCAATCCCCCATGAGTTGGACAGTGATGCTGTTCCCGATTCATCTTCTTTAAGAAAAAATACATTGGATGAATTTTTTACTATGCTTAAGACCCTTGAAAATGGAATCCAGAAGGACGTCAGTCAAGCAACGATGCTGAATAAAACAACCAACTTTAAGAAGAAGGACAAGTCAAAGAAAAAAGGCAAGTCCAAGCTGCCCAATAAGGCTGGTACACCTGGAAAGTCTAAGAAGATTGGTGCCACTGCTGATGCCGAGTGCTTCTTTTGTAAGGAGAAAGGTCACTGGAAGAGGAACTGCAAGAAGTATTTGGCAGAAAAGAAAAATTCTGCAAATTCCAGCAACAGTATGAGTGTCATACATGGGCTTGATGTATTCCTTGCTAATTCATAGTGTAATTCTTGGGAACTGAATATCATGTGCTCATATTTTGCAACTCGATACATGGAATATAGAGGCCTAAGCCATTGGCAAAGGATGTGGTGATGATGCACGTCAATAATGGAGTAACAGTTGACGTGCTTGTCGCCGACGTCTTACCTCTATATTTTTATTTAGGATTTATTTTAGAGATTAATATCTATTACTATGTTCCAGCCTCAAGCAAAAGCATTATTTTTGGATCATATTTGTTGCAAGGTGGTTAATCGTTTTACCCTGAGAACAATGATTGTCCAGTTTATCAATGCACATCAACTTACTGTTACTGTAATAATTGTGATCAACTTACTGTAACAATCATTAGGGTAACAAATGTTTAATGTAACAAGAATGCCGACAATAATGACTGCAAATTATAATGGTAACAATGATGTTGAATAGGCCCACTTGTTAGAAACTACGAGATCATGTCTTCATATGTTGTTGGTATCTTCTCATAGTATGTTAACATTTACCTGGATAACGTATGGTTGATTTGAGATCCCCAAAAGTTGCTCCATAATTGGGCAATTATAAAGGTGATTTTTGGGTACATCGAAAAGTATATGGTGGTGCTAGTTATGTAAGACTGGGATTTGCCCATCGAAAGATATTACTGTGTTCAGCATTGCTTGGCCAGTTATTCTGATTAAGGAGTTGGTCACAGGGATATTGGAATATGGAAGCAAGAAAAGAGTACAATCTCATTACGAGGATGATCTAGAAGTTGATCGGTGAACGTTGATGTGGAGAAAATGATGGATATCACCGAGATTAATGAATGAATGAGCTAATTAGTTTGTATGTATGTGACCTCATATCATTGCGTCTATATGCATGCATGCTCGTGCTTCCCATCCTTAGATTTCTGTTGTAGGAGAGACGAAAGAATTACGGCTCTTTTGTCTTTCCCGTTCTGATGGAACGTTTTGATGTTGGTCGTACTGTATCACACATGCACGTACTCGCACGTGCTGGTCATCACGAGGGGTACCTACCCAACATCCCATTACCGCTACTCCATTGCAAAAATAAAAAACAGGGGAAATAATGCTGCTACCTGGCAGTATTTGTACAACACATATGCACTGGGTGCTCATGTCACCATGTAATGCATGCATGGATAACTAATGACCCTGTGCCCCTATTCCCATTTTTTTTAGAACATAGTAAAGACCCAAGCGTTCATTATATACGCGCATACTCTCATCCCTATGAACACACACGCAAACCCTACTCCTATGAGCACCTCCGAGAGACTGAGCTGTCATATGATTTTGAGATTGACGAGTCACCACAGACGCCTCATAGTCGTCAGGAACGTCTCCTCCCACTGAAAATAAATCCAAGAATAGTGCGAGCACCAAGATTTGAACCCTGCTGGGCTGGGGATAGCACTGTCCTCTTAACCACCCAACCACATGTTGGTTCACATATACATTTATGACCGCATGCGTGAAAGAAAAAAAGATTCTACACTGACCACACTCCCTTGAGGCGACACCCTAACCTGGCCATTTTCATACACAGAAACAGCCGCAGCGTGAAAGATTTTCGCCAGCCCCCACGCCCTTGAGGTTGTTGTAGAGGTGTGTGGGCGACTTGGACGATGGCGCTAGGCTCAGCAGAGCCAAGGCCTAGGGGAGAGAGAGAATGGGAGGGTGAGTAAAATAACTAGGGCTCGTGCGAAACAATTTAGGACGACGGGTAGCAGCATTCCCGCTCGCCGGCGCCCGCAACCTTGAGGATGCAATGGAGGTGCGAGGGCAACTTGGACGGCAACGATAGGCTCAGGAGAGGCAGGCCCTGGGGCGAGGGAGCATGGAAGGAAGAGCAATATAACTAAGGGCTCATGCCAAACCCTTGATGACGACGGGCGGCAGGGGCACTGCTCGACGTGGCCCATGCCAAATTGTAGTGGAGGTGCGAGAGCGACTTGGATGACAACGCTACGCTCGGGAAAGCAAGGGCGCGGGGGCGAGGGAGCATGGGAGAAAGGCCAACATAGCCAAGCGCTCATGCCAAATCCTTCACGACGACGGGCGGCGGGGAACCACTCATGGTGGCCACACCCTTGAGGTTGTAATGGAGGTGTGAGGGTGACTTGGACGACGGCGAGGATTTCTTTAGCGCTGGCTCCTTGCGTAGAGCGTGCCCTCACAATTGTGAAATCATGCGGTTGCAGTACTATGTGTTTATATAGATTAAAAACGACGATTACGAAGGATTAATTGCCATAACTAAATACCTTTATTTCATAGGCAAAATATTTCATCCAATTCCGAGAACTTTTATTTCCGCACAAAAAATGACACCATGGTAGTTCTGCTCAAAACAGCCTCAGTCCGTGTTAGTGTCATCCAAATCATCTAAATTAGAGCCAAAGTGTTTGTAAAAATAGATACAACGCGGATATATTAGGTAGGAGTGCACCAGCACCTCCGCGAGAGCCACCTTGACTACCTTGGCAGCTGTGGCAGGCCACTACGGTCCATTGTCATCAACATCGACATTGACAGCACGAACTCGATGGCAGGCTGCAAAAATCGGAGGTCTATTTCGTCGTCAACGTCGGAGAGAGTCAGAGTCTCGTGCAGGGTTGCTTGCGCCCGTAGCACAAGCTCGGGTTTTGTCCTATGTGCCACAAATGACGCCATATTTGCTAAATAATGAGGAGAGTCTAGTGTAGTGTGTACATGAGTAGCCGGTTTGTTCTTCTACAAGTGTAACGGATACAAGGTAGCTTGTCAAGTGTATATGGCACAAGCACCCTCAATTTATATATGCTTTCACTACTAGGGAAAAGCCTAGCAGTAGCGCGGGTAAAATGCTTGTTAGTAGCGCGGGCAGCCACGCTACTGATACGACGCTATAGCTAACGCTTAGCAGTAGCGCGTGTTGACCCGCGCTAATGCTATCTAGGGATAGCAGTAGCGGTCGTCGCAAAAACGCGCTACTGCTTATATCTGTAGCGCCCTAGTATAAAAGGCGCTACTGCTAAGACCTAGCTGCTACTAAAGCCATACCCCACGCTACTATTATTAGTTTCTGAATTTGTTTCTACTCCATATTTTGTGCTGCTGAATTTTATTTTGTGTTTTATACAATAGTCTCTAGCATATCATACACATGCAAATCTGATCATATCATACACATACAAATAGTCTCATCAAATCCATCATATCATCACCATAATCATCATCCAACACAAAATGATGTCTCTCGTCATCATCTCGAACTAGCGATACAAGTTATGAGATGTCTCAAATACCTGCAACTACATCGTCATCCGTCTAAACAATGCTATATAGACAAGAAGAGCTTTGACTATGACTGAGAGTGGAACTATGCATTACATAACGCGGCAGTATGAGTCCTCTCTCACGTTAGCGTGAACCTCAAGTAACTAGCTTCTACTTCTTGTCTGCTTTTGAATCATTTGTGGATGGCGTATGAGAACCGCTCAGAATATTTACCCTGCACATAATCATGATTTTCAAAATATAACATGTCCAAAACATCACATGTCCAAATTCCAAAAATGACATGTCCAAATCACATGTCCACATATCACATGTCCAGCTCAAATTTGCATATAACAGGAAGAAGAATATAGAACTTGAAGAAAAATGCAAGAACTTTTTTAAAATAGGGTTCATACCCTCTAGTTAACTAGGGTTCATACTAATTCTGTTTTTTAAATAGCAACAATTGCTTTAACTAAGAAACTTCAATAGAAACAATTGCTTTAACTAAAAATAGCAATAGTTTGAAATCTAGGGTTCATACAAACTACCACTAAAAAATAGCCACTAAGTTGTCCTAGGGTTTTGTTTAACAAGGGTTCATACTACGTAATTAAATAGGGTTCATACTAATTCCAATTAACTAACTAGCTCTAAAAATAGCCAAGGGTTCATACTAACTAGCACTAAATAGCTAGCGTTCATACTAAGAGAGAGAGAGAGAGAGAGAGAGAGAGAGAGAGAGCAGAGAAGAGGGGAGGGAAGAGTGCTTACAGAGGGCGGAGAGAGTGATGGGGTCGGGAGAGACGGTGGCACCGAGGCGGGGTCGGGGGAGATGGCGTCGAGGCGGGGTCGACGGAGACGGCACCGAGGCGGGTTCGAGGGAGACGGCAGTGGAGAGCGAGGGCAGGGGCTCCGGCGAGGTCGAGGAGGAGGAGGCACATGCGCGCGGTGACGTCAAGGGTAGACTCCGAAGGCCGCGTGGGGGGTTAATTATGTCAAAATGACTTTAGCAGTAGCGTGGGAAAAGAAACCGCGTTGCTGCTAAAATCAGTAGCAGTAGCGCGCTCCTCACAAACTCGCTACTGCTAAGCTAGGACCGCCCTAAGGACAAGTTCAAACTTAGCAGTAGCACCCTACCCTAAAAGCGCGCTACTACTAATTTTATAGCAGTAGCGCGGTTTGCAGAAGGGCGCTACTACTATACCTAGCATGTCGGCAACGGTGTGGCAATTATAGTAGTAGCGAGTTTTATTCCTGCCGCGCTACTGCTAAGTGGATAGCAGTAGCGCCCTTTCTTACCAAGCGCTACTGCTAAGTAGCAGTAGCGCCTCACTTTAACACGCGCTAATGATAATATTATGTGTATAAGGTTTTTCCTAGAAGTGTTTTGTTATAGAAGTGCCTGCTCTAACCAATGCAAACAAAAATGGATTTAATTGAAGAGACTAGGCAATACATTTATACATCAATACTTCCCTCACGTGTGGCTCCCTCATGCCTAAACATGGACCGTGAGTGGGTTGCAATTTAATTGCATCAGCCGGGTCTTGAACTCAAGACATCTGGGCTCTGATACCATGTAGAAGTACATGCTCTAGCCAATCCAAAAAGAAAACTGATCTGATGACAGAGCCTAGGCAATACATTTATACATGTACATCAGTTTTGCAGCAAAAACATTCGCCACATATGTTGCACGATTATCCTAAGTCCACGTATATGGGCTTCATTAACCAGACACCGTAAGCATTCAACATCCAACGGAACACTACAACAAGTTGATTCACATTCGATTCATTTATTCCCAGTAAGCATGCATCAGACACATCCGTAACACCTAGCAGGCAATAAAAGCGTCTTCTCCCCAGATGATATTGTATAGGGTCGGTAACTAAAGGATCCCGCAGATTGTCAAAAAAAACTAAAGGATCCCGCAGCCACATATATATCTTCCCCAAATCTCATTTCGAGACACTTGCCATCTGAGAAGGAACCTCTGCTAAAAAATTCAGCCTTAACTGTCATCAAGCCCTTCCATAGTGGAGAGTCCGATGATATTGCCAACATTTTAGCCCCTAACTGTGGTCCACCCGGTCACTCCCACCATTGTGTCCTTATGCCGCAACCAGCTCTCGCCTTACATGTCGCGTCGCGCCACGAATCTTTTTAGTCGGTACGAACCGGTGACGTCCCACGGTGGCTTTGTCGTCCTCCGTCACGAGCACATCAACGCGTGACCCAAATCCAAGCGCTCCTCTGACATGTGCGTGTATGATCCCATGAATGGCAACCACACCTTCCTCTCAAGACCGACGGGTATCAAGAGTACCAAGAACAACTTGCAAGTGTACGTCCTACTCACCGCGGCGGCCGGCATAGACTGTTCCTTCATGCTACTCTTCTTCGATCTCTAAGGATGGAGCATCAAAGTACATGCCGCCACATCCTCTAGTACCTGGGCACCAGTCATGACTCATGCGAGCAACCCGGACTTTCCATGGATGTTTGTCTGGGGGAGAAGTGCCCCCGCCATCCTCCGCGGTGGTGCCATCCACTGGCTAGTGTTCAATGGTATGCATATCCTCACTTACGATGTGTGCATGGGGTCGCCCGGAATGGTGAAGCTCCCTCCTATGAAATGCACAGGAAACATCCTGATAGGAATCTACTCAAACTACTCGCCATAGAGGGGTTCAAGATATCAGTGTGGCTACAACTCTTATGGTCCCAGCAGGTGGTGGTGGTGGTTGGTCACTAGAAAATATGATCGACATAGGGGAGAACCTACGGCCGGTGTGCCCAAATATTCTTCTTGAGGGAGGCACTGATGTAGTCATTGAGTTCCAGGACTCCGGGACGAGGAGCGAGGATATGGTGTTGTACAAGTATGTGAGAAAGGTGACTATATATATATATATATATATATATATATATATATATATATATATATATATATATATATATATTGTATGAGAATACATGCAAGAGGAACACCCTTATCATTTGAGCGAAGTGTCGGGAGAAAAATGGAATATGGAGTGAGGATAAAGAGACCCATCTATCTACAAATTCTATTTGTTCAATAGACCTTTGTCAATGGAAATACAATGGTAAGAAAACAAATTAGATAGAAAAAGTAAATAAAATAGGGGCTTATGTTGGATTAGCAAGATATAACATAAATCCAAATAGGATTAAGAAAGAGGTAAATTGTGTCTAAATAATTAGACAACTAGGAATACTAATAATCTTCTCCTATCCTACTTTTTGATTCATTTAGTTCTTCAATTAACTCAAAGTGCTTTCTTTTTCTTTAAAGAATTTCGCCTTCCTTAAAATATCATAAACAGTTCTTGTCGGTTGAGCACCCTTTTCAAGGAAATAGAGAATAGCTGGAACATTTAAACAAGTTTGATTCTTTATCGGATCATAAAAACCTACTTTTTGAAGATCTCTTCCTTCTCTTCGAGATCGAACATCAATTGCAAGGATTCGATAGACAGCTTATTGGGATAGATGTAGATAAACAACGCACCCCCTAGAAACGTATAGGAGGTTTTCTCCTCATACGGCTCGAGAAAATGATTCGAATTTCTGTCGATAATAATAGAAATTAGACTATGACATGCATTAATTTCCTTACAGAAAAAACAAATTTCATTTATACTCATGACTCAAGTGGGCTAATTTTGCCTGACAAACTTCGAAGGCAAAATCCTTCCAAAATTTTTGAGTCGTCTTTAAACTCTTTTCTTTGTCTCATTTCAAACGAATTGACTTTTATTCCTTATTCTGATCCAACTCTTTTGTTGAGACAATTGAAAATTGTGTTTACTTGTTCTGGAATCCTTTATCTTTGATTTGTGAAATCCTTGGGTTTAGACATTCCTCCGGGAATTCCTATTTTTTGTTTCAAAAGAGTAGCAACATACCTTTTTTCTTATCTCCTTCGATAAAGCATTTATCTCTTCTATAGAAATCTAATAAGAGGGATTGATTCTGATATACTTTTATTGGACTTTCTTCTTATTTTAACCTTTCGATTTATTTCTATATTAAGAATAGACTACAAAGTTGGCCTAATTTATTAGTTTTCACTAACCCTAGATTCTTTCCCTTGATAAAAAAATTCTGTCCTCTCGAGCTCCATCGTGTACTATGTTACTTAAACCCAACGCAAATTTGGTTCGGAACGAATAGAACAGGTTATGTCGAGCCAAGAGCATTTTCATTACTATGGAAAATGATGGATAGCAAAATCCACATCCTCCGACTTCCCTAGAGCCTCCGGTATCACAGCCGAGACAACGACGGGTTCTCCACCCATACGGGGATGGAGCGACAGAAGTATGGAAATAGGATAAGGTAGCGGCGAGTCGAGCCGTTTAAATAGGTGTCAAGTGGAAGTGCGGTGATGTATGCAGCTGAGGCATCCTAACAAACGAACGATTTGAACCTTGTTCCTACACGGCCTGATCAAATCGATCAGGCACTTGCCATCTATCTTCATGCTCAACTCTTTGATGAAAAGATGAAAAAACTAAAAAAAAGCTCCGCCCTTCCATCTCTTGGATAGATAGAGAGGGAGGGCAGAGGCCTTTGGTGTCCCTTTTAGTCAGAATTGGGGCTTCACAATTACTAGCCAATATTTATCTCATGCCTTTCCTCGTTCATGGTTCGATATTCTGGTGTCCTAGGCGTAGAGGAACCACACCAATCCATCCTGAATTTGGTGGTTAAACTCTCTGCGGTGGCGATCTTGTAGGGAGGTCCTGCGGCAAAATAGCTCGATGCCAGAATGATAAAAATCTTAACACCTCTTATTTGACTTTTTCACTATTTTGAAATAAGAAAAAGATCCAAATCTAAAATGCAAAGGTCGTCTTATTCAAAACCTCAATCATCACATCCCCTCTCTCCCACTTCACACCTCGGAACACACTGTTCTTATAGAGAGAAAGACGCTTCACACCTCAGGTGTCCCAGGTGGTGACAGTGCGGTTGTACTGTTCGGCTCTGGCGGTTGTGCTGCCCGGGACTTGGTCATGCCCGAGTACTGTCAGGTGGTTGTTCTTGTCGAAGTACCACTCCAAACACCATAATAGGGTGACTCCCTTCTGGTGGCTTGGTGGTACTTGGCGGTAGTCGCCCGGTTGTGCTGACTGCTATCTTTGTAGCGATACAACCGGTGGTCAGAGGTAGTTGTACTGCCCGAGACTTAGCGACTACCCAAGCACAGACGTTGCGGTTGTACCGGTCCTTGTACCAGCCGTCATAACGCGCACGGGTGGCTCTGTTCTAGTACTAGGGCGGTACTTGGCGATAATTGGCCGGTTGTACCGGGTGGAGTTTATTTAGTGGCACTACCGGTGGTGCCAGCAGTTGTACCGCTCTGTGCACTGTAGGTTGGTATTTCCGCCTGGAGCGGTTGTATCACTCATCCAAGTGGTTGTATCACTCCTGTGTATTTCTGTAGCATAACGGGCATATTCGCGGGGGGCTATAAAAGGGGGTCTTCTTCCCCATTGCCCTTGATGTTCTGGAGCAAGTTTCCCCCCAACATCGTTGACCTCTTGGAGCTTGCTTTCTCTCTATTCCTCGCATGATTCAAGCAACTTTTTAAGGGAAAAAGAGAGAGGAGATCTAGATATACATTTCCACTAATCCATCTCTCCTTTAAGTGAGGGGAACCCTTTGGATCTAGATCTTGGAGTTCTTGTGTGTTCCCCTCCTTTTTTCTTCCTCTCATATTCCTCCATAGCATTAGTTATTGTGGTGGGATTTGGGAGAGAAGGACTTCAGCACTCCGTGTGCTCTTGCCATTGCATTTGGTGCATCGGATTGATTTCTCCACAGTGATACGTGGAAGTGAAAATTGAGAAGCTTATTAGTCTTGGGTGTTTGGGCATCCTAGAGATTTTTTCCTTTTGGGTGATTGGGCGCTCTAGATGGTTGGCGGTGTCATGGAGCTTAATCATTGTGGTGTAAAGCTCCGGGCAAGTTTTGGGGTCTCCAATTAAGTGTAGAGATTGCCTCGAGCAATTTCTATGGGTTCGGTGACTACCCTGAAGGGTCGCAATTGTACGAATTCGATGACCGCGCTCAAGGTTTCCTTAGCGGAATCACGACACCTTGCATTGAGGATGTGAGGAGAATACGGTGACCCTAGTGGCATACTAGGATTTAGCATTGTGCCTCCACACCGCTCTAATGGAGATTAGCATCTGCAAGGGTGTGAACTTGGGGATACATCACTGTCTCACGTGCCTTGGTTATGTCTTACCCGAACCCTTTACTTGTGCACTTACTTTGTGATAACCTTAGCTTCTATTTATATATCTTGCTATCACTTAATTGTTTATCTTGCTACGCTTATGTTGTTGGAGCACATAGTTGAGCCTAGTATATATTTAGGTTTTGTGCTTAGCAATTTAAACTTTTTTTATTTTGTATTTGTTCAAGTCTAAACCGCAATTGTTTTAGAACACCTATTCGCCCCCCTCTAGGCAACATCCACATCCTTTCAGTTAGGCATGGCGAGATACGTCCATGGTTCTTTTGAATTTCCGTTGTCACACAACCTAATCTTTATGAACAATTTTATGAGATTACAAAACTATATAACAGAACTTAATTATGTTTTATGCTGACACACATTGTAAATATGCTTTTAAATAAACAACTATATAGCAATGGATGCAGTGAACAAAGATAGGTAGAGAAACTACCCAAGAAAGAAAATATAGGAATTCTAGCAGCGAAATGCGTCGGTCACCTAGCTAGTTAGAGTACAGTTAGAGGACATTGGCTTCCTCTGAGAAAAAACAGAAGGAAAGAGGAAGAAAGACAAATAAAAAAGGAAAACTATTTGGAGGAGATGGGCGAGGAGTTCACGGTAGTGTCCTCAAATATTAGAGGACATCAGCTTCCTCTGAGCCATGCAAAGCAAAAAAATAGAGCATTAAAATAGAGAAATATTATAAGAAAATAGGGAAAAGACTAATAAAATAAAGAGGCAAAATATTCAGAGGAGAGTTAGAGGACATCGGCTTCCTCTGAGGAATAAAATAGAAGGAAAGAGTAAAAAAGACAAATAAAATATGCAAACTATTTGGAGGAGACGGGCGAGGAGTTCATGGTTGTGTCCTCAAATATTAGAGGAGCCGTGGAAAGCAAAAAAAACATAG